>JAKOGI010000180.1:215000-697500 GCA_029747015.1 Carnegiea gigantea | reverse complement strand
TTGAAAGTTAACATAAAAGTTGGAATGAGCTTATCAATTAAGTTGGTTTAAACAATTGATATTTTTGATCAAAAAAATGGATAATGGTCGTCATTAAATAAGGTCTCATACTCGGGTATTATAAACAAAGAAAATTCTTAATGAAAGAACTTAAATCAAGAATGAAAGAAAATGTACATATTAGACCCCATTGGCTCATATAGTAGTAAAACTATGTGAGACAAACATTTGAACATAAGTACTTTTGAGTCTTCACTTGCTTGAGTAAGATGTAAGAACTACTTGAGTAAGATGTAAGAACTAACTTCAAGATCAAGTGTGAGAACTTTATGAATAATAATTAGCTTCGAATTATGTAAAGGATAAAAAATGAAAATGAGAGGTTAAATAGGACTTAAACCAGAAATAAAACTATAAAAGTAAAGCTACATATCAGA
This sequence comes from Carnegiea gigantea, assembly GCA_029747015.1. NCBI lineage: Eukaryota > Viridiplantae > Streptophyta > Magnoliopsida > Caryophyllales > Cactaceae > Carnegiea > Carnegiea gigantea. The sequence continues at coordinate 697,063 of JAKOGI010000180.1, read as the reverse complement.
ATTCATTGGCTTATATAATAAAACTATGTGAGCATTAACCATTTAAACGTAAGTACATTTGAATCTTGGCTCGCTTGAGTAAGAACTAACTTCAATATCAAGTGTCAATCACCGTGGCTAACCATTTGATGTCTAGTGACCTAGAGCGTCTCTCTCTATCCTCCCCTCCCCTCCATCTCTATGTGGGCGAGAGGCATACAGACAGGGGAAGGTGTTTCGACTTTGAATCAATTTACCCTTAATTAGTGTGCAATAGTTATTTTATAATTTTTTTACTTTCGTATTAAAATACTTTTACAAATTCTCAAATGCGGTTGTTTCATAATAAAGTTAAAGGCCTTGTTTGGTAAAGAGCTTTTTGGCCTCAAAAAGCTCTTTTTGTGGGTATCAGCTGTTTGACTTGGGTCAAAAAGCTCTTTTGGTTGTTTGGTTAGATAGCTTTTTGAATTAGCTTTTTGGGTATAAAAAGCTAATTTAGGAAAAGCTCTTTGAAAAGCTTTTCGCATTAGCTTATTACTATTCAACATTAAATTTACCATATTACCCCCTTTCTTTTGACATAATTACATTTATTTAGTTAGTATAAAAATCCTACTCTTCATTTTCAAATAGGCTACATGTAACATTGGACTTTTTGTTTTCGATTTTTTTTCGTTGGTTTTTTGATCTTTTGGGACAAGAGTTGCGGAAAATCATGATGTTTAAACTAATAATTTTAATTTTAAAATTTCTTCAATTTAAGAAATAATGTAGATTAATTAGTATTTTGTGGTGTAGATCTTTCTAAATGTTATTATGTTATAAATTTTAATTATTACCAAAAATAAAATTAAAGTCAATTAAACAAAAAATCTATGGTAACAAACATCAAATTTGGGTGAACGTAATTGTAATTTTATATATTTCACCAGTCACAATCTATAATTCACAATTCATGTTAAAAAGAAAAATGAAAATGCAATAAAAATAATTATGTTATTGAAAAAGTAATGAAGTTTTGTTAAGGAGTACAAGTAGAATTTCACCAAATAAGCTTGTTAGAAACAGCTAATGTTACCAAATACTTTTTCAGAAACAGCTAATGCAATCAGCTAAGTCAAACAGCTAATACAATCAGCTAACAGCTAACAGCTAATTCAATCAGCTAACAGCTAACAGCTAACAGCTGATTGCCAAACAGGGCTAAAGTCTTACTACAACTTAAGTATTTGTTTAAAATAAAGGGTCATGATTTAATTGCTTTTTAAGTTTATTACAAAAGATGAATTGAGAATTAATGAGATTAATATAGGTTGGGTTAACTTTGAGTTGGATCATGTAAGGTCGACAAAATTTGGCTCTAATTTAGGTCTAATCAAAACTTTTTCAATTTGTCGTTACTTTTGAACTAATAATTTGTCATGTGGAAAAACAATTTTGCATAAAATTCAGGTCATTTTGGGCTTTGAATTTAATTCCAATTAACTATTTTTAATTCCAATTAGATAGTATTTCAAATTATTTGATTCAAATTTCAAATCTAGAATCAATAGTACCAAATTTACTCACATGAATATAATATTAGACTACTAATATACAATTGCAGAATGAATTGATAAACTCTTTTGGCCCACTAGTTAGACCAGCTTTATTGTATGGTTTCGAGTGCTGGCCAATAAAAAGGACCCAGGTCCAGAGATTGATGGTAGTAGAGATGAGGATGATTCGGTCAATGCGCGACCATATGAGATTGGATAGGATGAAAAATGAGGTGATTAGAAATAAAGTAAAAGTGGCATCCATAGAGGATAAGATGCGAGAAATTAGACCTCGATGGTTGGGTCATGTAAAGAGCAGTGTGGGAAGCAACTGTGAAAGTATGAGATAATTTACCTCCCAGAATATAGAAGAGGCAGAGGACGACATAAGAAAAGTTGGGATGAAGTGATTAAACATGATTTGAAATTTTACAACCAACAGAGGACATAGCTCAAGATATAAATTTGTTGAAGTCTTGGATTAGGGTTTTGGACTGTTAAAATAGCTAACTTATTGGCACTCCTTTGTCTTCTGAATGGTAGGAAATGTGTAGTGTTGTATTAGGTTTTATGTTATCTCGCGTTTGCTATATTTTGTACGCTAGTAGTACCATCACTGCATCTGCGTTATTAATCCCCCACATTCAATTGCTTAAGTTGTACATGTCATTGGCCAAATTAATTAGTATTATGTCCCAACTTGTTGCTTAAGGTACATATAATTCTTACCCCTCCTTTATTGTTCACCATAATTAATGCTATTTTTTTATTACCTCTATTTATCAAACGATTTTTAACTTTTAAAATATTTTAGTAAAACTTTTTATATGACCTATTAAAATCGATCCCTCTATGAAAAACTTTAATCCTCGTTTACGGTTTCTTATAATTGTTGTTCTTGTTTTGGCCGACTATTTGACCTATAAATAATGTCTTCCCGCCCCCTCCCTCCGGAGTGTTTTGTTGCCTTATAGGAGGGAATTGAAATTAATTACAGTAATTAAACACAAAAGCATAAGAAATACAGTTAGTAAATCAATAATTACGCAACGTATAGAAACACAAAAATTGCGTCTCTCATTCTCCTCTTGGCTGACAGTCTCACGCACACTCTCTCTTTCATCCTACGTCGTCTCTCGCTCTCTCACTCTCATGGCGATTACGAAACCCTCATTTTCAATAAATTCTTCCACCATTGACACTCCTCCTCAATTCATACGATACAGCTTTTCCGCCGCAAATTTGGCCCTATTTTCTTCCCCCATTCTCTCTTCCTGTCGCTGCTCGGTTTTGCTGCTATTTCAGTACTTTTGATCTTCCTATGCAAAGCAATTTAGTTCAATTTCGTTGCTGGAATCTAGCGCCTGGTAAGATTACTCGCTGAATTTTCAGGTTTTATATGCTATTTTGGGTTTTGTTGGGGTATTTTGCAACTGGTAGTTTGAAATTTAGAGTGATTTTAATGGTTTTGTTCATTCGCATTATGATGATTTTATTCGTCGTTAACTATTTGTGCCATAATTAATATCAAGGATGCTGTTTTCACTGGAAAATAACTCCTTTTTGTGTGTACTATACTGATGAAATCATGAAAAGCTGAAAAGTAATGTTGTTCAAATTTTTTATTTTTGATAAAAACAAAAATTTGGATTATCACATATGTTCAAGAATGTAGGTGCAGATTATTTTTGAACGCAACATAATTCAGAATTAATTTCTAAATAAAAGGCAAATTGCTGATTATTTTTAGCGAGACGGGTCATTCCATTGCACATTACTTTCTTTTTTTTTTTTTTTTGGGTGGCGGGGGTTGATGTCGCATTTTGATGTGCTGTCCATGGAACATCAAAGGGTTTGCTCTTGTTGTCACATTTTGGAAATAAATCAATCGGGATTTGCTAATAACATTTGGGGGAAAAAGAAAAATTTAGAGTGGCTGGTTTTGGTAGTGGAAAATGAAAATATTGCCATTCTAATGTCCTACCATATAATTCATTAATTATATGGGTAGCTACTAGCCTAATTGGTAAAGCCCTTACACTGATCTTTGCGGCTCATACGCACCAAAAATATAATTCATTAATTCTTACAAATCTCAACTTGTGAGATTTGGTTATCTTTTTATCTGCCCTCCTTGAATTACTGATGCGATACCAATAGATTTGTGAATTATTTCTAAAAGCGTTCTTACATATAAGTGGAAAGTTATTAGCAGTCCCTTTCAGCTGTTTGACTTGCTGACCTTCTTGACATTTCTTGATGTTATGGAGAAAAGGTGTTGCCGCATGATATGTTGTCAGAAATTAAATAACTTGAGTTCTTGCAATGTCTAGAGCATATGTACTTCTTACAAGATATGGAGGCTAATCCTAGAACAGTATAGAGGAAGATTTGCAGCAAGAATTAAGATAAATTCGAAGGGCTGTGTGACTGGCAGTTCGTGGGAAAGGTAGGCAGCCCTTGTATCACGAAGTGTGGAAAACAGCAGCATCTAACCATGTCTTCTCCAAGTAAGGTGGGCAGGAAAGCTGCTCTTGATGTTGGAGCATGGTTGTTTAACATTGTCAGTTCTGTGGGGATCATTATTGTCAACAAGGCCTTGATGGCTACATATGGTTTTACCTTTGGTGAGTGTCTCTTGTTTTCAATCTCTTCCCTGACTTGCTAAATCTTTGCAGGAGCTTTCTAATACACCATAGATGTTGAACTTAAGGAGATATTGTCTAATCTTATCATGGAGTGTTACACGCTGATCCATGGATTTTTGGCAGTGATTTTGACGTAACTCATATTTACTCAACCCAAACTTTATGTCAGCTAAGTAGTAGCTGCTGATCATGGATCATCTAGGTAGTAAATGGGGTATCAGAATGCAATGTGCTTCTTACTCATGATTATTTGGTCTAATTTGAACGTTGCAGTACAGAAATCACCTGGAGCCAGGATGCAGAGTGCAATGGGTTTGAGTGTCTATGGTACCAAGAACCAACTTTAATTAGTTTAGCATTACTGTATATACTATATATATTTTGTAAAAGGAGCAAAAACTTTCAACTTGAATCGAATGCCCTTGCCATGACATCCTTCTATTGTTGGATCTAGAAATTTTGTCCAAGGGTGTCTGAATTTTGAGTTTCTTTGGGATTTGATAGGTAACAATTAACTTTTATGGGTGTCCGCTTGAAAGTTTCTAAAGATTTACAGACACAAAGCAATTTCATTCTCCAACGGTTGCCTAGGGAAACCAGTCTTGTATGTAGTTCTATCCATGCAACCAAGGATTCCAAATGCCGCCTCGGTTGCGATTTTGGTTTTTGGCCATGGCATGGCAAAATCACTCTAATGCGGCAAGAGTGTTACGTATTGCAGCTGTTGGGAGCCGAAAATGCAGTTCACTCTGCTTAAAAACCTTTCCCATGCGGCCATTTCGTCGCGAAACAGTCACATTTTGAATCCATGTATGCAACTAGTGTGATCCCTCTTGTGGAGGGGTAAGGCCAATCAAAATTTGTGCAAACTTATGTAACAGTTGAGACCAGTAGCATGTTTCTGACATTAATGTCCGAACAATTCTGTTCAAATTTATGTGTTCACGTCTCCTGAGAAGATTAGGATTGCGTACATTTAGCTTTTTTGATTTCTACTTGACTACTACTGATTATTTCTGAGCCTACTAACCGCTAAAAAAATTAGGTTACTTACTTTTCAAGAATAACCCTGGAAATGCTATAATGTGGATGTGGATAAAAGAGAATTGTCAGTAATTGATGCTCAGAAGTTGAAATATATGAGCCTTCCCCCCCCCCCCAATTTCTTATGTAGCAGGAAGGGTCTAATTAACCCTGATCTCCACATCTAGGTGGATGAGGAAAATGGATTTCAATACTTCATATTCAGTTGGACGTAAATGGAAGAGAGACAAATTGTAACAATGTCAGCTGAATAAGGAAAATGGATTTCAATACTTCATATTCAGTTGAAGGTAAATGGAAGAGAGACACATAGTAACAATGTGTGTTGTCATGCGAGGATGCAAGACTGCAAGGTTGAGCAATGGTGCTATTGCTAGCCGCTAGGGTCCAAGACATTGCTGATCTTAGCGATCTGGCTGATTAACATGTAGCTACGGAAGGAAGAGATCTTAGAACATTTTGCATTGGGAGGAAGCACTCTACGTCTACCCAGAATTGGTTATGTGTCACTGATGACTGAGGAAAACAGAGTTGGATTGGGCTTGTAAGTGACCAGTGATAAAGATAACCATCAAGTGAGAAAGAAGGCTGAGCATGCATAGGAACAATGACAGTGACGTCCATGGCTAGGCTTGATCCACCAAATAAGAGTCATTGTTTGTCTGAAGCAGCTTGGTCTCAGTGGCTGAGCAGAAGACAATTGAGACATCAATGTGGATGCTTGTTGGGAGTTTGAATGTACACAAACGGAGCTATAGCAAGGAAAGCTCAAATGTTCTTGATATAAGGAGTGAAAAATATTTTAACATCAGTTGTGAAGGACTTACTGGAAACAAATGAAATAAGTAAGTTTCTCACAATGAAGGGTATCAGGTCCCTCTTTCTGAAGTCTGAACTAAGAAGAAAATATTATTATTTTATCACTACTACACTACCTCCACCACCACTACCGCTCCCGCTACTGCCAGTAGCCTTCTAATTTTTCTTCCGAGGGCATTCCTCACTAATTTCAACAACTCAAGGGGAAGGTTGCTACATCTTGACTTCCCCAAACATGGCTAGCAATTGGATTTTTGTTTTAGCACTGCTGCTGCTGATATGATCGTGGCCTCATGGGAGCACGTTTTCTGTAATCTAGGCAGTCTATTGAAATGTGGTTCAATCCATAATGCCTGATTTTCTTCTTTAGAGCTGGCAATTGTGATTTGCTCTCATGCAGTACGCCACAATGTAAATATGGGTTACTTATGAGTTCGAATACATTGTGGACCTTCCCACATAAATATATAAGAAAGGTGCAAATGTCACTAACGAGGCCCCTTTAATTTTAGGAAAGATAATGCTGCTAACTAACACCTCCCTCCCCCTGGGGCCCCTCTCCCTTCTGTTATTGTCCCATGATTATGATGATTGGTCTGAGGAGCGCAGTGGATTATTTCTGCTAATTTGGGGCGATATTGCTGTTGATGTTCTGTTTGTAATGTCTATTCTCTTATCTTATTGTATATTTGTTATCTGGTCATGATCCTCTGTTGTGTTCCTATGTTAACATGCTCCTTAACTTGCTGAGAAGATCCGTTTATCAATGTGATGCAGCCACAACATTGACTGGTCTCCATTTTGCAACAACCACAGTAATGACTTTTATTTTTCGTTGGCTGGGCTATATACAGCCATCAGATCTTCCATTTTCAGAGATTCTGAAGTATGTCCTTTTTGCAAACTTCTCAATTGTTGGAATGAATGTCAGTCTGATGTGGAATTCTGTTGGGTTTTATCAGGTCAGTTGGATTGTCATGAAATTGAAAGTGTTGGATGCTGAAGCAATGTTTCTATAATTTAAACTAATATTTTCCTCTCATCTGTCTTTCAGATTGCAAAGTTGAGTATGATTCCTGTGTCTTGCTTTCTTGAAGTTATACTGGACAAGGTCCAATATTCTAGAGATACAAAACTAAGCATTTTATTAGTTCTGCTGGGGGTTGGAGTCTGCACTGTCACAGATGTGAGTGTCAATGTGAAGGGTTTCATTGCTGCATTTGTGGCAGTTTGGAGCACTTCCCTGCAGCAATATGTAAGCATCGAACCTTTAGTTAATTCTGCTCCTTCACTTCATGCCTGACTGATTTACTGAGGGTCAGGTTTCCTTTCTTGGTCAGGTTTCCTTTCTCAGTCTGGTTACTCTAGCACTGAAAACAAATTAATAATGCTTCAAGTTTGGAGTTTGTTTAGTGATATTGGCTGTGATGGAATACTTGTATTAATGACTGTACACACGCAAATAGTACATTTCCATCTGTTTGGCCATTTATTTAATGTTGCCCTCTCTCTTGCTCTTCTGTGAAGCATAGGACATGTACAGCCGGTTGGAGCTCTTAGCTTATGTCAACTGAAGCTGTTAACTAAGCTTCATGCAGAGAAAATGAAGAAAAAGAATTCTTCGTACTTCTACCTGCATAGCTCGGTCTCTTTATTAACACTTCTTTTAGAATCGTATCGGTTCATTCTTCCTGTGGTTTCAGCACTCTTGTTTTGTGGTTCATTTCCTTGAGACCTTGGGCTTAGTCTTAATTTTTCATTTAGGCTTTTTTGTGGAAGATAGGGAGGAGCAAAAGCCGATATAAGCTGGATTTGAAAACCGGGTCTTTGGTAATGATTTCCAAAGACTTTACTAGTTATACTAACTGACACCCCTAGGCTTTTCTGATGTCTAATAATCATCTCATTGAACTGCCGCTCAGCTTGGATTTTTCGTCTCTGTTTAATTATTTTGTTCTGATGTTCTTGCACAGTATGTACATCATCTTCAGTGCCTGTATTCAATAGGTTCTTTCAACCTCTTGGGATGTACTGCACCTGCTCAGGCTGCTTCTCTGCTGCTGGTAGGCCCATTGTTAGACTATTGGCTAACAGACAAAAGAGTTGATGCTTACGCCTATAATCCTTTGGCTGTGGTAAGTGTTGCTCTAGATATTTTCTTTCCCTTTATACATGCCGAAGTTAAACTATATTCAGTTTTGAGGGCAGGGGAGGGGCCAGAGGTTAATTCAGGAATTGGCACTAGAATTTTGGCACTGTTGTCTAAACCTCTTTCCACCTAAAAAAGGTCATTGTTTGAATGGATGTGACAACTTTTTGTCAAGGTATTAAAAGGCTAACCTTAAAAGATGGATTGACTCTGTTAGACTAAGATGTGTATATTACAAGCTACATTATGAAGTTCATGATCAAAATCTGTCAAACACCCTTGTGCTCATCACTGGTTTGTTTATTGAGTGGTATTTCAATCTGTTTGTGTTCGTTAATCAAGTGAGTCTAACCAATCTTGTTTGCATGTTCATGCACACGTGATTCAATTAAGCCTATAATTGTGACTGTTGCTTGCATCTCTTGTCATAGCCTTGTGCTAGTGAATCTTCCTCTGTGTCAGTGCATCACATTCTCCATCATAACTCCCATATCAGCCAAACCTTGAGAACTCTGCTGATGAGAAATTGTAGAACAGAGAAGTAATGTATCATTTTTAAGCCTTCATACCAGGTTTTTGCAAATTCCACACTACAGATGTACGCATAGGTAGAGCTTGAACCCGTAGATCCCATACTCATCAATGTTGATGGATCGATGCTAGGGGATAGGTTTTAGGACTAATACCCATGTTGCAGTGTTGAATCCCTGATACTGGTATCGGCCTCATACTCAACAATTGTCAAAAGTTCCTGTGTTTTAGCCTAAAAGGAAGGTCCATGTTCCACACCCATGTCAAAGAGTCTAGTGTCCAACCTCGGTAATTGAGGTAAAATTGAGAGTATGAGCTACATAGGTGAGCCAAAATTTGTTTTTGTTCACTAACCAAACATTGCTCCCTCTGCAGTTCTTTATTCTCCTCTCCTGTGTCATCGCTATAGGCACCAACCTCAGCCAGTTCATCTGCATTGGTAGATTCTCAGCTGTGACCTTCCAAGTTCTCGGTCACATGAAGACTATTCTCGTCTTGACCCTAGGATTTACCTTCTTCGGGAAAGAGGGTCTCAACCTGCATGTGGTCCTAGGGATGATAATTGCGATCATGGGGATGATTTGGTATGGCAATGCTTCATCCAAGCCTGGAGGAAAGGAGCGTCTGACTCCTCCAGACCCTGATGTTGTCGAGCTAGAAGATCTTGACAAGTTGCTTGAATCTGACGGCCCAAATGGCAAGGTATGAAACTTGGGCTTTGCCCTAGAAAAATAAAATGAGTTTCTACCAAGTAGCAAAAGAAATTGTTGCAGGTTGAGGAACCAAGTACCCTAGGATTTCTCACCATATCCGAAATTTTTCGTGTTGGGAATAAGGTGTATAGCATCAATACCCTCCGTTATTTTGTTATGTAACTTATTTCCCCCAAAACAACCAAGTTATGATAGAAGTGAAGTCAAAAACTCAAACCCATTTCTGCCCTCGAATTTTTGTGAAATGCTACTCTTTGTGGTTACATACACGGATATTTTTGGAATTGCATACCAGAAGTTGATCGATTGCTATTTTTTAGTTGGCCTGGGGATTTGCATTTATGATCAAACTCATGTACATGATCATGGTTTTCTCAATCGGATGGTGCCATAGCATCACCATATAGGAGAGGATGGACCAGTTACTTTCATGGCAGTAAATGCCAGTATGTGTTGGAGAGACACAGAAAGCGAGAGAGACAGTCCTGGGAAAAGAGGACTCTGATGAGAACATGGGTGGTCCAGAAAGTGCAGTGTGACTGTGCGAATGTGAACATTAATAGGTTGAAGATAACAAGAGTAATGGCAGGATATCATTACTGTTTCAGATTATGAGATGGTATTGGGTACATTTCTAAAGTTTAGTATTTCTTTCTTTTTTAATTCATTGAGGTTTATTGATTGATTCCTCAGCTCTGCCCTCTTCTCTTTGTGCATTTGATCTACTTGGGCAGCTATTTTGCCTATATTCCCACTTCTCAGGTATGCGTGATGTCGTTATTGTTGTTAATGTAAAGATAAGCAGTGAGAATTTGTTGGATAAAGTATTACTTGATCAAAGAGAGAGAGAGAAGCAAGATAATTATTAGTGAACATTTAGGCTTCGTTTGGACTTCGGAAAATTTGGTGGAAAGAAAAAAAATTTGGGAAAATAACTTTTTTTTTGGGTATTTGGTTGAGAGGAAAATATGGAGGAAAATTAGGTGGAAAAAATTGTTAGAAACAAGCGATAAAATTTTTCTCATAAAACTGTGAGGAAAGTTTGAGAAAAGTTTTCAAAAGAATTTTCATTCTTCTCCAACCTTGCATTGTTTAAATGATATCAATATGATTCATGTAATTCATCAACATTTAAAGTTGTCATCCAAATTTTTGTAGTTTTTCCTCAATTCAAACAGAAGAAAAAAAACTCACTTTCTCCATAATGTTTTTTCTTCACATTCTTTTTCCTTCAACTTCTTTTTCTATCAAATTTTTTAAGGATTAAACGAAACATTAAAAACATCACAATTAAAATAGCTTTTAAAAAAAGTCAAACAATGAGGAGGGAAAAAAGGGAGGTGGGGATATGATAGTCATATTAGTGAAAATGGTGCTAAAGGGTTAGGGGAAAAGGCCAATAATTTGCTAGCTAAAAGGCACACCCTTCTCACTCTCATTAGTGCCTAAATAATTTGTTTTGTAGGGTCATTGGAAAGCTCTAATGTCAAGTATCATCTCTCTCTCTCTCTCTCTCTGTGTGAATTCTGTACTTTGCTTTGCTGAAAACAAAGATGAGCAACTGGAAGCTGTTTGTTAGACCCCACACCCATCCCTTTCCACCAACATGAATCACCAAATTAGAAAGCCTATAACAATATAATACATAAATAAAAATTAAATAACAATAAAATTTGCAAATCTTTCTCTGTTTCCTATTGATAAAATGTGTCTCCAATGAATTTCGAAGTGTTTTGGTTAATTTATTCATGTAGTTAATATCTTAATGCATTGTTTTTTTTTTGGGATTAATTTCTTTCATAATCAGATTTATTCACTATTAAGTACTTACTATTCAGAAAAAATCTAAAAAACTACTCATGAAATTATGATTATTCTGTTGTATATGAAATTGTATAGCCTTTAAAAATGTATTTTAAATTAAATATTAAGTAATTAACTATCTAATTAGGTAAAATCTTTCTATAAGAGTACTATCCATACATGTGCAGAGGATGAGGTTAGATATAGGTTTCGTTTTCATTTTTAGGTTTCGCAATGAACCTGTAATATGACAACTAGCTAGTTTTGGAACTCATGTGATACACGAAATATCTTTTAGTATTTTTAAAATTTTAATAATTTTTAAAAGTTCATTATAGTAGCTAACGTTACAAACTATATATAACTAATGACGCTAAAAAGAAATGATAATTAACTTAATGAAAAATAAGTACAGTAATCGTATCATCATACTTCCGCTGTATTTTCTGAATAATATGGCAATAAAAACGAATGTTAAAAGTCATCTAATTCATAAATAATAAAATTAATAATACTATTAGTTACAATCTTTATTTTTTATTTTGATTAGAACAATTTAAAAATAGATTTAGCATATAGCATAGCTACGCCTCGATTGTTTACCGTATAAGATCATATAGAGTTATTCAATTTTTTACCCATCGATCTATGTGATGCCCGATGAGTCGTGTAGTTATTCAATTTGAAAGAAAAACTATCATTAGTTTTTCTTTTTTTAAATATAGTAATGCCAGTGAAAATCTCGTTTTATTTTTCCAATTATTAAGTAAAATGTAATACAACAGTAAAGACCTTCAATTGGGGTTTCACTTTTTGGAATCTCTAAAGATTTTGTTCTAGTTTATTTTGGATATTACTATTAATATAAATATAATACTTTTAATCAAAGAAAACGAAAAAAAATTAATATAATTATATATCAATTATTGTAACCTAAACATTATTTTATCTAGCTGTTAACTTTTTTTTGGAGGATAATAAATATTTTTTATTGTATTAAATTGTGTTGGTTTGGAGTTTGTCTTGGAGTAATATAATTGAACCTTTCAATTTTTATCATTTAGGCATGGATTCCGTTTGGCATTTTTTCTAATATATATACACAGATTTCAAGTTGTGGTCTGTCTAATCCTTTGTTCTTGACCCTTCATTAAATAATCAAAAGTTATTGTTGGTATAAGGGGTATTAAAAAATTAAAATTAGTTTGGCTTACAGTTTTGCCTATATGCTATGTCAAATGTACAAGATTAACTTGTAAAATTTACGTCTCTAATAAAAGCACATGAATGTTATTCTCATATTTTCACATTAGCATCAATAAATCATAATATTGGTACAAAATTACGACTTAAATGGTGTACATTTGATGTGATCTTAAAATTTTGTAAGTCAAACTTAGTCATTTTAGAGTAAAAATTAAAAAACCATAAAATTACAATTTGTTTTGATTTTCACACCCAAAAAATAATTTGATTGGATTTAATTTACAGGTTGAACGATGTTATGAATAGAAAACACACAGGTGCCTCAACTTTTGGTATAAATTTTTAAAGGGCCTTACTTTCTAAAATAATTTGCAGGTACCCTAACTTTTCTTGAAACAACTTTATACGTGCCTTTTACACTTAAAATGTCATAATTACTATTTCATATAAACAAAATCACACTTAAAAAATCTGATAAAATATATATATAAAATAAATATAACATGTAATAAAATTCACATAAAATATCAGTTGTACATAAATATAATGAAATTTTGTTGTATAAATTATTCAAAAAATTCAAAAAATGTGTGCAAAATTTAAAAACATTTTAGTAAATTATATAATAATTTAATAAAATTTATATAAATTTTAAGAATGAATTATTTATACAATAATTGAATGATATTTTGTAAAACTTAACAAACTAATAAATAAATTTATTCAAGATATTTTAATCTTTATTAATTATTGGATTTTTTATTATTTATTATAACATTTGTTGTTTAGGTTACAAGATTTATTATATTTTTCACATTATCTTATCATTTTTTACTTGATTTTGTTTGTATAAAAGGAAAATCATGTTATTTAAAATTAAAAAGAAACCTATACAATTATTTCGAAAGAAAAACTTTAAGTAGCAACCATTTTATAATCTTGACCCTTCCTCTCCTACGGTCCTGAAACCCTAACTCCATGTCCGCTAGATTCTCATCGGTCAGCTGGCATCGGTGTTCTTGCATTTCCTCGCCGTGACCTCTGCTTGCCGATAGCGTTTTCCCCTATTTGATGAAGCGTTTTCACCATGCACCTTGGTTTGCCAGAGGTTGTGTTGTTGTTCGATCTCCTTCCATCGCCCAGCCGCCTATGTTGTGCCCTTCGTGTTTCTTTTGCAGTTCATGGCTGCACCTGTTTGCCTCCTCGCACCAGTCACCGATTTCTTTCCGGTTTCCTATCCCTCACTGTCGATTCAGCAAAAGTATAACAACAACGTGATGAATTTTGATAGGTCATCGGTGTAGGAACCTATCACTGAGAATTTAGGTAACAATCGTAAAACCTTCTTCATCTTTATTGATAATTTCCCTCAGGATTTGAGGAGTATCAACTTCAAAGATTTATTTAGTAGTTTTTGGAGAGGTGTAATTGGATGCATATATTCTGAACAAACTTGGGAGAAAAAGTGGTAAAACGTATGATTTCATTAGATTTGTTGGCATTTAAGAGGGAATGAAAGTCATTGATAGATATGGCAATAAAATCCGTACTCATTTAAAACCCACAAAACTTGTCCTATTTAAAAATCAAATGGGTGGTGAAAATGAGTTTTACATGGGTATGGGGCGGGTATTAGAAAACGGGTATGGGTATGGGTATGAGTACGGGTATGGGTATAGTCCTCACCCGTTCCATACCTGTGCCCTACCCGTACTTGTTTTTATAATAAGAAAAAATTATTTTCGATTAATTTTTTTTCGGTTTAAGTCCAATCCAAACCGTTCTAACAAAAAAATTAGTCAATAATGTATTTGATTTCACTTTACTAAACAATATATTCTTAAAATATCACAACTTTGCAATCTTATAATGACAAAAACATATATCGTACTTGAATATGGGTTTCATATGGGTATTAATTTGCATTTTCTATATGAACCAGAATAAAATCCGCAAACTCGCAAAACCCGATAGGTATGGGTATGGACTTTATTTTTTAATACCCGATGGGTACAGGTATGAGTATGGGTACGGGTACGATTTTTGAAAACGAATATGAGTATGGGTAAGGGTACGGCTCAACCCGCCCCACACCCGCCCCATTGCCATCCATAGTCATTGAATACATGAATAGTAAAATTGTTACTGGTAATAACCTGCAAGTTTCTTGGGCTATATTCCAAGTCTATTTGGAAGTGGGTTCCCAATATAAACAACGTCCATAATCAAGATATATCATCCCCTTATAAGCAAGCTCTTTTGGGCTGCCCCAATGGCAAGGAATTTGAAGCTTGAAAACTAGCTAATGTCACTGTGGAGACAAATGTACATGAGGCGCTCTCGGATAATAGCGAAACAATTATTCAACCTTTGAAAAATGTTCAAAGTCGCCCGATTTATGTTGAAGAGTTTAACTCCCAAGAACCAAGTTGTGGATCTTTTGTGGAAGAAGATGAAGAGATTGATAACTCTTTTTGCCCTTTTGATGGTCCTCTTGTAATAGATCTTCAAGTCCATGAGAAAAGTAGAAAACGTAAAAACTCTAACAAGGATAAGAAGAGTAGCAGTGAGATTTCCAAGTCAAATCAAGATTTGCCTACTCCTACTGAAAGTGCGAAATAAGCTTTGGATTTAGGGGGAAAAAAACTCGGTATTTCTGTCATGGGAGATGAGAGCCCGACAATTAGAAGAATTACAAGAAGTCTAAGGAATGAGATGGAAAAACAAAACGCAAGCTTGAGATTTGTTCATCTTAAATTTTCTCTTAATCAGTAGGTCACTGTTTTAATTGATTTCTAGATTTGAAACCCTTCAGTCTCTAGAATTTTTTGCTCATGTAAGCTTTAGTTAAGGAGCTGTTTAGCAGCCCTTTTTTCTCCTTTATTATTGTATAACTCATGCCAATTGAATAATCGAAAAAAAAGATAAATTTTAAATACCTATAAGTTATTTTCAAAAACTGAAAGTCCTGCAAGTAGTTATGTTAAAAATTAAGGTACTCTCATCTTTTCTTTTCTTTTCTTTTTTTTTTTTTGTTGGATGTTATGAACAATCTGATAGTTACCTCATTTATATCATCGTTATTGGGTGTTAGGAACTTGTCATCCACCAACCTAAACAGCCCTCTTCAATTTGCAACTAATGTAATTAACCCCAAAAAAACCCAAAATTCCAGACCTCTACTTTAATCTCTCTCTAATAATCTCTCTCTAATAATTGCTGTAGATATGTTATGTTTAGGGCACGTGTGATGTGATTTTTGAGCCTATCCCTTTTCTTTATATGCTTGGGAAGAATTCATTGATGATTCTTAGGAAAATTGTGATAATGATGCTGAATGAGAATTGGAGATTGGAAAATGGATGGATATGTTGTCATCCTGCATGGCAATAACTACCAGAAGAAATGAAAAGGTTTATATTCATCCATGTAATCATTAGTTCTTAGTTTTTTAAAACTTTTTTTAAAATGTTTGATCAGTTAAAAATCAGTAAATCAATTATGATTTTTTTAACTTAAATTAATTATAGTGGATTAAACTATACTTTACTTTTTTCTATGAAGTAATAGGCAGTTAATAGTTTTCAAATCATTAACATATTAATTTCTTTGCAATTCTGTAATTTAAGGGCAAAAACTGCTCATACCTAAATGGAATGTCTTTCAAGATATGAATTGGATTTTAATTTGAAAAAATACTTAAATTGTTATTAAGCTCACAATAATATGTGATTTATCAAACTCACTTTATGTGATTAAGGGGAAAAAGAACTAATGCTAAAAATCGAATATTTGAAATGTATATAGGAGCTCTGCCCTCCATTTTGACACAAAAATTCCCAATTGACACTCTCATATCGTGTTATACTTGATAGTTGAAGATCATATTTTCTTGTTTTTCTACACAAGGATCGATTAGGGTCGCTGTGGCAAAATTTGAAGCCATTTGATAACAACTCCTAGATAATTTTACTCATCAAACTAAGTGATACCTAATTTAAAATTATATATTCTACTCCAATTTATCTTAATTTTGATTAATGATCAATTATTGATCCGGTATGATGTACGGATTATTCTTGCAATGATACCAATTATCATTGACTACTGGACAAATATCGTGTTTCACACGGTTTTATGCTAACATTTGCCAAAATAGATTTAATTTATAATAATCTATTACTTAAGTAGGCTATTAAGTAATTTCAGATTAGAATCAAGATACTTTTGATCTTCTACAATGGTGAATATGGTGCCTTAACTGTGGGAAATCAATATTATTCTTAGATTGGAACTCAATAGAAATTAGAAGTTTAATTATTGTCAACTTAAATTTTAAAAAAGCAAAAGAAATTTCCAATTATAATTTGCATGATATTTGACAAAGCACCACTAATTATTCACTTTTATATATTCCTATATGATTCTATTTTGATATATTGAAAATTTTATTTTCTAATTCTAAATGTTTTGTGAGATGTGAACTTTTCTCTATATTAGAGTTTTAATTATTTTCTACAATCTTGAAAAAAGTATGTTTAATTTTTCATTGTAGAAATGTTATACAAGCTATGACTGTAAAATAATTTTTTATTTAATTAGCGTTTATACTTAAAATCAATTATGTAAATGTAACTCTTAAATAGCTCTTTCTATTAGAATTTATAATAGAAATTATATGGGTTAGAGGTTAGGTTAGGAGTTAACTTAGAGTAGTGATCAAATTTTCCTAATCTTGGCATTAGCTTTGCCTCCCCCCCCCCCCCCAAAAAAAAGGAACTTTAGTTTTAATAAATAGAGAGATATCCAATCCAAATTAAAAAAACAGAGGTTATATTGAGCACATTATATTATACTGCACATCCAGATGAAAAGGAGGGCAATTTGCTAGATTTTACATGAAAAAAACTTACATGCTTACTAGAATTAAACTGGTGGAAAATATTTTATTCATCAATTACCTTAAACATTAATAGATTTGAAATAGAATTATATAAATTCTAATATTTGAGTTGATGATATTGCAAAATTAAGGAAAAAAATCTTGAAGAATCATTAAAGTTTCCTAATTATCTAAACAAATTTACTAATTATAAAACGGGTTTAAAAAATCAGTCAACTTCAATAATTGGTGTATATAGCCGCCAAACTTTATCTGTATCCACACGTTACTAATAAAAGAAACTCCGAATTATCTTTCTTTTTATTAGAATGAGAATTATTGCTAATATTTTATAAGACCATAACAAAAAGTAGGATGGAAATCAAGGTCAGCTGGACATGGTGGTGCCTTCAGGGTAAATTATTATATACACTCAGGAGGATGTAATCCTATTACTACACATATATATATATATATATTTTTAAAGTATTTGTCATATTAACGGTTATTAAGATATACTAACTTTTTATCCGTGAGTTGCATGATGGCTATCACTTCTCGGTTGATAAGTATCGGTATCTTATTGTATATATTGTTGTTGGTGCTATACCATACTCAGTTATATATACTTGATTGTGGCACATTTTTATGGCTTTATTTCATATAAAGTCACCTTACTTATATGTATTCGAATTTTTGATGTGCAGTGTATCTTTTTAATTCTTGTTAGTCAAGAAGTTTTTATTTTTTGTTAATTTTAAGATATTATGTGGTTTGACGTTGAGTATTGTTTTAAGTTTAAAATAATTTTGTGAAATAACCATATTGACGGTGAGAGCAAAGGGGCAAAGAATGAAAAATCATAATATTTTCAGTAATTTAATGTTGTATTTCTTAAACTTGGACTTTATTTTAAGAAATGCATCGTGTGATAATGTGAAATGTGATGTGTGAAAAGTAGTTCTAATATGAAATGTTCAATAACACGTTAGATTTATCGTCTTTGCTGTCTATCAGTCGCCAAGTTCTGTTCTCAAATTATGTAACCTGCAAAAGTAACATATATTATATTAATTTAGGTTTTGATTTTTCATTTGTTCCTAACTACTTGTCATCAACAATATGTTGTTAAATGTATGTAATGATTTTTTACATGCTTCTACATTGATTTAAAAAATACAAGATAATACTTTTGTATTGATTTTTATTTGCCTACAGAGAGGTATTTCAATTATGAACCTCTTGTATATTTTATTTGTCCAGAGTTGCCTGTACAATATTGGAGGAATTTATTAATTGTTATTATTTTAATCTTTGATTATATTTAATTCTAAAAATCATAATATGTCATGATCGTTGCATAATTAGAACTAATATTTTGTAGGATTTACTAACACTAAAAGATGTATAGTGTCAATTTATTTTTTTGGATAATTTGTAGTATTGAAGCTATTTTAGGTACATACTTACCATTGGTAAGTTGTTGAACCCTTCTTTGTGAACAGTGTTTCTTATGTATCCTTTATAGTATTAATTGTGATTTTTAATAATAAACTTCAAACCCTCTGGTGAAGTCATCTGTGATGCTACAATTTAGTTGTCCATGAGTTAATATCGATTTTGGAAAGTAAACTCCTACATATCAGTGGCGGTCCTTGAGTTGTATTTATAGTCATTGCATAGCGAATATGAATAGAAAATTGTCTTCTTTTTAATACGAATGACCACTTTGTCTCAGATGAGTGCAAAATAATTATAGGAATTGCAACCTTCATTTTGACATGGATCGAGAAAAGAATCAGATTCTTCTATTTTCACCAACCAACGCTTATTAGGACTCATTTTTGTATCCTCCACAACTAAGAATTATATTGGGACACAAATTTTCTTTTTGATCAAATGACAACACAAACTTAGCTGAGATACTACAGAATTAAGTCCCTATTTACAGGAATTATAAATTAAAATAAACTCTAGAGTAAAATGAGTAGTTGTGGGGATAATGAGGTAATTAATTTCAAAAATAATATATAATATAATAATTAAAGGTGAGCATTAAAATGAAATAATGAGGTAATCTAGGAAAGGTTATATAATATTAAAGATGGACATTCAAATGAAATGATAAGGTAATTTACCAGTAAAAGTAAATTAGCAAAAGATTAGTTAGCATATGTGAGACCAAATGCCAAATTCGTGGGGTCATGCATGCCAACTAAAACTAATAATCATCACCAAATGTGCATTTTTCCCCCCCTAAAGACTCTTATTGGTTAATTATATTCATTGCGCATGCACTTATTTCATATATTCATTGCAGATTATTTCCATAGTTTAACGACACCTTTAATATTATTTAATAGTGATGATGGTCCTTCCTACTATTTGACTCATGATTTGAATAAAAATAAAATTTGATTAATTATTCTCATGATCAATAAAATATAAGAAAATTGTTGACAGTAGTAACAAAAAGACAGATAAGTCTTTAACCTTAATCTTATCTCTTTGGCGTATAATTATCTATAAAAAAACCAATAAAGAAAAATTAAAAAATTAAAAGAAGAAGAAATGGAGATTAATAACAGATGAAGAAATTTTAGCACAATTTGAATTTAGGAACGTTTTTAACGTTCTTTCTTTCTGGGGGGAGGGGGAGGGAGTATTACTAATTTATGAAGTCAATTATAGTCTATTGTGAGAATGTAGACAAGCTACTTTTATATATTAATTTAGCTATTAAATTTAAATTTAAATTTGCTAAAAGAACTAATTATACTATATGATTTTTGAGCGCAAAATATAATCTCAAGTAGAAAATAAATTGAATAACTCACTGAAATATTTTTTTTAATATCATAAACATAAGTTACAAATATGAAAAGAAATCAAATATTGTACCTATTAAAAGTAGTCGTAAGTGAAACCCACAATAATATTAAGGTCTTACTGTATTTCATAGTATCTAAATCCAATTATGTGATGTGCTTAAGTAACCAGGCTTTGCAGCATGTGAAATAAGCAGTCCGATTAGCATTCAACCATCAACTCATGATATATGCACTTAAAAATAAATATATAAAAATAAATACATTTAGATTTAGATATTCAATATATGCTTACCTCAAGAATAATGTCTAACACACTTCAATTTTTTTCTTGGGTAACATCTAAATCATTTCTCTGGTCTACATTTAAGTTTTTTAAAATAAAATTCAATTACTAATTAGTCATAACATATAAGAAAAGTTAATATTAAATTGAATTAAAATTGCATTGATAACCTACATCCGTCTTAATTACATAATAGAAGTCTT
Source organism: Carnegiea gigantea (assembly GCA_029747015.1). Classification (NCBI taxonomy): domain Eukaryota; kingdom Viridiplantae; phylum Streptophyta; class Magnoliopsida; order Caryophyllales; family Cactaceae; genus Carnegiea; species Carnegiea gigantea. The sequence continues at coordinate 676,434 of JAKOGI010000180.1, read as the reverse complement.
TTATGTTACTATCCTACATGGCATTCTTATCCCAAGTGGTACTTTGGATGGCATCCTATATGACATCCCACGTGTCGCTCATATATGAGTTCAATCCAACTTTTAATATACACTAGTGTTATACCTTTGCGATGCAAGGACATTAGTCAATGTTTTATAGATAATTAATAAAAATATATTGCTTTTAAAGTAGATTTACAACGACATAATTATTGTTTCCTTTTGATTTTTGTTTAAAATCACTCTAAATTTATGTTGTTTTTATATGATAATGATTTATCATTTATCATTTGTTCATGTTTCGTCACACGTCTAATTAATTTGTAATGGATATTTTTTTATGAGTTAAATGGACTATATTTTATTTTGACTTAATTTTATAAAAATTATATTACAACCTTACAGATTACTCTATATAAAATATATAAAAAGTCACTTTTCAACTGAGAAGAATATTCATGTTTCCAACTAATCTAACACAACCTTTATCCAAGTTGTCATATATATCATTCATAAATTATCATATGTGATTAGGGTGGCAATGGATCGGGTACGGGTCAGGTGAACTATCATCCTCATCCATCACCCGCTTTAATCTGCTTCATCCAACCCACCCATCATCCGCAAAAATCTAATCCAATTCATCCATCCATCATTCGCAGGTGAAAATGGGTGGATCAGGTTATAAACAGATGATAAAAATTTATATGTAATATGTTAGCAAATTTATATAAAAAAGTAATCTTGTCTTTTAAAAAGTTTAAAAAGATATTTTAGGTATATGGAAGAAATAAATATCATATTCATCATATTCACTTTGACGAAAATCATAGAATTAAGAATATAATTGTCCCAAAAAATGAGTAAAATTTAAAAGATAAAAACAAAAAGTAAACTCATTGCAAATAGGAGATAAACAAGTTGATAACTAAGTGGATGATGGATCGGGTGGTGGGTCAGATGGAGCATCACCCGGATCCAATCCAATCCAATCCGTCAAACCATTATCCATCATCCATCCATCATCCATATATTTCGCATTTTCACCCGCTTTTTCGGATCAGGTGAAATGGATATCCAACGGGTGCGGGTGAAATTGCCACCTGTATATGTGATCAAACTGTTATATGGCAATAAGCTCTTATTCATTTACAATGACTTCACAATCTAACCTCTTTAAAAAATAAATAAGCAGCAACAATTAAGATTAAGGTAAACTTTAATTCACTTATCTAATTCTATTCTCTTAATATTGAAAAATAAAATGAATCAAGTTGAAATACCAAAAAAATCAATTATTGCATATCAAGTTTTAAAATAAGTTAGGAGTGTAAAAATATGCAATAAATATTTTAATTAATAGTATTATAATAAACTCTAATTAATAGCATTAATGTTGATTAACATGCCTCAATTAACATCCACCTATTGCAATTTGCCAAGTTATTACTTTGTCCCATGTGAGATGCCACATGTCATTCGTACATTATTTGTATCCAACTTTTAACACACACACACACACACACACACACACACACACACACATATATATATATATATGATAGGGTTATACCCCTACGATATAAAAGTGTGAGTTAAATAATTTTTTAATATATTATTAAGAGAATAGATCTTTTTATAGAAAAAGCAAACAATAAATTGATGTATTATATTATTTGTTGCGTAAAAGTAATGTGAGCCTTCTCTAGTTTTTTCCCACTAATAACATAGTTTTTTGTTCTTAATTAATATATAACATACATTTTTTGTTGTATTTCTATCATTAAATCATATATATTTTATGATTAAATTTTATTATTAAATAATAGAAAGGTATGTGAGAAGTTACCTTATTAAATAGAATTTATATCGTATTAAATTTACATCCATTCTACATAACATTTTCTTTTTATTTTAAATCTCATATAGCACCCTATGTTATATTAAAGTTTTTCACATGACTGTTCACTCCTATGTGACATTCTACATGGCAAGGTTATATGCCGTTCATATATGAGTTCAATCCAACTTTTAACATGTGTGTGTGTGTGTGTGTGTGTGTATATATATATATATATATATATATATATATATATATATATATATATATATATATATATATATATAGATATATATATGATTTTGCATATGTGGCTTCCAGGACTAGATATTCTGAGGTTTATGATATAGGCCCTATTTAGTAAACAGCTGTTAGTTATTAGCTGTTTGTGTTAACTATTAACTGTTAGCTGTTTGAATTAAGTGTTTATATTAACTGTTTGAATTAGCTGTTTTTAGAAAAAGTGTTTGGTAAAAATTAGCTGTTTCAAAAAAATATGTTGGGAAAATTTTATTTTACCCTTATTTATGAATTAATTTTTAATGAGATGTGTGTAATTTTTTCAAACTTATGGACAATTATGTCATTTCTACAAAAAACTCTTCTTAAAAGGCTAATGGAAATAACATTTTCAAAAAGAGCTTTTTAGAGCCAAACAGCTATTGCAAACAGCTCTTTATCAAATATTTTTTAACTGTTTGACTTGATCAAAACAGCTAAAATCTTTCCACATAACTATTTTTCTCCAAATAACTGTTGTTACCAAACACCTCATAGACTTTGTGCCTTTAGGTGACATCATGGTGAATAGCTAGATGCAATTGCAAAATATATGTTTCTCCATAGTGGGGTTTCGAGTATTACACAACATTGGGTGACTATTGGCGCCTAATATTAAAGATTAGTGATTTACCGAACCCTTTTAAAAACATGATATTTCGTAAAAGTTTGAACAATAATTTGGTGATTTGATGTACTTTTCACCTAACATTATATTAATGCTGAATATGATTGACATTATTGACTAATTTTTTCTTTTCTTTTTTTTTTTTTTTTGAAGAAGTGACTGGCTATTATTGATTGTATAATCGCATCCCTTTAGAATAGCGAATGCAGTCCTAATGAATGTAGTTGGTTAAGCATATCAAATTGGTACGAAAACCCTGTGATGGTGAAATGGCTTTGCTTGTCGTGGGCAGCTTTAAAAGTCATCAGATTTTTAGTGTCATGGCCACACCTAAATTGGCTGACGGTTAGTCACTTCCATGATAAGATCACCACATGTGTGCAAAATTGTTGCCTTTTTCCCCCAAAAATTTCAACTAAATTTAAATAAAATAAAAAGATAATCATAGTATTCAAACACCACCCAAACAAAAAAAAAAAGATAATCATAATATTCTAATTGGACGCACAAAATGTATGATCCTCCCTCTCCTCCCCCCCCAAAACAAAGGTCCAAATATTTTAGTGGATGCAAAACATTGTTACTTAGACTGAATATGTATTACCAATATAAATTGATTCAAATAGTTTGCCACTTGTTTTTATTGAATAAGGTCCCATGATTGAGTCTTGCGAATAGAGAAAATATGTGATGAAAGAACTCTACCACATATTGGATCAATAATAACTCAACTCGAGCGAAAGAAATAATCCAAGATTAAAAAAAATACAGTACATATGTATTTGCAGCACACAAAAAAAAAAACAATACATATGTATTGTAGAATGTAAAAAATCTGATAGTTCAATTGGTTTTCAAATTCCAACCCATTGTGAAGTTGATAAGTAGACTTGTCCTAAGTAATTTTATATCTACCCTGTTTCCTTTGGCGTATTATATATAGCCTGTAATCAGGATTTAGTAGGTCGACACAACTTATACTTAAAAAGAATATATATGTATTACAGAAATCGGTATAATATCAATGACCAGTAAACAATGACTTGAAAATAAAAATTACTTTTAACAAAAGGATTTTATGGGCACAGTTGACAATGATGATGAAAAGAATTAATGAATGAGGTGCCCACCACAACATGAATATATGCAACAACAAGGAGTAACAAGAATAGGAGAATTAAATGGAACAGTAAATAGTTGTTACAACTTACACACATCCATCCAATTCCAATTTCCCATTTTGTTTGATTAGTTGATAACTCAAACTCACAGACCATACACGTGCATTCGGTCATTTTGTCAATGTTAGGCAGCTTGTAATTGTATGTTACACTGTTTGCAACAGATTCATATTTATGGCTTTGTCTCTCTAGCTAATATATACATATATAATCATTCAAATTTTAAATATAATTTAAAAAATTGGTCAAATTTTATTTGGATGAAAACACATAAAGTTAAAATACCAATAAACATGTCTTTGAAAAATATGAAACGATGTAAATTATTGGTCTTATATAACATACTAAAATTAACAAGTTATTTAGAGGACAAATAAATATTTGTGCACTTATCGAATACACAATCTAAATTTAAAAACGATCAATTGCACCAATTTAGATTTTTTTTTTTAAAAAAAAAAACTAAAGGGGGCAGGTTTTGCTTCACTTAGTTGTAATGGTACAATGTATTAATTTTTGTGGCCAACATTCCTTTTCTTCTTTTTTTTTGGGGTCTTGAATCTTTAGTTTCACTAGAATCGAGTTACTTTTGACCAAATAAGGGGGCAGAGTTCTCTCATTATAAGTTTTTTTTATTCACAAGATTCAAACCCAAGACCTTGTTTAAAGAGAACAAGTGTCAAACTACTCAAACCAAATTGTGTTGGTTTCTTCCAAATATCGTCTACTATGTGAAATGAATTAATTTATCATGAAGGTTATGACGAGTGTAAACGGACCACCAAGGAAACTATAAATAATCAAATGGCAATTATATGTAGACTCATTATAAAATATTGGTAATTAAGTAACACTATAAATATGAGTATTCAGCTCTAATCTACATTCTAGAAAAGGGATTTTTTTTGTTTTTGGGGTGCGGTTAGAAAGGGGATATTGAACTTGATTGTTGATTCTCCCCTCTTTCGCCAAAATATACATGTATATTTTGAGATGTATCATACTGAAATATGAGAGATTATTTGAAATTTTGTCAAATATGTCGGTTTTTTCTGCGGCCAATATTTGATAATCACATTAGTATTGCATTTTGAAATAATAATAATAATAATAAGTCAAATTTACTAAAAGATATTGAAAGACTATTTTCGTGCTAAATACTGAACAACAAAATTTCATGTCAAGTTCGTTTCGCAATCTATTGAGTTTGTGTTTTAATTTGATCTATGTAATGTTAGGTTTGAGTGCGAATTATGTTAGTGGGATCCCTAACGTTTCTTAAGGATTTTTTTTTAAAAAAAAAAAGGGAGAAAATGAAAAAAAAATCGTGGTCATAATTGATAGATTTGAAACTAGAAATGCCCACCAAACTAAAATTCTAGGCAACTGGCAGAAGTGGACCAACAGAAAATAAAACCCCAACAGGAAAACCAGCAAAAACACTAGCGAAAAACAGTAGAAAAATGAAAGATAGTGATTAATTTTGCATAAATAAAATTGGAAAAATATATAATATAATTAAATTTAAGTGAGTATACATTTTTGTACTGGCTGTCGGTGTGTGGTGGTGACTGATGAGCGGTCAAACAGGAGAGAGAAAGCGAGAGAGAGAGAATAGAATACAGCTAGCGAAAGCCCAAGTAAGGCCCAATATTTTGCATAGATTTGGGCCACGTCACCTCAAAGGACATGGCCACGTGTTGATAGCAGACAGTGGGCCACTTCTTCGCTTAACTTCTTCAAGGCACTAAGACAAAAATTTTTAAACAGATTATAGTCTTTTTTTTTTTTTTTAATTTGGGGTTGGGGGGGGGGGGGGTGGTTTGAATTGAATATCAGTCCAAAATTTTAAGTGACCCACCAAGGGAATTGATTTGAGGAGCTCACCAAGGTGGGGAATGGTTGAGGAATTGGGTAATTTGAATTTTGGGTTCCATCTTGCAAGCTTTAGGAGGCTTTTTCTTCTACAAAATATTTATAAGTTTTTATTGTATGATGATCTTATTATCAAATTAGCATTTATTTGTAGAACTGAATTTATTATTTAATCTTTATTTATGATCATCTATAAGACGGATAGAATGTGTGCTGTATGTTTCTATCAACATTCTTAGTTGTTTTGTTCCCATAGATAAAAAATTTCTAATGTCCAATCATATTTAAAGCAATATTCAAAATCTAAAAACTTATTCAAGCTCGAGATGTATATTTTTTATTTTTTTTTCCGCAAGGCGTATATTTTGTGTTGAGATGAGTTACAATTATTCAATAATGTAATATATTGAGCCATTGACAATAGTTGAATATGTACTGAGAGCAGAGCAAATCAATCAAGAGATTAATAGTACTGGGTTTTGATACCATCCATTTAATTGGAACAGTTTATTAAGATGTCTTTTCTTAAAAAGAAAAGAAAAAACACGTACATAAATCCTCTTATATTAATGTTATACTATTAGTTTTCTTTTATAAAATTAGGCTTTATGACTATTATTACTATTATTAATTCTCTAATATTGTTCAAGTACTCCCACAATGATGCAGGAAGACAATACCAATAGATAGGGAGAGACTAACGGTACTCTCTAAGGTACCTTCTTGTTTTAATGCCGCATCCATGCCAACGACGGTGAAGAGTGATGATCATGTACACTAAAAACAAGAGGAAAAAGAGCCCCCAGAAAAAGTCCATACTCAGATTATATTCAAAACTAGTAGAATTATATTTAGTACAGTTCTATTGTATTAACATAATTAACGTATTTTGGTTCAAATAATGTGACTTCAAAAAAAAATAATCTTGAATTCACATACGAAGGAACCCTGCACTAGAGGGTTGTACATTTTGAATCAATGGCTAGCTTGATTTGGATTATTAGCTTATCAAAGATTGAAAGATTACATTATTATTTCTTCTGTCTCATAATATTTGTCAAAATCTATCAAAAATGACGTAACTTTGACCGTTATTTTTTTGTAAAATTCACGGGATTACAAGTCACTTATAAAATCATATGGGTTATAACTTTCGGCATTCCAAAATTTCTATTTCTTTCCTTAAATTAATAAAATCATATTTTGACCAACGTTGAAAAACATTGTGAAGGGAAAGGAGGATTGTATTTGCCCTTAATCTCTCTCCTCCAGGTCCGTAGCTTCGTGAGTCTAACCTAAAGTCCTAGTGCTTATGTTCTTCGCTTAGTGGTTAATCTGGTAATTAACAAAATAATTAGTGAATTAATTAATTAAGTGGGGAAGGCAATAATTGGAAAAAAGAAGGGACAATGATGATACATTCAATTGCCCTAATCGAACGCACGCGGGTAAGACAAACAAATCCCTCTGGCTCGGCTAATTGATCCAAAATCATCCAAATTAAATCCCCCGAAAAAAAATAATAAAAAGAACAAGTGTTGCTTTTTGGTTGTAGAGCTTCATGCCTTCGAGCAACACCACCAGCAATATGCAAAACAGAAAACAAAAAAAAAAAAAAAAATAGGAAACTCACAAGTCATTAGGCCTTTTTTCTCTCGTTTTTTAGAATAAAGGATGTTATTAATTGAAAGTCATATAATATTTACAGTATAACTTAAAGTCAAGCAAGTATGTCAAAATAAAATCTTTCCATAAAAAAAAAAAAACTAATTTTTATATTTCTAAACACTTCACAATCACTTGATCATTGTTTTAAAGTACAAATTCTGGCAAGGAGACTTATCAAACTTATATAACTCTTCCGTTGAGAAAAAAATATCTACTATTGTAGTCTAATCCTGAAGAGTTGATATATGTTGAAAATTCTTATCGTGTTCAATTGATGATTGTGAAATTAAATTGTCAGATTCGCTTCAAGAGAGAGAAAGAGACCACTCATCAAAAGATAGTATAAAGAGATTCGAATGTAGAGTGATAGAGAGTTTATTAAGAGGGAAAAAATATTAGAAAATGCATAAACAAGGCGAAATTTGGTTTTGCTATTAGTACCTTTGTCAATGGTAGCCCGCCAATAACTATACAATGGATTAGGGTTTTCTAGAGTGAAAAACAAGAATGAGACAGCTATCAAATTAAGGACTATACAATGAATTCGGGTTTTCTAGAGCGAAAACAAGGATGACTCAGGTCTATGTGGATTCAAATCCATTTAATTTTTTCGGGCCTAGACCCAGACCCCCCTAGATTCATTGAGTTTGAAAAGATGGGACCCAAACCAAGACTGTATGGGTCGGTGGATTCACAAGTTATAAACGGATCCTGATTGTTTTTCTCATTGGAAATTATTTTTTTCACATTATAACATGAATTGCCACATTAAAGACAAATAATTAAATTTAGAAGTCATGATATTTAATTAAAAAATTTTAGAAATATATATCATAATTAAGTATTCTTACTTGCATCTTACACACAAAATAATATTTTAATACCAATTACAAAGACAAAATTTATCAAATTTCAAACAAACATAACAAAATATGTCTTCTTTTACACCGATATAAAGGAAAATGGCTTTAAAGTTTATTAATTTAGAATTACTTTAGCCAATTACCTTTATCATAAATTTTTTTAAAAAAAATCAATGAATCTTAATTATATCTCGGATTAGATCTAGGTTTGAATTTTTTAGACCCAGACCCAGACCCAGACCCAGGCCCGATGCGCATTCCTTAGACCCAAACTTGTAAATTTGAATCGGATTCAGAATCTACTGTCATTCCTAACTGCACAAAATATTATATCCTTAAACATTATTCCATTTAAATTTGCCCGGAATCTAAATTTCAATCGCTAATTAGGATACATAGAACTTGTACTCTTAAGGAATATGGATTTTTTAATGAATAATTAATTAGATGGAGGAAGGGGGGCATGGAAATCTAAAAAGTAAATTAACTACCCCCATGAAATGTAACAGAAAGTAAGGGAGGGAAGGGGGGAGAGAGAGAGAGGGGGGGAGAGATGGTGACGCGTGGTGTGGCGAAATTGAAAAAGAAAACAAAGAGGATGATGCATCCATGGTTACTCACACGTACGCAGCCTAAACAAAACAAAACAAGACAAGACAGACACACACATTGATATCGAATTCATGCGCCCCTGCTTTTCTCCTCCCCCTTATCCTTTTCCTTCTCCCCACCATTGCAACTAGCACTTTCTTCTTGCCCCCCTTTTTTTGTTCCTACTTTAATCCCTTTTTACATTATACTAGTTAGCATTTTCAGTGATGAGTCGTTTTTTGACTCATTAGTGAGGATCGACTTCTATCACATTAGTTTATGATTCAATTTTTTTCCTCACAATTCTCCCTTTCTCCAATAAAAAGCTCACCACTTTGTCTCACCAAATAAAATAATACCCATGGACCCACTCTATAATACAAAACTTTATTTTCAGAATAAAAAAAGAAAAATCAATCAAAGAATATTAAAAAATCAAAAGGCAACCCACAAGGCCCCATAAGCCAGCTCTCATCCACAAGCCTCCCCGCAAGGCGCTTGCTACGAGCCAACCATTGGAGATCTCCCCCCCCCCCAACCCGCCTCATTCCTTTCTCTTTCCTCTGATTTCTCTCGCGAGGCTGCCATTGGAAACGCTCTTATTCAGCTTCAATTGTGGCTTGTTTAATTAACAAAATTAATTTTAAATTATTCTTAAGAATGTTAATTTATGAGTGAGATTTTGATTAAAAAAAATTATAATTGAGATTGTTATAACAGTGAGACGGTTTCCCTTGGAATGAACTAGATTGAATGAAACATAATGTCTAAAGCTTGTTTCATTTGACCTATTGCCTCCTTATGAAAAAAATGGCAAAAAAAAAAGTTCAAAGAACTAATCTATAAAACTCTAGATAGTCTTATTCAAATAGATAGAGCATTTTATTTATGAACTTATGAATTACCGTTATTTTTTTGCAAGAATGAGTTACCTCTTGTTTCTCAATTTTGTTTCAATCTTTTTGAGGGGCAACTTCAGATACATTTGAATAGGTTTCATGTGAATATCAATTAAAAGTATTATATATATCTATTTGAAAAGAAAAGAGATAAATACATTATGTTGTCAAGCAAACTAAACAATATAGATTAACAAGGCTATATCGACCTTTTCAAGAGGGAAAAAAAAGGTATTATTCACTAACACATTCAAATATTAACAACTCACACTCTATTTACGACATTTTTATAGTTGTATATCTTACATAATTGCATTAAATATAATTTATTAATTTAGATATTATTCTAAAACTTTATTTTATATGAGGTGTTATCTTAGATATTAATATTATTGTACCCGATTGGAAGGCTTTTGTTTTACTTTTTATCTATTGGTTTAAAATAAAATTAAATATTAAGCACCAAAAAAAATATTAAATAATTGAAGTTATATTCATGTATATCAATATAAGACAAATGTTTCATCTAAATATATAGAGAGAGGGGGATACAAATATATATATGTATGTATGTATGTATGTATGTATGTATGTGTATGCATATATACATCTAGACACACACACAACATACCAAATCAACACAAGATGCTTCAACTGGTTTATCATTTTTCTCTTTAAGCACAGTCTTAAATTAGAGTTTTATGAATAAAAATTTATATAATGAAAGATTTCTTTTTCAAGTCGTGTATTAAGAGTATGTGACCTTAAAAAGAAAAACTAAAAATTAAAAAGAAAACTATATGACCTTATTAACATTTTGAAGAACAAATTCTGAGTCTTTGTTTTAAAAGATTGACATATAATTATGGCCCTGTTTGGTGAACAGCTGTTAGCTGTTAGCTGTTAACTGTTTGTATTAGCTGTTAGCTGTTAGCTGTTTGAATTAGCTGTTTATATTAGCTATTTGAATTAGCTGTTTTTAGAAAAAGTATTTCGTAAAAATTAGCTGTTTCTAAAAAATATGTTGGTAAAATTTCATTTATGCCCTTATCTATGAATTAGTTTCTAATGGGATGTGTGTAATTTTTCCAAACTTATGGACAATAATGTTATTTCTACAAAAAGCTCTTCTCAAAAGGTTAATGGGAATAACTTTTTCAAAAAGAGCTTTTTGGAGCCAAACAGCTATCGCAAACAGTTCTTTACCAAACACCTTTTAGGTGTTTGACTTGGTCAAAACAGCCAAAATCCTCCCAAACAGCTATTTTTTTCCAAAAAGCTGTTGTTACCAAACACCCCCTATATGTCACGAATGCATCATTATTAATTATTTCACATTTTCCTATGCATAAATTATCTTGGACCCTTATTTGAGTTATTTTTAATAAGAAAATGATATACTACTGAGGTCCTGTTCTTTTTTACAATGGTGAATATCTAGGTTATAATTTATATCTTCTTATATCTTCTTACAGTTTCTTATTTCTCCTTCCATTTTTAATAAGATTCTTGCAGTTTTTGACAGTTTTTTACATCTCTTTATATATTTTTACATTACACCTTCTGACATCTTCTTTCATCTCCTTGTATATTTTCTATTATATTGAACTTGTAATTTTTTTCCCCTTATATTGACAGAAATATTTATATATTTTTACTATACTATCAGTTAAAAATACGTATATATTTTTATAAATATAATATTTACATAAATATAAAAATAAAATTTAATGACGTAAATTATATTTGAATTTCGACGTGAATCATATATGCCATTGTAGAGAAAACAAGTTAACATGCTAAAATTATAATAAAAAAATTACGTTCACTTTTGAGTTTCGACGCATAGCATATATGAAAATAGTCAAATTATAGGTGACAAAAAGTATTTCAATTATTTTGTCCCTAAATTTATTCATGGTAATTTGGTTGCTATTATCGTATAATTGAATATTGGGTGACACATCCACATTTGGGTCCCTTATTGAAATTATTACATTCTTTTTATGTAGAATAATAAAATTTTGGAGAGTTCAACAAACAACAATTATCTCAAACTATTGCTCTTGTCTTATTTGAAACATTTTGTCTGCTAATATTGTTCATCTCTCCTTCAATACTTCAAATGTTCTCTCAATTGTTATTCGTAAATATGAGTGTCAATGGTTGAATCGCTCGTTCAGTCCTTCACGCATACCATATATTTTCACTTCAAGTATAGAATGTATTTGGTTTCATAGATTTCTGGGCTTGAATATATTTTGTTATTATTCAATTGACTTGTTTAAAGTTTTGCTTCCATTAATTATGTTATTTCAGTACTATTTCTTCTCATCCATAACAGTAATTATAGAAAAGCACAATTTGTTTGTCTAATTTCAAAAACTAATTTGTTTAGTGATGATACTAAATTAATTTCATAAATATCACCGACGTATAATTTACTGTAATGAAGTAATCATTTTACAAATCATATATTAAAGATTAATAACTATGCATAAAGATCTAAAAATTATATTTATACAATTTTTGAATTCTACACTTACAACCTTTTACAACTTATTACATCTCTTTGCAATTTTTTTTATAATTTTTACAACTCTTTACAACATATAATTCTTACAGCATAAAATTAAAACTACATGTCATTGTAAAAAAATATACCCTAAATAGAGTCATTATCTCAAATTCTCAAACATACATTCTTATTTGCATATAAAGCTCGAAATCAACCGATAAGATCTTGACCAAATAGTTAAAATTGAGGTTCGAAGTACATTAGATTTCAGGTATCCCCTTCCCCTTTTCCTTTCCCCTATTATATCGTACGGCCTTAGTAGATCATTTGAACCAAAATAAATAAATAAACACATATATATAATTCCAAATTACCATTCAACCCTTACAATCTCAAACTGTCAAGAATTTCAGCCCCCAATATTTCAACACTGTGAGAGAGAGAGAGAGAGAGAGAGAGAGACTGTCACATGGCATGTGAGCACCAGCTGTGTACTCCACTCAACTCTTGCCCGACTTGTTCCTCTTCTTCTTCCCATATATACCTTCTCTCTGCTTTCCAACTCCGTCTTTTGACCCCGCTCGGCTCTCTCTCTCTCTCTTTCGTGGTCCTCACACAGCTTCTAAGCTTGCTTGCTCAACAATGGCGGACTCTCAAACCCTAACCCACTAGACCCCAGAACCAAACAAGCTAGAAAACCATGAATTTTTTAACCCCTTTACTTGTTCTTCTGCTCTTCATCTGCTCTGTTTGTCTCTCCTCCCATGCATCCACCTCCAATGGCAAAATAAGAGATGCCCACAACTTACTCAGCTTCAAATCATCCCTCCCTGACCCCAAAATCCTCTCAAACTGGGAACAAGGCAAAGACCCATGTCTCTTCTCTGGGGTTTTCTGCGATAGCACCAACTCTAGAGTCACATCTTTGGATCTTACCTCCCTTTCTCTCTCCTCTGATTTTGCCTCCATTTCTACCTACCTCTTCACTATTGAAAACCTCAGCTCTCTCACCCTCAAATCCACCAACGTCACTGGCTCACTTCGCTCTTTCTCTAGTTGCTCTCCCTCTCTTACTGAAATCAACCTCGCTGACAACGCCATATCCGGAGCTTTTTCTGAGCTTGCCCATTTTGGGTCGTGTTCGAATCTCAAATCCCTCAATTTATCCTCCAATTTGCTGGATTTTTCCAACGACTTGAAGGGTGCCTATTTTGAGCTTGAGCTTGAAACTCTTGATGTTTCTTATAACCATTTGTTCTCTGGGAATACCCAAGTTTTGCCTTGGGTGTTATCTGGTGGTTGTGCTTCTCTTAAACAGTTGGTTTTGAAGGGGAACAAGCTCACGGGGAGCTTTTCTCTTTCTGGGTGTTCGAGTTTGGAGCATTTGGATCTTTCACTTAACAATTTCTCCACCCCTTTGCCCAAATTTGGGCGAGATTGTCCTGGTTTGAAACACCTTGATTTGTCATCCAATAGGTTTGCTGGGGAGATTGGGGATTCATTCACTGGTTTGAAGAGTTTGAGCTACTTGAATGTGTCTAACAACCAACTTTCTGGGAGGTTACCAGCCTCGCTTATAGGGAAAGGTTCAAGCTTGGGCTTTCTCTACTTTGGGAGTAACCATTTACAAGGTATGATCCCTCAAAGTTTTGCAGATGATGCTTGTTCTACTCTTGTGGAGTTGAATCTTTCTCATAACAATTTCTCTGGTACTATCTCCCCTGGTTTTGGGTCTTGCTCTTTGCTTGAAAGTTTTGATGTCTCATACAATAACTTTTCTGGGGATCTGCCCATTGATATGTTCTTGAACATGGGCAGCTTGAGGAGCTTGGACTTGGCTTTCAATAAGTTTATGGGTACTCTGCCTGATTCTGTCTCTAACCTAAGTAACTTGGAGTCATTGGATTTGAGTTCAAATAGCATTTCAGGAAAAATTCCGCCTGGGATTTGTCAAAACCCTAGCTTGAAAGAGCTGTATCTTCAGAATAATTTGCTCGCTGGCCAAATCCCTCCTACATTAGGGAATTGCTCAGAGCTTGTGTCTCTTGATCTCAGCTTCAATTACCTCGCTGGGAGGATCCCAAGTACCTTGGGCTCTCTCTCCAAGCTTAAGGACTTGATTATGTGGATGAACCTGCTTGAGGGGGAAATCCCATCTGAGCTTATGTACATTCAAGCCCTCGAAAATTTGATTCTAGACTACAATCAGTTGACGGGCACTATCCCTTCTGGCCTGAGTAACTGCACCAACTTGAACTGGATTTCATTGTCCAGTAATAAATTAAGTGGGGAGATACCCTCTTGGATTGGTAGCTTGGCTAACCTGGCAATCCTGAAGCTTGGGAACAACTCATTTTTCGGGCAAATCCCTGCTGAGTTGGGAGACTGTAAGAGCTTGTTGTGGTTGGATCTCAATACCAATTTGTTGAATGGGAACATTCCGTCTACCCTGGCAAAGCAGTCAGGCAATATGGCTGTTGGGCTTGTTGTTGGGAAGAAGTATGTGTACCTGAGGAATGAATGGAGCAAAGAGTGCCATGGAACTGGGAATTTGCTTGAGTTTGCAGGGATAAGAGAGCAAGCTCTGGATAGAATCCCTACCAGGCATACCTGCAACTTCACTCAAATCTACAGGGGTAACACACAGCCAACTTTCAACCATAATGGGTCCATGATTTTTCTTGACTTGTCTTACAACAATTTAGAGGGTAGTATTCCGAAAGAGCTTGGAGCAATGTACTATCTCTCCATATTGAATTTGGGTCATAACAAGCTTTCTGGTCCCATCCCACAAGAACTTGGAGGGTTGAAGAATGTTGGGGTACTTGATCTCTCCCATAACAATCTCTCTGGGCAAATTCCTGGGTCTCTCGCAAGTCTTACTTTGCTCACTGAGATCGATTTGTCGAATAACCAGCTGTCTGGGTTGATCCCTACATCAGGTCAGTTTGAGACTTTCCCGGCTTATAGGTTCTCCAATAACTCGGGTCTTTGTGGATATCCACTCGCCAGTTGTGGCAGCAACTCTGGTGCAAATGCATCTCAGCATCAAAAGCATGGGAGACAAGCCTCCCTTTTAGGAAGTGTGGCAATGGGATTGTTATTCTCTCTGTTCTGCATCTTTGGTTTGATTATAGTGGGCATTGAGATGAAGAAGAGGAGGAAAAAGCAGGAGTCTTCTCTGGATATATACGTGGATGGGAACTCTCACTCAGGCACAGCCCACTCTGCTTGGAGGTTTACCAATAACCGTGATGCATTAAGCATCAACCTTGCCACATTTGAAAAGCCTCTTCGAAAGCTGACTTTTGCCGATCTTTTAGAAGCCACCAATGGCTTCCATGATAACAGCTTAATTGGCAAGGGTGGGTTTGGTGATGTCTACAAAGCTCAGCTCAAGGATGGAAGTGTTGTTGCCATCAAGAAGCTTATACACATTAGTGGGCAAGGAGATAGAGAGTTTACAGCTGAGATGGAAACCATTGGGAAGATCAAGCATAGGAACCTTGTACCACTTTTAGGCTACTGCAAAGTTGGGGAAGAGAGGTTATTGGTCTACGAGTACATGAAATATGGAAGCCTCGATGATGTCCTACATAACCAGAAGAAAGCCGGCATCATGCTCAACTGGGCAGCAAGGAGGAAAATAGCGATTGGGGCAGCTCGAGGGTTAGCTTTTCTTCACCATAACTGCATCCCGCATATCATTCATCGAGACATGAAATCAAGCAATGTTCTGTTAGATGAAAACCTAGAGGCCCGGGTCTCTGACTTTGGGATGGCAAGGCTAATGAGTGCAATGGACACCCATTTGAGCGTGAGCACTTTGGCAGGCACCCCAGGATATGTCCCCCCTGAGTACTACCAGAGCTTCCGATGTTCCACCAAGGGCGATGTCTATAGTTATGGGGTAGTCCTGCTGGAATTGCTAACCGGGAAGCAACCTACAGACTCAGCAGATTTTGGGGACAATAACCTGGTGGGTTGGGTTAAGCAACATGCCAAGTTGAAAATAAGTGATGTTTTCGATCCAGAGTTATTGAAAGAGGATCCCAGCTTAGAAGTGGAGTTATTGCAGCATTTACACGTGGCTTGCGCTTGTCTTGATGATCGGCCATGGAAGCGCCCCACAATGATCGAGGTCATGGCAATGTTCAAGGAGATCCAAGCTGGGTCTGGCTTGCACTCAACATCCACCATTACAGAGGAGAATGAAGGGAGATTTGGAGTGGGGGGAGGTTTTAGCACAACAATTGAAGTGTTAGATATGACCATAAAAGAAGTCCCTGAAGGGAACCTCAAGCAATAGCTTGGGAATTGGAGGGTGGTGTTGAGACTTGAGAGCTTCACAAATTTTTCCCCATCCCACTCTGAAATGGTGTAAACCATAATTTTCAATGTAGCATCTTGTAATAATTATTGTATGTACCATCAAAGAAGCCCTTTTTTGTTATTTTTGTATACAATAGCTGGTCATGGGTACTTTCTAGTCTCTTTTTTTTCTTTTTTCTGTTTTTGGGTTTCTTGGGGGTCTTCTTGTTGTAATTTGTACATATGTACTAGTAGTTTCTCCCTTGCATTGAAGTAGAAAAATGGGCATTCAATTTAAGATCTTGCTGGCATTAGTTTTGCCTATCTTTACAATTACATGCTAGTTCTTCAGTCTGTGCATTGCAGATTTTTTTCAATGAACTTTATTATTCCTGCCTTAACAATTTCAAAAATGCCGATAAGAGCATTTATTTTGAAGGGGCAAAAAATGCAATAATAATAATCATAAAAATACTCGGTATCAAATTTTCATTATTCATCAGCTCTTATCAAGTTCCCATGTGTCAACTTTAATGATTGTCATATTTTCATCATACATCAGCTCAGACGAGTTTTGCATTTCAATTTGAACAAGACAAGACTTCTCATATGACTCAGTGTGACAGGACCAGGTGTGGCGAGCTCTCCTCTGCCATACTTTCTCTTTAGGTCTGTTCTTTTCATTGAAAAATATATGTTAATAAATAGGTGAAGCTGGTTAAAATTAATTGAAGTGAGTTGAAGTAGGTTAAAGTGGATATTTTTTTACTGAAGTGCGTTAAAGTTGGTTGAAATAGGTTCCAGTTGGTTAAAATTAGTTGTAGTGGGTTGAATTATTTTTTGTGTGATAGGTAGAAATTGGTTAAAATAGTAGAAAGTGGGTCAAAATTGATTGAAATGGATTGAAGTTGATTGAAATTAGTTGAAGTAGATTGAAGTTTATGAAGTAGGTTAAAATGTGTTAAAATAGATTGAAGTTGGTTGATGTTGGTAAACTTGGATTTACCAACAAAAAGAACAGGGCCTTAGCTCTTAGATTGTATATCCTAAAATATAATGCATTGTGCTTCTCTACATGTATTCATCAAGCTTTGACTTTATGGAAAGTCTCCAACTTTGACAAAGAATTTAAGGCTCTATTTGGACCTTGAAAAATTTGATGGAAAGAAAAAATTTGAGAAAGTTACTTTTTTTCTTGTGTTTGGTTTAGAGAAAATCATAAATAAAAAAATATGGAGGAAAAATAGGTGAAAAAATTGTTAGAAACAAGTGATAAAATTTTCCTCATAAAATTGTGAGGAAAGTTTGAGGAAAATTCCCAAACTTCTCCAACCTCACATTGCTTAGATGACATTAACATGATTCAAGTAGTTCATCAATATTCAAATTTCTCATCCAAATTCTTATATGTTTTCCTCAATTCAAACAAAAGAAAAAAAAACTCATTTTCTCCCAACTTTTTTTCCTTCAACTTTTCTTTCCACCAAATTTTCTAAGGACCAAACAGAGCCTAAAGAAAAAAAAACCCTCGATTACAAATTAGATGAATCTAATATTGTAAAAAAAAAATAATTTAGTAAAGAGTAAAACTTAAAAAAATGGAAGCAAAATACATAATAACTCAGCGAGTATAACCTAATTTTCACTTTCACTTTCACTTTAGTCTGAAATATTTCATTTGCTTATGCCCCCACGAAAAAAACCCTTTATTTTTCATTTTTCAATGTTATTCAAAATTTTAAAATACTACAATATATCATAAAATCCATCTTTATGTGTGGCCACTGCTAGTCCAATATTCTCTCCTGTTTTATTGCTGGTTGGACAGCTAACGTATAGCCCATGCAGCGTATACCTCCTTTTATTTTTTGTTTTTGGTTGTTTTCCTAAAAAGAGGGATAAAGAAAAGAAATAAAATAATTGAGATGAAATTATCATAACCTATACATGTCAGAGGGATGAAGGTTTTGAGGTATCTGTGAATAGGTAAAGAGTCCAAACAAGAACGTTTGAGCTTCACCCTATTACATGAATGAGTCAATCAATCAAACAAATTAATTCAAGTAAACTCCTCTTCTTGCTTTTTCCATGCATGTTAATGCCTTCACTCTGACAGCCCCCACCAAGTATCTATCTTCTTCTAACAAGAAATATTGGGGCTATGGTCCCAAATTTTGCATGTACATTTACTATAACTTTCAAAACCTAAATTTGCATATTCATTCATTTAATATAACAAGAAAGTATAGTTTGAAATTTAGGTGCTTCAATATTTTGCACCATATTTTATAATAACTTTACAGGTTTATAGATGACAATCGTCTTATAAGAAAATCTGTAATCTAATTTTAATTTATTTTCAAATTTTATTTCGTTGCTAATATGTAGAGTAAGTTTTGGTATTATACTTGATGAACAGTAGGATCGACTAAGATCAAGTTACTTTCTTGCCTTGAGTAACTATGTAAATTAGGTCCTTATAAATGGGTACTCCTGTTGAATTTTGTTGTACTTGAAAAGTTGATCAAATATTATACATCTTTCTTTTTTCATCTATAACAACCCCTCCTCCTCCCCTAGCTCCCTCGAACAAAATTTTATTACGCAAGGTAGAGGGAATGTTTATAACATCCATGCTTCACGTCTGAAGGACATTTGTATGAAGACGTGTGCAAGAATATAAACATATTCTTGAGCCTTCAGCCATCAACTTAAACTCTTTAGTTAAGATGATTCTTGAACACCTATAAAGCACAAAAAATGATGGAATGGAAATAGACTTGTCCATATTTACCATAGAACATATGGTTACAAGCATACGTAATTACACATATATAACATGTATTGTGAGTGACTGCATTTATGATTTTGCTGGTTTTGGGTGGAAATTTCTCTTGTTGTACATTTATTAAGGGGCCGATACTTTATTAATATAAAACTTAATTTAAAAAATTAGTTAATCTAAATATCTAGCGAGTTCATAGTTTTGCATTGAGAATTTAAGATCCCAACAATCTTTAGGGGGGAAAAAACCGATTTAAACACTAATAAAAAATGCATGTCCATTTTCTCAGTCTAGAATATATTGGCCGTACTGCAATCCACAACATTATTCCGGAACAAAGAGAGAACATATGGTTAGCGACAATCTCGTGATTGGACAGCATTGGCTAAATTCGAAGACGACCTACTGAAAATAAGCCAATTAAAAAAAAATAGAAATGATTTAATTTTTTTCATTTATCATCATTATTATGAAATAATTAGTAGGCGGTCGAAACCCAGTCATCATGAAGGGGGCGATTTAGTCGGTCCCTATTTCAAATAATGCGTACTCATTGGACCCTCTTTTTGTTTCCTCTTCATGAGGTCGACTAATTGATTCATTAATTCAAGAGCCCTAGGGCTTGTTCCTTTTATGAAAAAATATGAGTTGAAAAATAAGTAAAATTGATTAAAATTGACTGAATTATTGAAATAAGTTGATATTTTTTTATAAAAGTGAATTGAAATTAGTTGAAATAGGTTGAAGTAGGTATTTTTTTATCGAAATTAATGAAATAAGTTGAAGTTGATAAATTGAGATTTACCAACGAAAAGAACAGAGCCTTAATATGTGGGCAATGCATGCATGCGACCTCAAAGCTCAAGGGGATCGTCATGTGTGATGAAATGAAGCTAACTTGGTTCATCAGGTGCAATGATTAATAATATATATGTGAGATTTAGATATTAATTTCAAACTAAGTTAATATATGCACTAAATTTTAATTTTTTTGTAAAAAAGAGCTTACCCTATTTAATCAGGCTTAATGATGTATTCTAATTTTTAAATAGGTCTCTTGCAAATGGCCTTTCTGTAAAGTGGCATGCTTACCTTAGATAGTAACTCACCTCCCCGATACCAAAACCTATATCATACACTCGAGTATATGTACTTCCATGTGACATATAAGTAATTATATATTAAAATATAAAATATATGATAAATACACTTTAAAAAAAAAATATAAAATAAATATGAGAGCACGTGCTCACAGATATATATAATAATTTGCCCCGGTACATAGTCCCAATTGGCACCACATTCTCCTTGAGCAGAGAATTATGCGGTGGTATTATTTCATCTCTTCTTATATAGTAATTGTAGTATTCTCGTCTGCTAATGATTATATGTTAGGTTTTATGGCCCAAAATCTCGAGTATCGGCACGGGGAGCCCATGCTGCACAGACACGGGCGTGCCAAGACGAAGAGCCGAAGATGAGAGGGACAGAAAATTGGCACGGGGGCACCGTGCCATATGGCACGGTCGTGCCATGTGGCACTGGGTGATCGTGCCACGTGGCACGGTCGTGCCACGTGTCTTCTCGCCGCCTCTTTCGGATGGCGGCTAGGGTTTCTGTCTTCAAGGAGGATTCCTCCTGGCGGCTAGGGTTGTGCTTTGGTGACGGTTTTTGGAAGGAGGCAGCTAGGGTTTTCAGGGGGAAACCCTACCTCACAGACCCTATATAAAGGGGGTCTAGGGCCTTGTTTCAAAATACTCCAGTATAGAAAATACATTGAGAGAGTGAGGTTATTTGTGAGAGAATACAATTGAGAGTATTGTAATTCTGCTCTTAATCACTGAAGTAATTGTGGTGTACTACTCTGCTCATAGTGAAATTTGTCGGTGTGCTGTCGCCGTCCGTGGTTTTTCCCGATTTGGGTTTTCCACGTTAAATCTCTTGTCTTCTTATTTCTATTTTCTGTTATTCACTTGATTTCTGAATCTCTAACTCATCCTATCGCTTCCGCTATTATTGTTGCTCTAATATTATTCCTAACATTATAGTATGCTATTTTCGTTGAACTTTATTAACTCACTAAATTCATCCCTAAACAGGAGTTCTAATATATCTGCCCACTTATGAACCGTTCAAATACAGTTGGTCTTAATTTATTTAATCAATGAGAGTCCTAAGGGTTATCCTAAAGTATACACGAGGACTTTCATATTAGCCTTTAATTTTAAAGAAAAAAGAAAGAAAACAAAAAAAAGAGGTTGGGAGAGCCAAGAGGGTATTTTCCAAATCAATTTGAGCCAGCTAAGCAGTAATCTCAGAGTCCCATCGACGAGTTGGAGCTAGCAAGATTGTCACTGCCATTGCTGTCTTTTGTGAAAGAGAGAGACTTCTTTTTGCAATGAATGTTATGATTTAGGGCCTACTCTTTTCACGGATAAATTAGAGTGGATAAAAGGATAAAGTAAGTTGAAATAAGTTGAGGTGGATTGAAGTGGGTTAAATTGAGTTGAAGTAGGTTGAAGTAGGTTGAATTTTTTATGTAATAAATTGAACTTGGTTAAAATAGTGGAAGTGGGTTGAAGTAACTTGATGTTGATATTTTGGAATTTACCCACGAAAAGAACAGGCCCTTAGGCCCTGTTCTTTTCATTGGTAAATTTTAATTTATTAGAATTTCAATAAAAAAATATCAACTTCGACCCATTTTATTCAATTTTAACCCATTATTTTAACCAGTTTCTAGCCATCATATAAAAAAATATACCAATTTTAACTCGCTTCAATCTACTTCAATAAAAAATATCTATTTCAACCCACTTTAACTAGCTTCACCTATTTCTCAACTCCTATTTCCCAACAAGAAGAACAGGCCATTAGAATATGGACGACTTAGCTTTTTCCAGTTCTTTCTTTCGAATCATGCCCCTTAATAAAATGCCCAAGTTCCTCCTTTTTCTTTAATTTTATCACCAGCTGCTGAATTTTCCTCAAAATGATTCAGCTGCTGCATTCTGATGGCTCCTATTATGTGCTTTCCAGTATTTCAAATTGAAAACTATGACCCTGTTTGGTGAAAAATTTTATGGGTAAGAAAAAGTTTTTGAGGTTAGTAGCTATGTCACTTAGGTCAAAAAGCTATTTGATATGTTTGGTTGATTAGCTTTTTGCATTAATTTTTTATACTCAAAAAATTATTTGGAATAACTTTTTCACTTAAGTTTTTGATGTTTATGCTTAAAATGAGGAAGTTAATCTAATCTTTTAACAAAATTATTTTAGTGCGACTTATTTTTTACCCTTTGGGATGAGAGTGGTATTAATGGATGTCTAAATCAATACTTTTCATTTTAATATTTTATAAATTAAAATTTAACAAGTAGTTCATGTTAATTGATCTTTGATAATAAAAAAACTCTTATGTCATATGAAATTTAATTATTATTAAAAAGGAAATTAATTAACAATAAAAAAAGTGTCATCACCAAAACAAGGGATAAATATAATTTTATCCATCAAATAATTTATAATTCATAATTCATATTGAGAAGAAATATATATATACACACACACACACACACATATATATATATATATATATATATGTGTGTGTGTGTGCGCGTGTGTGGTGTGTGTATATATGTATGTATGTGTGTGTGTGTGTGTTCTCTCTCTCTCTCTCTCTCTCTCTCTCTCTCTCTCTTCTCTCTATATATATATATATATATATATATATATATATATATGTATGTATATGTATATATATATATATATATATATATATATATATGTATGTATGTATGTGTGTGTGTGTTGTGTGTGTGTGTGTGTGTGTGTGTGTGTGTGTGTGTGTGTGTGTGTGTGTGTGTGTATATATATATATGTACATGTGTGTGTGTGTGTGTGTGTGTGTATATATATATATATATATATATACACGCACACACATACATACTTACATACATATACATGTGTGTGTGTGTGCGTGCACACGTGCGCAATGCAAAAGTTATGAGCATAAGTGAAATCTTACCAAATAGTTTTATCAGCAACAGCTAACTTCACCAAATACTTTTTTAGAAACAACTAACGTAATTAGTTTAGTCAAACAACTAATATAATCAGTTAATAGCTAACAATTGATGACCAAAAAAGGGCCTCTATATGTATACAAACTTAAAAGGTTGGTCCGTAATCAACGTGGTAGAAGTTTCATGAGGTCCTTTTACAATTTAAGAAAATCATCGATAATGTTGTAAAAGGTTTTGAGAGCATTGCACAAATCAATTATTGAGTCAGAGAACTCAACAACTATATGAACAAGAGGAAAGATAAAAGAAAACTAAATGTGTAATTTTATCAACAATGGTTGAATTTCGCTCAAAAATGGATGTGTTAGAATTAATCGCACAAGGACACAAGAGGGGGGTGAATTGTGTCTACCGACTTTTCTGATTGTTTTGGAACGCTCGTGAAAACTATTAGGACTGAGTGTTTGGAGTGAAGCAGAAACAAAACTAATTGCGGAAATATAAAATGCATCCCGTGTCAACAGAAAAGTCTTTGAGTTGTTGCCTTATCCACAACATATGAGCACAATAAGAAGCAGCCGCTACATACTCGACTTTTGCCGTGGACATGGCAACGGAGTTTGTTTCTTGGTTGCCCAAGAGACCAAACAGGGTCCAAGAAAATAGGCTGTACCTGATGTGCTTTTTCTGTCAACCAAGAATCCAGCATAATCAGCATCCGCATATCTAATGAGATCAAAATTATATCCTCGAGGATACCATAAAACTAAGTCCGAGATGTATTTCAAATATCTCAAAATTCGTTTTGCAGTATTCAAATGTGTTTCTTTAGGATTTGACTGAAAACGGGCACACAAACCAACACTGAAAACAATGTCAGGTCTACTAGCGGTTAGGTATAGAAGCGACCCTATCATGCCCCTATAGGATTTCTCCTCAGCTGATGGACTCCCATCATCCACAACCAATCTGGTTGAAGGAGAGATGGGTGTATATATGGGCTTAGCCGATTCCATTCCAAACCGCTTAATTAACTCCTTAACATATTTTTGTTGATGTATCATGTTTCCATTTGAGATTTGCTTGATTTGTAAGCCTAAGAAAAAATTAAGCTCGCCTATCATGCTCATCTCAAACTCACTCCTTATCAATTTTGAAAAATTATCACATAAATCACTGTTAATTGCACCGAATATAATATCATTGACATATACTTGAACAATTAACAGATGTTCCCTCTTTGCTTTGAGAAACAAGGTATTGTCTACCTTGCCCCTTTGAAAGCTATTATCAATTAGAAATTTTGACAAGCATTCATACCAAGCTCTAGGAGCTTGTTTTAAACCATAAAGAGTTTTGCCAAGTTTAAACATATGGTTAGGGAAATCATGATTTTCAAAACCAGAGAGTTGACTTACATACACCTCTTCCTTAATGTATCTATTGACGAATGCACTCTTGATGTCCATTTGATACAGCTTGATCTCCATATGAGCTGCAAAGGCTACCAAAATGCAGATAGCCTCGATCCTTGCAACAGATGCAAATGTTTCCTCATAGTCGATTCCCTCTTCTTGGTTGTAACCTTGAACCACCAGTCTGGCCTTATTCTAAGTGACTGTTCTGAACTCATCCAGTTTGTTCTTGAATACCCACTTGGTGCCAATTATCGATCTGTCCCTAAGCCTTGGTTCAAGGTGCCAGACTTTGTTCTTTTCAAATTAATGAAACTCCTCTTACATGCCAGTAACTCAGTCAGAATCTGCTAGAGTTTTATGAACATTCTTTAGCTCAATGTTAGATAGAAAAGTATAGAAGGCAGAAAAGTTTCTGAGTTTAGATCTGGTTTGCACCCCTGTGTTAATATCAGATATGATCTGGTCAGGGGGGTGCGAGCTCTGGTACTTTCAGGGTCATGGAATAAATGGATCCACCGATAAACTTACCAATCTCTCTTAGTTGGTAAAACAGGTTCTGAAACTGTTCTGGTGTCTGTTCCCATATCAGTTCGGGAATAATTGGGTTGAGTGGGTCGGTTCTGTTCAGGTTCAACAATGCTTCCCCTCGACTGGTTTGCTCCCTGCCTATCTTCCAAATTATCGGTTCCAGAACTTGGTTCACCTTCAGGAACCTTATCTTTGTCAACTATGGAGCTTTGAGTGAGCGAGAGGTCTTTTCTTATAAGACCAAGTTCAAACTCTTCATCCTGTGTATCATGCTCAACCACAGAGTTAGTCTCATCAACAATACATGCACACTCTCCTCAACGCACAAGGTTCTTTTGTTAAATACTTTGTATGCCTTACTATGTGAGGAGTACCCTAAGAATATGGCTTCATCATTCCTACGGTCGAACTTTCCCAGGGGTTCCTTCCTATTATTGTGAACATAGCATTTGCAACCAAACACTCTCAAGTGCATAATATTAGGTTTTCGTCCCTTGAAAAGTTCATAAAGAGTCTTGTTAAGTGTGGATCTGATCATGCATCTGTTGATAATATAACACGATGTGTTCAATGCCTTTGCTCAAAAGTTTCTGGAAAACCACTAGCGAAGCATAGTCCTAGTTATGTCTTCTAGAGACCGATTTTTACGCTCTATCATCCCATTCTGTTGGGGTGTTCTGGGGGTAGAAAAATTGTGATCAACACCATGTTCATTACAATATTTAATGAAGCTAGAGTTTTCAAACTCTTTGGCATGATCAGACCTAACACTCACCATTGAGTATCCTACTCTCTATTGAATTTTCTAAAGAAGAACGAGAAACTTTTCCAATGATTCATCCTTCGATTTTAAGAATAGAGTCCAAGTGAAATGAGAGTAATCATCCACTATAACAAATACATACCTCTTCCCACCTCTACTTGTGATCCTCATAGGATCACACAAATCAACATGTAGTAGATCAAGACATCGGAAAGTACTAACGCAGTTCTTTGACTTAAAAGAAGTCCTAACTTGCTTGCCTCTAGTACAAGCATCGCATACCTTGTCATCGTTGTACTTGATAGAAGGTAGTCCAACTACTAGGTCCTTAGAAACAAGTTTATTTAAAAGAGAAAGGCTTGCATGTCCTAGCCTCTTATGCCAATGCATAATATCATTATCAAGAGCACTCAAACAAGTCAAATGATTTTGGGAAAGTGAAAGAATACAAGCTTTATACACATTGTTGTATTGCTTCCCCCTTAACACAACATCACCAGATTTGATATTGGTAATCAAGCATTGATCCGAAGAGAAACCAACGTGATTACCTCTATCACATAGTTGAGACACACTTAGCAAATTATGTTGTAAACCGTCCACCAAATACACATTATCAATAGACTGAGAGAGTGATTTACCTATCTTACCTACACCGATAATTTTTCCAGATTTGCTGTTTCCAAATGCCACTCTCCCTCCATCAAAGGTTGTAAGTAAGAGGTAGTTTGATTTGTCTTTCGTCATGTGCCTTGAGCAACCACTATTCAAGAACCATAGTTGATTGCCTCCTCTCACTTTAGCCTGCAAAACAGTTAAGTGTTAGTCTTGGGAACCCATATCCACTTAGGTCCCATTTTCTTTGATATGGAGGTTAAGTCATCTTTTCTAATCCCTACCTGTTTAACATACAATGAGTTTCTCTCCATGGCTCTTTTTCTCCAATGACAAGCATATCGATAATGATCAGTTTTTTCACAGTAAAACAGATTATATTTTCTTGAAGTCCAACATATTTTTTGTTAACTGGTCTAGTAACATACCTATTCACCCATTCTAGTCCCTTTTTGTTTCAGTTATGGTGAGTATTTAGCCAGTCAAGCGTTTCTAAAGAACTGTTCCAGCGCCTATTCTCAGTAAGATGAGATTCAACCTTATGAGCTTTTTCAAGCAGCTGATTGTTTTCACTCATCAGGGATTCAAGTCTAAGTTTCAGACTTAGGGACTCACTTTTCAGTCTAGAGAGATCAGTGTTAAACACTTCCTCTCTTGTGTCCATAAGGTCCTTAAGTGTGTCAAGATCTTTACAGGGCAAGCGCCTCTTCTTCTATCTTAAGTTTTTCACATTTGAGAACTTCATCAACATGTTCAAGTTCTAGTTTGTTCCGTTCAAGCATTCTAACATCTTTTTTCAATTCGGAACAAACATCATTAAGCATGCAATTTTCAGCCGTTCTTGTTTCACACTCATTCATTATGGCGAATAATAATTTCACAACTTTAACTTTGCTGAGACCACGTACCGTATCCATGAGTTGGGACAAGCTTTCGACTGATTCAAGGTCCGATTTAGACTCGCTTCTAGCCATGAAGGCTTCTACAACTGCTTCCTCTTGGAAGTCCTCTTCCTCCTCTGAAATTTCACCCCACGCTGCCATCATTGCCTTAACGAAACGCTTTGGGGAACTGCTTTGTTGCAGCCTCTTACCATGGTTTCGGAACTATTCTGACCCTTGTTCTTCCTTCTGTATGGGACAATTCTTCACAATATGATCGGGTTTTCCACATCTGAAGCATCCTGAAAACTGATCATGATCACTGTTCCGTGGTTTCCTGGTACTTCCTTTCTTGATATTGCCTTCAGCCTTCTTGAAGAATTTTTTGAACTTTCAAGTCACCATGGCCATCTCTTCAAAATCCAGGTCCGAATCATCATTCTCCAAAGCTTTTAGAGCAAGACCTTGGTCTCTCTTTGCTTCTTCCTTCATCTGGGCACTTCTCCTTAACTCATATGTCTGAAGATTCCCAATGAGCTCATCCAATGTAATCTCGTTCATCTTCTTTGCTTCCTAGATGGCTACGACTTTCGTTTCCCATGATTGAGGCAAAAATCGCAGAAACTTTCTTACCAATTCTTCAGTGGTGAAGGATTTTTCCAACAATTTTAGCTCGTTGGTGATGTGAGTAAAACGAGTGTACAAATCCATTATCGTCTCTTTGTTGCTCATTTCGAACAACTCGTACTTTCTTATCAGCAGCTCGATCTTAGATTGCTTAACTTGGTTAGTTCTTTCATGTGCCACGCGAAGAGCGTTCCATATTTCTTTTGTGGACTCACACTCTGAGATCCGAGTGTACTCATCTGGTCTAAGGCCAAAGTAAAGCAACTTCTTAGCCTTAGCGTTTTTCTCCATCTTTTTGAAATCCTCCGAGTTGACCTCCTCTGGCTTTTTAGCAACAGTCTTGCCATCTTCCGTGGTCTTCATTGAAATGTAAGGATCATTCACAATGGTCATCCATAGCTCATAGTCATCAGCCTGAATGTAGTTCTCTATACAATTCTTCAGCCAGTTATAGTGTTGTCCATTGAAGTATGGTGGTCGAGTCACAGACTGACCCACCAACATTCCTTATGGAGCATTCATCTTTTCAGGATCTCTCAAGGTGTTAACCTAAATATGAGAACTCTGCTCTGATACCACTTGTTAGAATTAATTACACAAGGACACAAGAGGGGGTGAATTGTGTCTACCGACTTTTCTGATTGTTTCAGAACACTCGTGAAAACTGTTTGGGCTGAGTGTTTGGAGTGAAATAGAAACAAAACTAATTGTGAAAATAATAAAGAAGACACAATATTTTTACGTGAAAAATCACCTTTGGCCAACTGAGGTGTAAAAACCACGACCTACCACTGTAGGATTTCAACACACTTTCACTAAACGGGCCAAACATGTTACAATTTTAACACACGTGACTCAATCACTCACGTACCTTGGTCTACCCTAAGACCTTCGTTACAAACACCACGTCACTTAGTCTACCCTGAGACCCTCGTTACAAAAACCACGTCCAATGCCTCCCAAGAGTTAGACACTCTCTTATCTCACTGATGGAGAGGAGAAAAAGAAAACTCCTTACTTGGGTGCTTCTAAATAAGCTAAATGTAAGATACACTACAATCCCTATTATACCAATATTAAAGATTCAATTTAGTACTCTCTTTGAAGGTTTTATCTCAGAAAATTCAGACTCACAAAGACAATTTTAAACCCTTGAAGAACCTTAAGAAAGACTTGAGAAAGAGGCGACTTAAATAGTAAGCTTGTGTCGTAGGGTTAGGAAGATTTTCTTCCATCAATCACTCTACCACTCAACCTCTTAAAATCTTTTCTCTTAATATTCTTTCCTTAAAGGATAGGATAAAATCTTTCAAAAATCTTTTAATAGTATCTTTTAAGGAAAGAAACCATTTTAGACTCTACTACTAAAAAATCTCTCAACATTATCTTTAAAGAAAAATTCTTTTTAGACTCAACTGGCACAGGAAATTAATTCTAATTATTTCAAGAAAATCATCAGTAAAAACACATTCTAAAATCGTGAAATTCATTTTTTGTCTTTGGCGTTAGAACACCGCAGCCTTGATTTTTCAGAACTGTTCTGAGACAGTGTTCTGAAGTACTTAAAAACATTTTAAAGCAAATATTAAGTCAAGACCTACTAATTGACATATTAACAAGAATCTAAAAAATAAAATCAATACTAAACCTAAGACTCTTGTTATCAGCTAGACTCTTTGTATATGTATCGACTTTGATGTTTCAGGTTCATTCAAACTGCTCCAAGTATTTTCCGAATCCTATCTTAATACATAATTCAAGCACAGTATATTGACTAGTATATTTGAATTATTATCTTTAAAATCTTACACATTAATTGAATTAAAAGACACTGCATTAAGAACAATTTTCAAAAATAAACTATTTTTAGCACGGCCAAATGTGCCCAACTTTTTCAAAGAAGCCATCCCATGATTATTTTTTCGTTGATAAAAAATGATCAGAATACCTACACGGTTTCTGTCAGCTCAATTGTTCAGTGAATTTTTTGAATTAAAAAAATATTGTGGAATGTGTATAATCTAACAATCTACCAGTATGTTATTTTCGTAAGTAAATCAGAATGTGTAAAAGGATAAAATAAGTTAAAGTAAATTATAATTGATTAAAATGAGTTAAAATGAGTTAAATTTTTTATATAATAAATTAAACTTGATTAAAATAATAAAAATAAATAAAAATAAATTAAAGTGGATTAAATAAGTTAAAATAAATTAATATTAATATTTTAAAATTGACCTATAAAAAAAATAGATGTTCTCATTTAAGACAGATTTGCATTGCTATGATTGAAAATATTTTTAAAAAAAAAAAAAAGCAAGCATTGGAACTTGAACCTTAGGAGGTGGAATGACGAAAGTACCCCTGCAGGCTAGGCCTAAGAGATTGTCAGACATGTCCCAAGCCACGTGCGCTTCCCTGGATGATGGGCCCCCACTTTGTCCTTTCGATAGAGACGACGAATCGGCAATCCGCCAAAAGCTATGGGCCCCACCCCCTCTTATCTGTTCCTCCTACCTTTGCTTTCTCAAAATAAATACTACTTTAATTTGGACACTAATTCATTGTTATTTATTGGGTTATTAGTAATATAAAATGAAACTTAGATTTTATAGTGTACAGAAAACAAAGGGATCTCTGTTTTGACTTCCTTCTATGATTTTTTTTTTTTTTGGATTGAATTAAATATAATAAAAAAATTATAACATTTTTTGCTTAATCAAAAAGAATAAGAGTTAGGAATATCCTTGGATCATATTATCCTCTTTTGATGTGAATTTATAACCGTTAAATACTATAGTTTTGATATTTGATAACTCCTCAATTGACATTTAATTAAGAGTAGTTATCCACATAGATTAAAGAGTGTTGAGCCCCCCTACCCCAAAAAGCAACACTTTTTTTAATACTTAAAATATGTATTAATATACTTTGGCCTAGGAGTTTATGGGGATATCTCTTCAAGTTTATTAATAAATTTGAACAAGGAACGGTGACAATTGTAATATCAAACTATTCAATTTATTATGGAATTTTCATTAATTTATTTTAATTAAAATACAGTTTATGTTTATAATCTTACTTTATTTTAAATTTGTAACTATTAAAATAATAATCGAATAAAGAAACAATCATAGTTGGATTTTCTAGTGTACCGAAAATAAAGAAATCTCTGTTGTGACTTCCTTGTAGGATTTTTGTTGGGTTGAATTTTTCAAATATTATCATCTAAATTTAAGAAATAAGTCTTAACATTCTGAACTTTGAAATTTTTTATTTTTAATAATAGTATAGATTTATTTTATATTGTATTTGTTAGGCAATTTTGAATCATATTACCTTAAAAACAACACAAATCTATAAAATTTAAATTTCTTAGAGTCATTCAAAGTCCCATTAATTACCTAAAAGATACAATCTAAAACTATATATGTATCAATAAAAATAAATACGCTCAAAGTTTAGAGAGTTGGGACCTATTTCTTAAGGTCGGATTATTGATTTCCGTCATTCCTAAAATTTAAATTATCATATCCCAAATTTTTTTAAAAAAAATTCCAATTTATATATGATAGAAAATACTTGTAAGTCTATGATAGAACATGAACTTATACTATTAGAAGAATTTAATAGAAAATATATTGATGTACAATTTTGAATCAGTTATGATGATTTTTTTTTTTACACCCTATCATAAAACATTGATAGTACTACCGTTTAAAAGTTAACAACCAGAGAGTTTGGAATGCCTGCGATTTACTGTACAAATTTTCAAATTTTTTTATTATGTTATTAAAGATTCCGTATTAGATTATGAGAATCCTCAATCCCCCTTTCCACTGTCTCACCTAAAGGAGATTTGACATGCCTAGTCATGCGTCTATTTCCTCTGCAGTCATCGGAGAAGAGTTTTGACCTCCAAACTAAGTTCCTGAGGAGTCTTCCTTTTCAAAGTGGAATTTTAAGAATAATAGCTTTTAAAAAAGTGTTGGAATTTTAGAAACTAAAGTATGTCACCAAGTAAATATTAGAATATGATGATGACATGAATTTTTTAAAACAAAAATTCTATTCCTACTAATAAAAGTATACCGATATATAATAACTTGTTGATTTTAAATTAGTATTCTTTCTTCCCGCCGGTTAAATAATCAAAATGAACATGAATTGTTGATCAATTTGCACTTGAATTTGACTAGCGAGAGATGGGAATTTTTGCTAAAGTACTTTTTGTTGGGAGAAATTAGCATACCCTAAAAGTTATTTTTCACGGGAAATTTGTTTGGAGGAAAATAAATTTTTATATCACTTTTATTGTCATTTGGTACAAGATAAATATTTTCCATGGAAAAAGAAAATGTTATCTGAATTGTTAAGTGACTAAAATATCAGCTTAATTATCGTAGCAGAGATAAATATTGAATAAATGAAGAAATGTTGCGTTCAAAATTCAGATTTGTAATTTTTTAATATTTTATATCAGATAATCAAGTTTTGATCCAAACCGTTAAATTTTTTTTAATGACAAAGAATGTCAACCGAATTGTTTAAGTAGTTAAAAATGTCGATTGAGTTATCACAGTGGAGATAAATATTGACTAAATGAAGAATTTTTAAATCCAAATTTAATTTGAGTTTATTTTAACATTTTTGATTCGACAATTAGGTTTTGATCAAAGCCATTGAAATTGTTTTAGTGGTGAAAAACATCAACTGAGTTATTTAATGGTGAAAAACATCAACTGAGTTAT
Source organism: Carnegiea gigantea (assembly GCA_029747015.1). Lineage (NCBI taxonomy): Eukaryota > Viridiplantae > Streptophyta > Magnoliopsida > Caryophyllales > Cactaceae > Carnegiea > Carnegiea gigantea. The sequence continues at coordinate 643,385 of JAKOGI010000180.1, read as the reverse complement.
TTAATGGTGAAAAATGTCGATTGAATTATCATGACGAAGATAAATGTTTATCAATGAAGGAGTGCTGAGCTAAAAATTTGGTTTTAAGCATATTTTAACTTTTTTCACCGAATAGTCAAGTTTCGCTTCAGATCTTTGATGTGGAATCTGGTTTCGTAAATTCATGGATCTTATTATCTAACTTATCTCTACAATTGTGTGAGAGTTTTTTCATTTTATATTGGCGCTGAGTTGGTTTGTTGCTATGTTTTCAGTTGTTTACTGGATGAGCCATTTGGAGTGCGCAGCAAAACTCTCCTACTGTATTGATCAAAATGTGGTACAAACCATTGAACGGTTTCGTACTGCCTAATACCGGACAACACTTATATGACTAGGTGATACCGACCTGATTGACTATTTCGCTCAAACAATGCCCAATACCAACTTTTTTCAAAAAATTAAATTTTACTATTTTTTAAACACAAAACCCGTATGAAGTCTCGATTGATGTTTCACTGTTCAAGTACAATCTTATATGTCAAAATAATATTTCGTTATCTATGAAATCTACACTAAATCAACATATTTATATTTGGAAGAAAAATGTGATAGATACGTGAATGTCTTACCCATACTCTACTATTGAAAAGTAGCCAACATAGGAAGACAGACGTTTAGTGTATAGTAAGTTCGAATTTGGGGAATCAGGATTTCCTTTTGACACTAAAAATGTGTTATGTTTAAGTCGAATTTATGCTGTAAATATTGAATGGCAAATCAAATTTTGGCAATCATTTTTTAGCCCTGCAAAATTAACAATAAGGAGCATACATGCACAGATTGGACTCCTCCACTACTCGCTCCTTTTCCGAGCAGCCATGGGCATATTTAGGCCACCCTACACCAAGAACCCAATGATGATTAAAACTGACGAAATATGTAACGGGCAGCAGAGTTTTCCCAACACTTCATGGAGTAAAATTATTTTCAATTGAATTCCGCAGCGGTCCCTCAGCACTATGGCCCGATGGGCCAATGGGCCTTGCAATGACATTGGCCACCCGCTGGACGCTACTTCACGACGTTGACCAAACCATTCCCGCCTTTCCACGATTTAAGAAACACAATGGATCCAAATATATTATGAGCCAACTGTTCCCTAATTTTGCAGGTCCTCTGCCAAAACTGTCAAAAATATTAGTTTCTTAACGGTTGGTACAATATCTGCATGTAAATGTAAACATGATGCTTTTATATAATTTACTTTTATATAATTTACCTAACGGTTCTCGTATTAGTTTTGAAATATCATTTTGGTCTCTTTTTTTGGCACCTATAATAATATTATCTTGCCTTGACAATTTTTTTTAAAATAACATAGGTAATACAAGATTTTTATTTCAAGTATTACCTAAATTTGGCAACAATTGATAATTCAAAAGTTATTAATAAAGATTTTGATGATAAATTATTATGCTTTTTAAAATTATGTACAACCCTTATTAAAAATCTCATGATGCGAATGTTTTCACTAATAACTAGTATGCCTTCTCATGTACAATGGACGAGATAGTTTCTCTACTTTTGACCCTAATACATATGCTTATTATGTGCTTGTGGTTTATATGATTGATTTATTTAGAGAATATAATGCTATAATCTTTGTAATAAAATGCATGAATTTTTATTAACAACTATAATATATATTTTTTAGTATAATGTATTTTTAAAATTTAATGAATTATCTTCTAATGTCTTCTAATAATAATGATGAATTTTTATTTAAAAAGTGACATATTGGGTACAAGTGACATGTCAAAAAATGAGGAGGTTCATTTTATTTTCATATACCCATGTGATGCATGGAAGAATTTTGAGTTTTCTGATTGTAATAACTATATCTAAAAAGTATAGTAAATATATTCATAATTTATGTAATTTGTGGAAAAATTATTTGAACCTCTGTAAAAAGAAAGTACAATAATTTTTTAAAGTTAAGTGGAAAACTCCCCTCCTAGAATTATTTGTGAATAGAAGAAAAAGAAAAATTAATTTATAAACTTAAACCAATTGTGAATTTGTCAAAAAATTAGGAGGTTTTATTTTGTTTTCCTATATTCAAGGGTGTAACAATGACAACGACGACAACAACAACAACAACGATGAAGAAGATGGTGGGGGTCATCATCATCATCATCATCATAATAATAATAATAATAATAATAATAATAATAATAAAATAATTTTAGAAATCTTTCATTATTTCTTAACAATGTGAATCTATTATAGTAAATACGATCGGTAATTATCATCATAACATATTTGTATCTCTAATACTTTATATATGTAGTGGTGAAAATCTTTTATTCTTTATTATTTTAATTAAAAATAATAATTTATGAAGTTTGGAGTTGGGTTTGAAATTAAGTTAGGAAAAACCTCTAAAATTTGACACATGTCACATGCTAGTTTTGGGAGGTTTTGTTTTTTGTGTGCATGCATGTGTGTGTGTATATGTTCGTGTGTGTGTGTGTGTGCGCACTACAAAAATGGTATCTATCTCCTACAGAGAAAGTATCAGGAAAGTGGATCATCGGACTCGCAGCCAATTTCCTAGGGAATCTCCAACATATTCCATCGGAATTTCAAATTTCCGATGGAATTTTCATCATAATTTTTAATTCCGACGGAATTTTGAATTCTGACGGAATCCCGTCAGAAATTGACAGATTTTTTCAAACAAAAAAAATTATGGATCTGCTATAAACCGAGTGAAAGCGAACGCAGGAGGTTATTTGCGTTTGTGAGGGAATGTGAGGAGAAGGAAAACAAAGAAGAGGGAGAAGAAGACTGAGGGAGAACCATGAAGATTGTCGGTAATCGGTGACGGAATTTGCCGCCCTTCATAACCCACGGGTATGTTCTACTATCTCACCTATTTTGTTTTTTAAAAATAAAACTTTTGAGTTGGTTGGTGTTTGATAGTGATTGATTTGTTATTTATGGAGTGAAAGGTTGAAACTGTTACCGCCGCCGCTACTGCCGCACTGCCGCCGCCTATGAATGTTATGAATAATTTTAAATTTAGTACTTTTAATTTTCAGACATAAAAATTTGTATTTGCTAGTTATTATATATCTTGTTTGTGCGGTTCTTTTTAAAATTTTAAATGTACATATATATGTGTAATTAGTTTAAAAAAACATATTATTGTTACTATTAATTTAAATTCATGTTATTGTGTTTTTTCTTTTTTTTTTTGAGATGAAAAATTTTTCCGACGGAACCATCAAAATTCTGTCCGATGGAATTTTCGATGGGAATCCATCGGAAAAGAATCTCCGAAGAGCCTTTTTCCGACGGAAAAAATCCAACGGAAAGTCTGTCGGAAACCGTCTTTTCCGTCAATACTCAGGGAAATTTCTGTCGAAAATTCTATTGATATTGAGCACCATTTTTATATATATGGGCTATAGCTATTAATAAAAATCAATTATTATGATGATTAGAAAGTATGAAACTATATTTGCAGTTTATATTTTATCCAATATTGATGCACTTCTAATAATAACAAATTAATTATCAAATACTAAAGAATAAAAAACTTAATATTTAAGATGTTAATAAAATACATAAATTTTTGGTCTAGGATAATTTTTAAATTATTATAGATGAATTGAGATATTATAATTTGCTATTAAAAATATTGGATAAATTATTTGTAATATATTTTGATGCAGTAGAAATTTTCGGTTGATGGTTTCCCCCAACTTGCATCCCTCAATAGTTGTTTCATCTTAAAAAGTTATTAATTATTTTATAGGAAAGCCTTAAAATATTGGATATGATGTGGTTGCCGCATGGCTTATTTTATATATATATATATATATATATATATATATATATATATATATTAAAACAAAATCTCCCAGAACCAGCATATGACTCATGTCAAATTTTTTAAGAGCTTTAAACTTTTCCTAACCTAATTTAAAACCTAACTCCAAATAATATAAATTATTATTGATTAAAATGATAATTAATAAAAGCTCTTCAATATTATAAATATGAAACAATAGAGATATTAGATATATTGTGATGATATTCATGGATCCTGTTCACTGCAAATACACAATTATTGAGAAAAAAGGAAAGATTTCTAATATCTACTACTACTACTATTATCATTATTAGTAGTTGTTGTTGTACTACTATTACCACCACCACCACCACCACCATCATCACTACCACTACTACTACTACTACTATTACTAGCACTATTACTATAGCACCCATGTAATCTTAACCACCAATAACTTATTACGTAGATAATAAATAATTCATCAGTCACGTAAAACTATTGTGCCAACAACTTCGAAGGAAAAGCTGTGGGAAATTCGCAATTAGTTTAAGACATTACAAATTAATTTTTATTTTTTTTCCAATCACAAATAATTATGGGAGAAAGTTTTCCACTTAACTTTAAAAGAAAAAAACTATAGAGAGTCAAATAATTTTTTTCCCACAAAATAACATTAATTACGAATATAATTTAGTGTACTTTTTACATATAGTTATCACAACAAAAAAACCCTCAATTTCTTTTAATACTTTTTACATATAGTTATTACAACGGGAAAAACTCAATTCTCTGATGCATCACTTATGTATAGAATAACAAGCAAAATGTCCTAATCTTTTGATGCATGTCACTCTTACATAATTCACCTTTTTTTTAAAAAAAAATTTAATCCTTAATATTAGAAGATAGTTCATTATATTCCAATGATGCATTATACCAAAAAATCATGCTTTATATTTTTTTTATCCAAAAAAAATTATGCATTATATCAGAAAGATTTTAGCATTATATTGTCCAAGTATAGAAAATTTATGTTAATACATAGTCAACTAAGTTAATCATAACAATGATTTAGGCCTTTTCATTCAAGAAATTCTTAGACTAGTTTCATTTTATGATTTTCCTGCGTGGTCTTTGTTAAATGGGGAGGGAACAAGGTTGCTCATGGCCTTGCTCATTGGCAACCATTTTGCTCGTCGAGTAGGTTTTGGGAGGGGGATATTAGGGATAGAGTTTATGCTAGAGCATCGGAAGCTTTGTACAATTTTTATAATGCTCACTTAATATAATCCCCTCTGCTTTTTTGATTAAAAAAAAACTAAGTTAATCATAATCTATTTCAATACATAGAAAGTCTCAATGTAATTATTTTTTTAATAATTTGTGCCACCAATAACTATACTTCAAATTTAAAAACTATTAATTTAAAAGAAAACTTCCAAATTTTTCATACATTATACGAAATATTAGATGATTTATTATTTTGTTTATAAGTTCACTACAAACAAAAATTTAAAAATTATCCCATGTATTACATAGGGAAAAACATAGTAGTTTTTACCATGCATCACATGAGTGTAGAAATATTAGTTTACAAGGTACATCAGAATCTTTAAATTTTTATATTTACAAAGAAACTTACATCATACGTTATCTCTATTTAAAAATTACACTTCCTTAAGCGAAATTTTTTTTTTGGGGTAAAAAAAAAATTCCAAAATTCAATTGGAAAAATCAAAGCGAAAAAGGATCTCAATTTAGGGGAGCTCTAGTTGTTCATACCCTAACATCCAAGTCTTATGGTTGGAAAGTAATTTGACTAATTAGTTTTTAAACAATTTACAGTTTACAATTTTAGTTGTCAAACTTTGTATTTCAAAAGTCTAAGGCCCTGTTTTTTTTTTTTTTTTGGCTGGGTCAATTCTAAAAATACTGACCTCAATCCACTTCAACCCACTTCAACTCACTTCAATCCACTTGAACTAATTTAACCAAGTTCAATTTATCACTTCAACTTATTTCAACCCACTTTAACTTACTTCAATCTACTTCAACCTACTTTAACCTATCTGAACTTACTTTATTCTTTTATCTACCCCAATTTACCTACGAAAAGAACATGCCTTAACTTACCATCATCGAAAATTTAATGAAATATTCTTCAATCATGCTATAATGCATATTTTGTTAAATATAATTAAGTTGATTATACAGTTTTCTTTCTTTAGAATTTGTTTCTAGAATTAAAATCACGTTTATTCCCCCCCCCCTTTTTACCATATTCTAACAAAAATAAATAAAACAAATCCATTTTTTCAATTTGAAAAAAAAAAAAAAACCTTTCTTTCTCTCTCCGTCCCAACTGAATTGGTGTTTCCACGAGATTTTTGGATCCAGTGGACACGCAAAAATTCAAGAAGTTGGGTATGCATTAAACCAACTATCTTAAATAATGGGCTTTTTGGCCCACTTAATAACCATCAATAGTTGAATGTATCATACTCTGCCTTGGTATAACATGCTCGTAAATAAGGACTCAAATCAAGATATAACACCACTTGGTGTCTACCTTCATACAAAAAGTCATCACCCTATAATTTATTATGTGCTTTAAATCGTCACCCTATAATTTATTATGTGCTTTTGAGGGTACATATTTCTAATATAATGTATCTATTTTTTTAAGCGTATATTTATTATATATTAATTTTTTATATATATTTATTGATGTGACTCTTGAAATATATGCTTCCAGAAGTATTATCGAATAATGATCCTAAAGAAACATATAATCTGCATAAATTTATTGGATGGAACTTGATTATGAATCAACCTATTATGCACGGTCATGATTGAATGAAAGAAATCAAAGAATAATAATTGCTTTTCTTGGTTTATGATAATGTTGATAATTTATGGCCCCGCTTTCCCCCAAGTTATAGTGCTACAAATTTTCAAGACATTATTTTGCAATTCATCGAGACTTTTAACTTTAGACTGCACAATGGTCTCTTATATTCTCCACAGTTTCATTTTGATCTTCTCTGTACGGGCTCGTGGGGGATTGAAAATTCTATTGTCATCTCGGGTGTACATTAAATGATGTGCATCCGGCTGAATTATACGTTAAATAATGCACTATTAATATATAAATATTAATGAATAGAGCTTTTATTTTTTGAAAGTATGATTTTGGTGTACAAACAACAACAATAACAATAACAACAATAACAACAACAACAACTTGCAATGTGAATCCCGTTTTTACGAGATATAGGAAGATTCAAATGTGGACAACTTAATTCCTGTGCACATAACTGCATATTATCATACCAAATGCTTTTGACTGCAAACATTACATATATTATATTATGATCCACATCCAACAAGTTAAACAAAGTCTCCCACATCAAATTTACACAAATTAAGCTATATGCTTGGAACTGTGTAGTGCATTCTTATCAAACGATGGAAGTGACCCCCCCCCCCAAAAAAAAAAAAGCAGCAAGAGCTCCTTACGGATAGCTGGCTTATGGCTGGCTAGCATATCAGGCAAGATTATGCTGTGATTAACTGAAGTAATTAAGGAGTAAGAGTAATTATACACGATAGTAATTAGCTAACATAGCTAAGCTAAGAGAGGGTATACCCTACCAAAAGAAGTTATTGAGAAAGGGATGAGGGGTTTGTTGTGAATCTTGCTCAAGGTCATGGGAGGGAGAATGAGCATGTCTTCCTTCATAGGTGGTGATCACCATCCTCGGATCATCTGCTAATCTCTCCACTCTCTTCTTCACCCTGCAGTTGTCCTGCGTGCATCTGTAGTAACTCCTGTTTAATCATCAACACATGCACACACGATCGATCGTGAGAAGACATATATGCAAAATATTTTGGGAGGTAGCTGCTCTGGATAGGTACTCCCTGCAGTACGACAGCTACGATAGGATGTACAAAGGATTAATATTTGCAATGCAATGTGAGTTGGATCCATGTTCATCTGCTTATAAAAACCCTGTAAGGCCTAACGATGAAAACTCCTAAGAAGGCAACCCATCTGGCAAAAAGATGAATTAGTGAAAACCTGTTGCAATACGGTGTGTAACAGGATCACTACTGTAAGCAACATGCATGCCCACATGTATATATGTTCATAACTAAAGATGAATCAACCTTAATATGCTTGGCACGATTAAAACGAACAAAATTAGCTATCGTGCAATGCTTGTGAGACTTGACATCGTCACAAGGAGCCTCCATCAAGGAGCTCATTCTGGAAAAATGGATGAAAAGATGTTTCATCGTATATAAGGGTGTGTTCGATCAGGGGAAAATGATTTCTCCCCAGGGCTTATTCCAAGAAAAGGGAGGAGCAAAAAAAGTTTCATTGAAAGCAGCCGAAGTTAATCTTAACTTACTGATTAATGATGAATAATGTGCACATCCTGCATGTTCTATATGAATATACATATTCTCTGGAACACGAGACGAAATCAATGGCGATGGAATGGATGTTATATACATATGCATATTGCAACATAATCAGACCCAAAATAATCAACAAAATGATTGAAGTTTGAAGAGAATAGGTAATGCAAAGTTTGAGGAGATCAAATACATATATAGATAATATCTCTCACAGAATTCTAGCTGTAAACTTAAATCACGCACTGAATATATGGTCAGAAGCTATGATATCCGGACACTCCATTTTGCTCCACCGTAATCGTGTTGGACACCACACTCCACGGATAGGACATGTGATACGTGTTGGATCCTTATCCAAGGTTTGAAGTAGCAGGGATGAAAAAGCTAGGAATATATGCTCTTTTTCATTCTTCATTTCAATATTCTTTTAATGGATCTCTAATGTTGAATGGTTTGCTAAGTGAATGACCTTTTAATATTGAAATATTCTTGAAAAATTGATATAAAAATGCAAATTCCACATGTAAAAGGATGAGTCCTCATATCCGCGTCCAAATTTTGGACAATGTCTCCGTGTCCTAAAGCTATAGCTTCGACGAGTCGGACACTTAGATCCATACCCGTGTCCGAAACCCCTTGCCCGAGTCCATGTAACATAGGTCAAAAGTATATGAGCCCATTTCAAACAGAGTTGGAGTAGCTGTTGGGATCTCCCCCCACCCCCCAAAAAACAAATTTCTTTTATGACATTAGATTTCTTATTTTTCTTACTTGTATATATAGCGCGGTTCAATTAAGATCAACGAAAACAACTGCATTATGTAACCTATTCGAAGCAGCACGTTATGTGTACGGAAATGACTTCACATAGCCTATGGGCTATGGGATGTGCACAATGATCATATAGAAATGATTAGGTAGGAATTAAGTTCAAATTCTCATAACAACTTTTAAAAATTTTATCAGTTAAACTACCTGACATCAAATATATCACCCCCTATTCTATTAGGCCAACAATGCACATTTGTATAGACAAAAAGAGTATAGATTTTCGTGTCATCCTTCGATTTGAAGTTTAATTCCCGACATATATGTTTACCTACTTTTCAATTCCATTGCCTTGACACATTACCATGATTAGCTGAGGTCCACCCCAGTGTTCCTTTGCCCAGCTTGGAGCTAAAAGTTCATCACTTCCTTTTACTATTTCTACAACTACAAGCCTAATGGCAAGGCAAATCATTGTCTAATTGATTTATATTCTTAGATCTAGCTAGCTATCAAAGAACAATCATGCTTCTTATTTTACCTTTCCCAATTCATAATTAAACCCTTTTTTTTTTTTCCATCGATCCTCACAATTTCATCTATGATTACCCCATTAATGCACACATGATCCCATCTTTGTAGTCCTTCATTCTCAAACAAGCTCTTATTAACCATGTTAGAAAGAGAGAGAGAGAGAGAGAGAGAGATGGTGGTGGCGGTGGCAGTGATGCCATGTGCATGATGTGTACATATCATTTAACTAAGCTCAGCAAGTTACTGAATCATCTAAACAAATTGATTAAAGGATCAATAATCAAGAGGGAACTAAAGTTAAGGTTGAATTGATTAGGGTTGGGGTGAGGTTGTGGATGTACATCTACCTTGGGTGAAGGGTGTTCTTGACTACTTTTTGGCCATACTTCCTCCATTTGTAACCATCATCCAAGACATCCACATCACTTAAGGTCTTGAAGCAAAATCTTGGCTCTCTAACCTTCCTTCTCCCTTTGATCTTATTCTTCATCTTCATCGCGGATCCCCTGGGAGGTTGCTCCACTCCATTAGTCATGCTTCTCCTATTCACCCCTTGGCTCTCCTTCTCTTCGTCCCATGCCCTAATTAATCAAGATCATCCCAACAAGAATTAACAAACTACAACTATGTGTTACCAAAAAAGAGGATATTCTCATCTAGTCTGCTAGCTCTGATACTGTGTTAGAATTTTATCAGTCTTAGAAAACAAATAACCCTTCTCAAGCATTAATTGCATGCTTACCATGGATTTGGGGTTGATTTTTGGGGAGAAAAAGGCCGAGTAGGCATGCTAGAAGGTGGCTTTGGAATTGGAGAAGTGGAAGAAAGGACGCCTTGAGTGAGAGTAAAAGTTGCATGATCTAATGCAAAGGAAGAAGAAACAAGAGGGGCAAAGCTTGTGGTTGTAGGATTATTAGTTAAGTTGATCATAGGGTTTTGAGAGAAACCCATTTGGGAAGACATCATCATCATCCCTTGATGATCGTCTTGATCAATCAAGTTCTCCTGGTTCAACATGATGATGAAACAACACCCACCCCTCTCTCTCTCTCTCTCTCTCTCTAGATCTGCTGTTGGTAGGAAGAGTAGAAAATGGAAAAGATGAGGTTAGGTTTTGGTGGGGGGTTCCAAGGAGAATATTACTATTTGACAAGTCTCTTCAGCATTCTCTCAATCCGTTCAAGGATGATATACACTGACAAAAAAAAAAAAATGTGAATTGTTTTGAGATTTTTTCATTTATTGTTCACACTTTTTTTTTCCAAAAAAAAAGAGGGGGATATTATGGGGACAAGAAAATTGTTTGTGATTTGATAGGCTACATCGCCCGCCGGGGGGGGAGGGGGGGAGGAGCCACTTTCACCCTTTTAATTTTTCTTTTAATTTTCATTGGATATATCCTCGTTTTTTTTGGGGTAGAAATTAAATAAAGTAGATAGAGTGGGAGCGTTGAAAAACAATGGAGGGTACAGTGCCCTACCTGAGAGTACTGGACAAGGTTTTTTTTTGTGGTTTCCGGGGGGGGGGGGGGGTATGTTTAAGAAGGGGAAAAAAGGGGAAAAAAAAAAAGAAACCAAACAAATCAAACCTCCAGCTAGCACGTATGTTAATGCATGGTCGGTTTCACTATTCAAAAGTTCTCATATTAGTGAAACAAATTATCTGATTTATCTCAAATTTCTTTTAAGATTGTTCTCAAAATATTAAGAAAATGTCAGAAATTTCATTGAATATCTACAGAAGAAATCAAAAAGATTTGTATATAAATGAAATAAATTAGTTTGCTAAAAAAAATTACCAAATTGTTGACCAGTCAGAAGAGGTCAACAAATATCATATTGATTATTATTTCATTAAGTACATTTATAAATATAACTCATGCTACAAAATAGAAGTTTAATTACTAGATAAAGCAGGTGATATACAGTGACATGTTTTCCATTATTGAAGTTTAAGTTTTTATACCTCTTATTGATTCAGATATGTCAACCAGCTAAGTACTCAACCAATTAATATATAAAGGTCATGTTCTCTTCCACCTGTGCCCGCCGAAATGAGTCCAATTCAGTTTATTTTACTTTTGTTCAGGAAAAAAAAAAAGCGATGTTAGGTGAAGTTAGGTTCAATTCAGAACAAATAAATTCAACATAACTCAACAAGAATAAGTTTATTTAGTTCAGTTCAACAAATTTAAGTTTAGAATTTAACATAAATAAGTTCAATTCAATTTTATTCAGAAAACTAAGTTCAATTGCATTCAAATATGTTCAGCAAGAATAATTTGAAAGGGTCTTTGTTGGTCACTGAAAATCTAAAAATAGAGTGTGAGCTCCAATATAAAAAGTTATTTCCTCTTAGGGCAAGTTCTTTTCAACTTATCGTAAGTATTTATCATCAATATTCAATGTAATTCAGCATAATTCAGCACAACTTACCACTATTAAGTATTTATTGAACATAATTAGTTATATTTATTTCTATCATTGAACATGTTTCAGCATGATTCAGCATATTTCAGCATATTTCAGCATGTTTCAACAATAAACACCAATAACTACCTCTTATAGGTCAAAAAAATTTCCCTTAATTAAGGCGATGTTCTATTCGAATTATTTTGCCTGAACTTATTCTGAATTTATTTGTTAAATTTATTCTGATCTTATTTACCGAACTTGTCTTGAACTTATTCTAAACTCATTTGTCAAACTTATTCTAAAATAAACTTATTACTGTTAGAGTACAAACCTATTCCTGAGCTTTCAACCATCAATTTAAGTTTTTGGTTGAGTTGATTCTTGTACATAGAATCAGAGCCTTTCTTAACAAGAGGCCTTGAGCTCAAATATTAGAAGCCTTCATATTGATTTATTATGCAAGGTAAGTGACCCTTTGCACCATTCGCGCTTCAAGCGCAAATGACATTTACGTGAGGGGACGTGTTAGAGTATACAACCTATTCTTGGCCTTTCAACCATCAGTTTAAACTTTTGGTTGAGTTAATTCTTGAACAATTGTGAACTTATTAAGAATAAATTTCTAAACTTATTTATTGAACCAAGCTTATTCGTAACTTATTTTATATTTATTTGCTAAACTTATTCTAAACTTATTCTCAACTGAATTTATCTGAACTTATTCTTAAAAAAATAAGTTGAAGAGAATAGGGCCTAAGCAAAGAACAAACTTATAACACACATACATATCGAAAAATAATTGTTGGGTATTTCCCTCCTGCATGGAGAAGATAATCAAATTAACCATTTGTGTCGAATTTTATTTACCCACATCATTATGTGGATGAGTTATGTTTTCTATTGGATTTGGCAAGGATAAGAGCGTGGTGTCAATGGGGTCAATTGCCCACGTTATTGCTCTCTGGAGCAGGTCGTTGCTGGTTTGAATCTTGTTGGGGTCATCTCTTCTTCTTTTTCTTTTCTTTTTTTTAGGTCAGCGTTTTATCTGAATTTGAAGTCTGTTAATTACAGTTTGGTACTTTAATTGACTTCAATTTGTTATTCAATTCTTAATTTATAAATTAATTTATTTTTTAAGTACATTTATGAGTTTAATTTGTGAATTTCAATTCTAAATTTGTTTCATTTATGGGTTTAATTTCAATTCTAGTTAAAAGCATATAAATATTTCAAATAGATAGTAATTTAATTAACCTCAATAATTTAATTTGTTGATTATTTCTTTCACTTGAGATTAATTTGATTTTTCAGTTTTAATTTATGAATTTAATTTGTCAATTTTAATTCTAAAGTTGTTTAATTTTTGGGTTAATTTGAATTCTAACTTAAAATGCATAGATATTTCAAAAGAATAGCAAAAAATAATCATTCCTTTCAAGTTCTAAATTTAAAAACTTACTTTTCAATGAAAAAGATGAGAATGATATCACTCAACTGCAATTACCAACTTATTTTTAATCCCTCTCCCTCAAATTCCTAACTTCATCATTGGATTTGACTTGTCTAATTACAAAGGCTCATTTTATTTAACTTGCTTAGTTTTTCAAGAAAGCTTTTTTATGTGGATGAATGGGGTCGTAATATGTAGATTATTTGATTTGAGGAAGCTAGAGAGACAAAAAAAATTGGGAGTGTGAACAAATGCCGTGGCTAGCGAGAGAGAGCAAGTGCAACAATAACACTTGACGACCAAACCTCCTCCGATTACTTCCAAATTTTAACATGTTGCTCCTGACTCTGTCTTCTTCAACTCCGCAGTCGAATTGTCGATTTGAGCTCTCAAAGTCGGTAAACTCTAATAAGCCCTCATTGTATGAATTTGTATTTTGTCACTTTTTGAGTCAGGAAGTTTGAAGATTTGCTGTGTCAAGGTCGATCTTCAATGTTTATAATGCCTCTAATTTGAATTAGCGATAATTTTTAATTGTACTCACTTTGTTGTTGTTGATTGGCGGACGTTTTGGTACCATTTACAACCATCCCATAGTCTTTCTCCTCCTTGGAATTTTTCAAGTAAATATTGGGATCTCCTTGTCTGTGTTGTATGGTTGATCACAACTTTTTCAAAGTCTATTTTACAAGACAAGTAGGAAAATAATTTAGGAACTGTTCTCTTCGGCTTTTTTTTTTTTAATTTTAAAAAGAATAAGTTCAGATAAGTTCAATTCAGAATAAGTTACAAAAATAAGTTTAGCAAATAAGTTAAGAATAAGTTTAGAATTCAGCAAATAAGTTCTAGAAAATAATCAACTAACCAATCAAAATTTAGCATTTGAAGATATCATTATTATTTGTGATTTAAGTATTTATTTGTAAGTGCGACTTATGTTGAGGCTAACAAAGTATAACTAGTGTCAATATTAAAATGTTAAGTTTTCCTAAAATGCATCATTTTGTAAGTAACTTTTTTTTTAAAATTGTGAATTTTTATTTGGCAATCTGTTGAAATGAAAGGTTTTGTTCCCACGAACGTAGATTAAAAATGTGTTCGATGTGTACAATTATTATCTTTGCACATGATGCTAATTGATTGCTCTTTAATTTTTGTTTTGGCTTGCATTAATTATTTTGTATCATTAACTTTTGGATGGACCCCCAAATATGTTGTAGATTTTATTTCTACCCAGAATACAACATAACAATAACCACTTAAATACAGTAATAACCATCTACTTGTAAGGAATAGAGAACAATAATAATAATAATAATAATAATAATAATAATAATAATAATAGCAATAACAACAGCTATGACAGCAATAATGATGATGAAGAAGAAGAAAACCAACAATAAAATAATTATCATTTAATTATCCAAAAAAAATGAATCTTAAGATATATCATTTTTGGTGCGGAAGAGGGGTCCTAGACCCCTAATATATGAATCTTAATATATTATAGATTCAATAAATAATTGCAGAATAAGTTGAAATGCATTCAAAATAAATTCTAAATAAGTTCAACAAATAATTTAGAAAAGTTAAGTTCTAAATAAATTCAGACAAAATAAGTAAAAAAAAATGATCTTATTGAACTTTGGTTTGTATCCCGGTATTTTTAAGCGCTTCCCTAACAATAATTTTTATTTGCAAACCCAAAGAAACCCCTATCCATGGACCCTTCTTCAGTTCTTCCTAAGGGCTCGGGTTAAGTTACATTTCTTTTCGAGAGGAATTCTTCAATTTTCAGGTTTTGCATTTTGCGTGATGAAGAACAAGTTTCTGGGAATTGAAGGCAAGTATCATGTGCATAGGTGATCACTTCATATATATGTAGATGCAATTAAGATAATAATCGTTCAAATTAAGTAAGAAGCAATGATGGTGAATCTAGGACACGAATCTCTACTACTGCTCTCTAGTGTGAGGACGTCATGATGATTTAGATATGGAATAACCTAGGGCCTATATTGCCTTCTTTTTTTTTTTTTTTTTTTTTTTTTTTTTTTAAAGGCTAGGGGAAAAGTCGGTTCACTTTTTAATTTCCACCCTTTGTTAATTATCCCTCTAAGCTCTTTTTTCTTTATTTTATTTATTTGTAAAATTGTGCTTTTATCCAACATTTATATATTATATATTATCTCCTGAATCCCATGCAAACTATTCAGTAAGTTGGTACTATTATATGGGTGGAAGTTCGTAGTAATTCCGAGCTTTTGCTCCTACAACAATTCCTTTTCTACTAGGAAGTTTCAATTGGGACAGCAACTTAACGGGGAAGGAAAGATAGAGTTCCCAAGGCCTACATACATTAGGTGCATTTTTTTGGATCTATACCAATGTATTTTATCATGTAAACGCAGTCTTTTATTTATGAAGATTGTATGTGCGTCAATTTCTCCCGTGATTTGTAGGGAGATCAGAAAGGTTTGTAAATTTATGAGTAGACGAAGTCCTTGATCTATGAAAATTTTTCCCCCATTTGTTGGAGATAAGAAGGCTTGAAACAACAACCAAAAAAAAAAAACAAAAGCAATAACTCCGAGTATGAATTCTATTTATGTAGAGTTTGAAAAGATCTAAATGTAACTGTTTTATAAGTATCACCATCTATAAAAAAATCGATTGAAGCTGGGCTCGAAATAATAAAATAAAAAAATTAAAGTTGATATATACGCTAGGTTTGAGAAATGATATTATATTAACTTTTACTGATCAAAATATTTAGCACTTGTGTTTTTTTTTAAAAAAAATTTAGCACTTGTAATTGCTGTTAAATTGCATGCAAATGCAATGGCAAATCAGCATGTCCAGGCGTGGTGCTGACGTCAAGGTGATGGTATATATTCCTACGTACCAAGGGAATGATTACTTGCACATATAATGTATTTCCCAGAATTGATGCCCTATCGTAGTCGAATTGTTATTAAAATACTACTGTTGAAGGCGAGTGAGAGTGTGAGACAGAGGGCGTGGGCTGTGCATTTTTGTTGATTTGACCTCGACATCCCTCTCCTCTGGTGTACGTGTACTATGCATTTTCGGTCTTCAATCCCCACCCTTTTACGTGCTCATGTAGTTGTGTTCTATTTTAATTTTTTCAACCATTAATTACTTGGACACAATCTAAAAAACAAATATATTAAAGGCACAGGAATCACTAACAACATATATATAAATCTTCTAGTAGAAAAGAAAAATAGATAAGTCCGTTAAATTCTAACACAAATAATAATGAATAACCTCTAATTCTCGTACTCATTTAGTACATGTTATGTTTACCTAATATTGGGATTTAAAGTTTAAATAGGATTCTAATTCATATTTAAATGCTTAATGCTAATTTGACGTAGCACATTATAATATAGGCTGTCGTAACATTTGATCAAACTCAAGGTAATAACAATGCAATCACGATTATATCATTAAAACATACAATTACAAGTGTGTTTATATTATAACATTCATAGCATTCAATCAACCAAACAATTATTTTCTAAGTACATAGGTTTAGTTACATTTTTTTAAGTGATCAATTTAATTTCTATTTTAGGTAAACTCGAATAACATACCTATTGGATAGATTAACTCTACCTAATTAATGCCTCCCTCTCCCCCTATAATTTGAAGGTGAAGGCTTTGACTTTTCGTGTGATACAAGCAGTGAATTGTCCAAGGTTTCTCTCTTCAACTCTATGACTCTTATCTCGGTTTTACTAGTACGTTAAAGAGAATATTAAAACTTAACCAAGTAACTTCGTATTTTAAACAAATAGTCCAAATCTTTTGCGTTACATGATACACCATGTATCTTATAAGATAACTTTTGGATAGAATTTTTAAAATTTAACAAAAAGTAGTAAAACTATCATCCAAATATACATAGATATGTAGAA
The DNA here is from genome assembly GCA_029747015.1 of Carnegiea gigantea. Classification (NCBI taxonomy): domain Eukaryota; kingdom Viridiplantae; phylum Streptophyta; class Magnoliopsida; order Caryophyllales; family Cactaceae; genus Carnegiea; species Carnegiea gigantea. Next base: position 626,003 of record JAKOGI010000180.1, on the reverse strand, counting down.
ATTCGAATTTATTCTATTATCATGAACTCAAGTTAATTTTTTAATAAAGAATACTTTATTCACTAAATCACATATTCATCATATAATTTATATTCTTGCAAAAATTGAGTAGATTTGGCAAAGCTGACCCAATATCTGAAACCCAAATCGAACGACTTGGACCAATGCCTGACGCGATATCCGAAATAGGTTCACCCGAAAGTGGACCAAAAATCCGAATCGACCCCAAACCGAGTCATACCCGATTTGAAATTTTCTACAAAGTTACTTATTTTTATATGACAAGTATATTGGATCAAAAATCGATTGATTTGAAATTAACTTAAGCTAAATCGATTCAAAATATTACTTAATCTAACATATAATCCGATCTAAACTTAATACTATCCGTATTCGAATCAAATGGTCATTTGTATGGTCTAAAAATGAGAGGGAAAAGAATGATTACAGCCACTATGACTGCCACTACCAATAAGGCAGTAGAATCCTTGATAGGAAATGCAGTCACACTCGTATCTGCGCCTTATTTCATTGTGGCAGAGAACAGACATAAAGAACAAGAGCATCACCCCTCCTAATTTTTTTTTCCCTTTTAAAAAGAGATCAGACATGTTCACACCCTAAATATTTGACAGGACGTAGCGTCCTGTTTGTCTCTTAATCGCGACAAAATATTATGGCATCTGGAATCATTACTCCAATGTGTCAATGTCAATTAATGAATTACCATCACATATTTGTTCATATTTGGATAAATCGTAAAGAAATTATTCAAGATAAATTTTTATGGATGTTTTTACATCAATAAATATTAATTTAAATAATTTAACACTTATCTTTTAAATAGATTTTAGATTTGAGTTTTATAAATGAAAAAAGTCTGTGACAGAAAAGCTCTATTTTTTATTGAATAACAGCAACTCGATTGTAATGAAAAGGAGGATTCAATATCCAAAAAAAGATAAATTTTATTTATAGCATATTATTGTTAAAATTATTATTTAATTCATTCACTGTAAAATTTATTAACACATGGTTTCATTTTTCAATCAAATTTTTGTAAGGGGATTAAATAATAATAATTTTTATATATATGGTAAAAATTTCTAGATAAGGGGGTAAATAATAATTGTAAAAACAATTGATTGCAAATAAGGTTTACCTAAATGTGAAGGAAGTATATCATAGTAATTCATTAATTAACTAATTCTTAGGAAAGCACGAACTATTAGTTTTTTTTTTTTTTTGGTTAGTGTTTTTTCTAGCATCTTTTGAGATAGCTAATTCAAAAAAAATTAAGAATAGTTAATATAAATAATTAATCATAAAGTATTAATTATTAATAATTAACAATTATTTGGCAAACATCTTCATAACATAATATAAGACCTGTTCTTTCCGTTGGAAAATATTGGTTGGTAAATTAGTAAAGTTAGTTGAAATTGATAGAAGTAGGTTGAAGTAGATAAAAATGGGTATTTTTTTATTGAAGTGAGTTGAAGTGGGTTGAAGTGGTTTGAATTTTTGTATGTGTGTGCAGTATAGGTAGAAATTGATTAAAATAGTGAGAAATGAGTTGAACTTGATTAAAATTGGTTAAAATAGATAGTTTCTTATTGAAATTGATCAAGTAGATTTAAGTAGATTAAAATGAGTTTAAGTTGATTGAGTTTATAAATTAAAATTTAATACGACCATAATAGAAAAACGACAGCAATGGAAAATGGATGGACAAAGCTGGGCGGAAACTCGAACCCCTTTACAAGGCCGAGGCGTTGGCGAGAGAGGACAGTCGTGTAGATGTGCGTGCGAGGTTGGTCGTGCAGAGCTTGGCTTCATCATCATATCATCGTCGTCTTCTTCTATGAATTCCCTTTTGCCTAAAGACAAGACACCGTGATGATGGGCTTACACCCATCTCCCCCCCCCCCCCCCCAAAAAAAAAAATCCACCAAATAAATAAAATGGGGTATTAAAAATTTGAAATCAATTCCTTTGATTTCAAAGGCGAAGCTAGACTTTTGTTTTGAGGGGGGTTAAATCAAGTAGTGTTTTCATTTATTGTGAATATAATTTAGAATAATATATGTTTATATTTGTTAAAAAGTCACCAATCATCACAAAAGATAGAAAAAAGAAAAAAGGGGGTCAAATTGAAAGAAGAAAAAATGACCATGAAGGTAGGAACTCACAAACCAATGCTCAAATGAAAAATAAGGTGCCAATTAGAGAAGGAAATGAGCAACAAAAACAAAAATTGTCAATTGTGGGATCAAACACAGGACTCAATGTCGGAGGTGTTGTTTGCTCATAAAATACAGAGATCACTAACCAACTCAGCACTAAATAATCAAGATTCATTCTTGCAGTAGAAGTATTTAAGAGTTTCTTTGGGATTGGGAGGGGCCAGCAGCCCCCCTGACCTTATTATAGCTTCGCCCCTATTTAATTATGTGAATTTATGTATGCCTCTATTTTAAACAAGTTCAAAATCTTGTTCAAACCACGTCTAAAATCTTATTCCTTTTATGTTTAATGTTTTGAGCTATCCATTAACCACCTCTATTTTAAAAGTTTTGGACTATCTATTGCTCAAATTAAAGATCCTTTGACGATCAAGTATTCTATAAAATGTGAAAACTATTAAAACCTCAAGTGATCAAGTTCTTCGTATGTTCATTTGATAAAAAAGTACTTACAATAAGTTAAAAAAACAAAGGTAAAAAGAGATAGTATAAGAGTAAAAATTTTCATGAATTGTGTAAAATCACCATGTTTATTGTAATTCTCATAGTAATAAGATGACATGCACAATTATCCTTTCAGGCTGGATCTATCATTTTATTCTGTATTAGTCAACATAATTGACAAACTTTAATTCTGTACATAATAACTGGTTACGACTATTACTGATTTGCTTTCTAAACTGCTTACGACATTCGTTTAGATCAAATTACAATGGTATAAGATGCCTTTAGCATCACTCTTTAAGAAAGTATCGAGTGTAATTTGTCTACACAGTCTGAAGAAATCTCCCACATTGAACTTAAGTCAATGTGTATTACGGTTTTGATTTTAAGGTCTCACTGGTTTTAAGTAAAATGTTCATTGCCTATGCACTTATGACAGTATCTATTTCATGTTCTCTCCTATTTTGGGTTATTGTTCCTTCCCTAATAAACGCATTTTGCATAAGTTAACATTGTCATCATAACTTATGAGTAAACCCAATAGACATTAAAGGCCCGTTTGGTTCACTTAGAGTGGAATGGAATGGAATGTGATTTGAAATCTAGAAAGAATGGAATGGAATTTGATTCTTTGAAATCATGTGTTTGGTTTAATAAAGGAATGGAATCATATTTTTTATTTTTTACTTTTTATATAAATATTAACATTTTTAATCTAAAAATATCACATTCTCTTTCTTCTTTCTCATTCCTCGCTTATTTTCTCCTTCTCAAGCAATCGACTGCTGCTTCTTCTTCTTCTTCTCAAGCGAAGCTCCGGCATCTTCTTCTTCTCCGGCCAAGTTCCGACGCCTTCTTCTTCTCCGGCGAGCACCCAATACCTTCTTCCTCCTAGGTAAGCGATTGATGCTATCGCCCATAGAACTCGCCGGAGAAGAAGGCGGATTTGGGAAAGGTCTTCATTGCAGGCATCTTGATCTTGGGCTACCAACTCGGTTTACATCATCCAACGCCATCTTTCTCCTCCACCTTCATCCACTACTCATTCTCTCGGGGTCAATCTAGGGTTTGGGGTTGGGGGAAAATTGCGGTGGTTATCGGTGCACTTCTAGTGGTTGCTGGCCGCGTCTTCTTCCCCTTCAGTCGCCTCTTCTCCTTCGGCGGTTCCCGTCATCTTCTTCCCTTCCAGTCACATTGTTGTGGATAGATGTGGAACAATTCTTATTATTTTTAATTAAAAGGGGGAATGGGACTTGAAACCCTCCCAAAATGGGGGGAATCAAATCCCACTAAAATGGGGGAACTTGAAACCCCTGTGTATCAAGTCTCATACCCTTGAACACTCAACTAAACAATGGGTTTGGAAACTTGATACTAAAGGTATCAACTTCCATTCCTTTTCTTCCAACAAAACAGGCCCTAAAATGAATTCTTGCCTATTTTAGACCCTGTTTTATAGAGGAAGATCTTGACAATATTGTCATTAACAATCCTTAGTAGAGTTGATACGTGTATTTCTAAAGAAATATAGAATAAAGATATATATCATGAGATCTGGAGAGTATATATATTTTTCCAGTGTGTATTTGTCATATAGACAACTTTTAATATATGGCGCTGACGTGGTTTATAAGAATATGTACTCCTAGGAGTATGATATCGATATAGGCTTTGGGTTAATATATATCATACCCTTGGGAGTGTGTACTCCCACTTACCACATATATATATTTTTCCAACGTATGTTTGTCATATAGACAACTTTTAATATGTGGCGCTAACGTAGCTTGTAAGAGTATATACTCTTAGGAGTATAATATAGGCTTTGCTTCAGTTATGAAAATGAGATCTCTCATTAATGAGAACAAGCTTGGAAAAATCACAAAGTATATCTTTGGTGCATGATTGGAATATCTTGATTATTGCAAACATTATGTTGTCCAGTTTGGAAAGTGTATGTTGCTGAACTATTCCAATCAAACAACATCATGCAATTGGCATACAAACATACTGATCTCCTATGAGTGGCGCAAAAGACTATGGACTAAGTTATTTTTGGAACGAAGTAATATTTGAGCCAAAGCCTGACACAAGAAAAGAAGTTCAAAATCACAAGCCACAAAAGGAAGGTAATGAAGACAGTCGATGCACACTGAAACACGAGATTTAAAGTTAGCAAGTACAATAACTGGTGAGATTGGTTCAGACGGTCAGAAAGATTCACATCCATATATTGAAGACCAGAAAGAAGTGAAGAGGTACAAAATTACAAGAAGCTATCTTAAGCTATCTTTTCATTATCGCATTAAGTTTTATTATTCACTTAATTCATACAACTTGTAGCAAGGAAGTAACGGATTGCCAACTTATGAGTGAAACACATCTAGTGAGGTGTGAGGAGAGTGCCACAAAAAAGAGAGTGCTCTTTGAGTGGCTTGTCGATGGTTAAGTGAATAACCTTTTATGAAGTGTGTGCTTAGGAGAGTAATAAAAAATAGTTCAATACTAAGGGAAAGACTCTTATGCAGTGACTAATCCATCATTTTGGAGCTACATCAATATCGTTAAAATATTATAGTGTCTAGTCCCGCTTACATTTCGGACTATACTTCCTTTATTCTCTATTTGCAAAAGTCAGTATACCACTTTAGGACACTGGAATTTAGAAACGACCATCACCGTATTCACCCCTCACTAAGGTGACTTCACATATTTGTGACCTATAATTAGTATCAGAGCCAATCCCACTACCCGGAAGATCTAACAATCTTGCGGGAAAAAGATCATGGCATCCGACAAGGAGATTAATCAAGAAAGGTCGTTTACAAGACCACTATTGTTTTAAGGTTCACACTTTGTCCATTGGAAGAACTTAATGTAAATCTTCATTGTGGATTAGGTTGAGAAAGTGTGAGACATTATTTGTAATGGAATCATATGCCAATGAAACAAGACAATTTCAAACAAGTTTCCAAAGCAAAATATGAATCCATTATCACTGGAAAGAAAAGATTTACCGAAAGTTACAAGCCATGAATATCCTTCTATGTGGACTTACTATAAACAAGTTCAATAGTCCCAGCTTGTGAGACTGCTAAGCAAGTATGGGACACACTGGTCACAACTTATGAAGAAACAAGTCAAGTAAGGGATTCCCAAATGAGTGTGTACGTGCATCAATGTGAACTTTTCAAAATGCAGTCTGAAGACATTCCTACCAGAAGCGAAGTTGCCCTAAAGAAAACCAACATTGAAGTCGACAATCAAAGCAACCCAAAGAACGATGACAATGCAATGGGCCTCATTGTCAAAGGGTGTTTAAAAGATGCTGTGACAGAACAAACTGAAGAATAGAGCATTCCACAAAGACTCAACATTCAAGAACTTCGACAAAAATATGAACGGTAATAAAAATACCTCATAATTAGATAAGAATTATGACATCTACTTTGGTTATGGAAATCCAAGCCACTCGGTCAAGGACTATCTAACACTGAAGAAAATGGTGGAGGAAAAAAAAGACATAAAGCTAATTAAAAAGGCTATGGTTGCAACCTAGAGTGACGATGATTCAAGTGAAAGTGAGGATGAAAGCGAAGAAATATCAAATCTCTGCCTCATTGCCCAAACAAACGCTAATAGTAGAATCAGTGACTCTGAAAGTGACTCAGATGATGAAGGTTTGATAAAGAAGAGGTAATGGCTCACCTTCTTACTTTTTCCAAGCAAAAAACTTAAGTACTATGGATGTGAAGCAAAAGTTTTGGAAAAGACCATTAATGAATTATAAGTTGGATATGCGCTGAGTAAATTATTGGTTCTTTGTTTTCACTAGAATATATATGATATAGGACTTTGGAAGAGCCCATCTCAAAAGCTAGCTCAAGGGTTGGGAGAACCCAAAGCCTATATAAACCTCACATCAATCCCCCATATGATCGATGCGGGACTTAAGTCCTATATCTTGCAATTGGACCATAACAATATACCACGCTGACATATCCATAGGTGAATTTGCATCGTTTCTCTCATGCATCGAATTTGACATATTTCTGTAATATATCAATGGTTAGAACTCAAGATACTTAAGTTACATGCAAGTTGCAACTAAGTTTTTTTTTAATTAATCATATATCATAGTGAAATAAGATTAAAATAGACAACATGGTATGTATTCTTTATAGTTACGACTTACTAAAGGGCGACATTGTTTTGGATCATAAAAACGGTAATCTTAATAAGAAAACATGGTATCAGTTAATTACCTGAACCGCTAGAACCTTGTCTTTCTTTTGGAAAAAAGGGGGCCAAAGAAGTTTGCCAGCGTAGGATCGGACTCTTAGAGATATCTCATGGTTATGTGTGTAGGGTTAAGGCCTGTATTAGAAGCAATTTTTTGCCAATTCTGAAATATCAAGGACAAATAACCAAGTCATAAATAGTGGAATGGAACCTATATGCTATATATTGCAAAATGATAAATGTCTTACTATAAGGGCCTGTTCTTTTTGTGGGTAAATGGAGGTGGGTAAAAGGTTGAAGTGGGTTGAGGTGGGTTGAGGTGGGTTGAAGTTGGTATTTTTTTTGAGGTGGGTTGAAGTTGGTTGAAGTAGGTCGAAGTAGGTTAAAGTTGGTATATTTTTTTTTGTGGTGGGTTGAAGTGGGTTAAAATAATGAGAATGTAATTATGTGTGATAATTTATGAAGTTATTGTAATTTTTAGAACATTTTTTCGCTGAATGGTAATTTCACAATTTTGTAACTATTTTTCTGAAAGTTGGAGGTCGGCACAACTTGTTAATTATTTTTAACGATCTGGGTTACAAAATTTATTGATGACAACTTTTTTATATATGTGCCTTTTTTTTCATGGGTAAATTTGAAAATACCAACCTAAACCTACTTCAACCTAGTTCAACCCACTTCCACTATCAACTAAAGTTCAATTTATGACATTAAAAAAATTCAACCTACTTCAACTGACCTCAACCTATTTCAACCCATCTCAACCTACTTCAATCCACCTCACCCTTTTACCTGCCCCAATTTACCGACGACAATAACATGCATGTATTCGAAAAATTCAGATGTAACAAAAGAAAATAGTATGATCGTAAGTGTTACAAAATATATCAGCAATATAGATTTGTTGTTAATTTTTAAATGCAGGACTTGGTTGAAAATATAACATTAGCTTTTTCCTAATTTTATAAAATACGAAAAATTAGGTTGTGGAAAATAATAAAAATATGATGTAATTTGAAAAGCGTGTGATAGCAAAATATGATGATGATAATTTGAAAATTAAAATGGGATCGTATCTAATCAATACTGCCTGATCCATCATGATAATCAATAAAATGGAATCGTATCTAGTCAATTCAAAAATACCAACCTCAACCCACTTCAATCTCCTTCCATTAGTTTAACCAAGTTTAATTTATCACATCAATAAAATTCAACCCACTTCAATATACTTCAACCCACCTTAACTTACTTCAGCCTACCTTAACCTATTTTACTTTTTTACCTACCCCAAGTTACTTATAAATTTTCACCATTTTTAAATCATACTACTTTGCAAAAATAATTAAATCTCACATGACACTTAACAAATTATTAAATTTATGAAGGGGTGGGTTGAACTTGGTTGAGGTGGGTTGAGGTGGGTTGAGGTTGGTTGAAGTGGGTTGAAGTGGATTAAGGTTGGTATTTTTTTTAGTAGGTTGAAGTTGGTTGAAGTGGATTGAAGTAGGCTGAAGTAGGTTGAGGTTGATAAATCTAAAATGACCTATGAAAAGAACAGGACCTAAGTGTCTTATTTTGACTTAAAAATCATATTATTATGCTTCTAAATTAGAAAAAATAGTATGATTGAATAGTAAAAATATACTACAACTTATAAATTGTGTAAAAAAAACTTTTTATCCATAACTTACCACATTTATAAATATGCGCCTTATATGTCTTCCTCGATATGGTTGATCCAATTAGGGTATTATTTAATACATTTGTCGACATAACTGACGAATATTTTAGGCTAGTAATTCATTAATTAAGCACAATCATTGAAAATTTGATGATTTTAAATCATAAAATATGTTAATTTAAGATGGTGTAAAATATTCAAGAATGTCATGCGGCAAAACATATAACATCACCCATAAGTTCATTGCAACATAAAACAACCCCCCAAAAAAACTAAACACAGTAGACCCTCCCCACCATCAACTTAGGGCTTGTTCGTTCGATAGCTTTAAGAGCACTTGGTAATCATTAATCGCTCTCAAACGCTACTAATTATTATTCGCCAGTCCTAATCGCTGATAAACGCTTGCTGATCGCTATCTATTATCTCTAAGCATTATTTATAGCCGCTACAAACCACTGGAAACCACTAACCATTGTTCTTAACCACTGGTAAATGCTAAATAGTTGTTAACTACTAATCGCTAATTCTAAATGTTGAGATGGACAAGCTCTTTATGCAAAATCTCATAATTATGCAGGGACGAAATTAAATAGTTAGCCACCATAAATTTATAAGATAGTTTAGACATCTACTTTTTCTCCCATAATTATAAACCTAACCTGTTTTTTAAAGATATTTAAACCATTTTTCATAATTGTGAGTTTATAAGATATTTAATCTCATAATTATAAATCTTTTCTTTACGTCTTTCAACATCTATTATACCAAAATCGAGTTATTGTTAGTTCATAAAGGGATATAATTATCCCATCACATATTTTTGCCATTTGTAAAACTAACTTGAGCAACCTTGTTTAAGATGTTCAATAAAAATGGGGAGAATCGAACCTGAGACCTAATATACCCAGGACCTCAATCTTAACCACTTGGCTAAGATCTCGTCGGTATTTTTGAACTTTAAACAAAGTAATCTTCTTCAATTTCTCTTCTATTTCAACCTTTTTAATTTTTTAAGATTACTTTAATATGAGTCAAAATAATTACACAACGATTGAAAGACAAAGGCCAAAATGGGTCCATGAAAAAAATGTACAAGCAAATGATTAGGGAGACAACAAGGAAATCCTACCGCCCACAATACATGTCACTTTGCTTTAGGACATAATTAGGGCTATAATTAAATGTGGACCTACGGGGAAAAACATATAAATTTGGCCTAAAAAGTCATGTTAGCTATTATTGCCATGTTTGCCATTATGACTTACAACAGGCATGATTTTGCATTCTCTAGCAAAAGAGGTAATTATTTCATGATATTTATAAGGTTTGACATTTGCATATACTTCCAAATTTCATTTTATTCTGTGATGAGCTCTTTTTATCCTTTGTTTGGCCTTCTTCGATCTCGGCATGTTACTTGGTAAGCCAATGTCAAATGGCATGATTATGTATCTTCGTATACAAGGAATTTTTTAAATTTTTGTTTTTTTTGGGGTGGTGTGTGTCCAATTAGAAGAAGGGGAAAACCGAACTTTTAACATATATGCTAAAGAACTCACTGTTAATCACTAAATTGAGATCTCATTAGTTATTTTGGTAACATATAATTTTTTATCTAATTATGTTTTGGGCTTATCGATACGAAAAGCTGTATCTGCATTGTCCACGCTCTCAAATCACCCTAAACAAATTGGAAAAAAACCTCTCTAGATTAAGCGAACGTACGATATGATCATCAACAAATGTTGACATATCATCTTCAGCCTGAACTGGACCATCTCTACAAGATTGTTATCATGAAGCTAATTACGTGGCCCACCGTCTAACATCGGCATTGATACCCGCACCCCTCTTACTGTGTCTAATTAGTAGCCCCCTTCTTTCAAAAATATTTTGTTATAAGACATTTCTACTGGTTTTTTGTCATGCTATGTGGTAAAAAAAAAAAAGAAGATGTTTGATTTTTTTGTTTTGTTTTTTTCGTAAGATGTTATTTGAATGTATGTTGCTATTTGAGTTGAAATTTCATTTCAACAAGAAAAATCAAGAAAGGCCTTGCTAGATAAGGTTAGTTGTAAACAAAAAAAGGCAACTTATTATGACAATGTTATTTCCCTTACTCTTTTTAGTTTAAGATCAAACACCCCCAAAAAAAAAACAAATTCACTTGTATAATTATGGGAAATTGGCTAGCAATAATTTGTATTTTCAAGGTGATTTGGGTAGAAATTAACTTTAAGAGGCATTGGACTATAGCAAAATAAAAGTGCAAGAAAAAGAATTGATCATATCAAACTGTAGGATTGAGCAGTTTGGACCCGGATATGAGCTCATTAAAGCCTAAGTTCGTTGACCTTGAAATTAAGTACCATACACATGGCTTGATAACGAATGAAAGATTGAGCCAAGATCTACTAAATTTACAAGGAATCGGTAAAGATCTTTGAGTTTGAATACATCTAGGAATAATCTATATCTAAAAAGAAATACAATTCTAGTAAACTTCCTCTAAGAGAACCGTCCTAAAATCCTATATGAACAAGCCATGACCAACATCAAAAGTAGGTTAACAAGACTTTCACAAGGTTCTTTGTGTTACTACCCTATCTAAAATTCTTCATAACTAGAGCATTAGACCCTATAACTTGAGCGTCAGAGGCTTCTTAGTGTTATTACCCTTAGACAGTGGCACAAATTCCTCAAGGTTCCCAGAAGAATCACATAAGCTCTAAACTGTGATGAAATATTTGGCACCGTCTGTGGGACCTAGAGTTGAGCAAAGATGTCATCTAAGGAAGGTGGTAGGGGTAAAGACAATGCTATCTCTAAGAACTAAGATCCAATTACTCAGACCATTGGGAAAGAAGAATTTGTCGTGGAGGATACTTTAAACTAGGATGATACAACTGCCCTTGGAGGAAATCTATCTCTCAAGTGTACTCATACCCTAGAACAAATAGACAAAGACAATGAATGAGTTGATCAAATTGAAGGTGGATGAAGTTATATCCCCCTATGATGAAGAAGTTAGATAAGTTCTTAGCTTGTCAAAGGCTGTCAAAGATAGGATAGGGACAATCAGAACTCAAAGGAGCTTCCCCTAATGACTCAGAGGAACGGGATCTCAAGGACAGGCATCCAAGATGTTGGAGGAATAAAGATAAAGATTTGAGAGAGACCCTGAACCATAGAAGGAATGAGCAGGAGAAATCTTTGCAGAAAAGGCTTGATCAATATAGGTCCTATATATAAAGAAGAAGGCTATAATGAAAATTCACAGCAGCGGCGCTCAAGCTATGTCAAATTTGTTTAATCTCAACCACATTCAAAGAAAATGCTAAGAAAGCCCTTGACTAGGGTGTTCCATTGATAGATTGCCCACAAATCAAGACATCCTTTGACATAAAAAACTGGGAGGATGAACTCCTAAAGAAGATCAGAGCAATAAAGATAGGCAATTTGATGGGACCAATCACCCTAAAGAGCACCTTGATGCATACCTAACTCAAGCCTATTTGCCACTGTATACATCAGAGGCAATGATGTGCAGGCAATTTCCTACTACCCTAATAGGAATAGCATAAGCTTGATTCAATAGGTGCCTCCATGATCAATAAGATCTTAGAATGACATTTTTAGTAGTCTTAGAATTCACTTCATTAGAAGCAGTAGAGCTCGAAAGTTAGATGCAAAACTGATAAACCTGTACCAGAGGAACCGGGAATCCCTAGTTGAATATGTGGAAAGATTCGATCATTAGAAACTTTTATAGAAGATCTTAAGCCAAATGTGGCCTTTGTTTTCTTCACAAATAAGGTTAGGCCTAAGGGTCTCAGTGAAACGTTCATTATGGAATGGTCAACCACCCTAGAAGAGGCCCTGAAGATGGTGGAAAGATACGTACAAATGGAAGCTATCATGAGAGGGGCTAAAACTTTCAAAAAAGGTATCTAAGAGATATGAAAAGCGACATGTCAAAAAAAAAACTAAAAAAACAAAGAAAGGGTCTTTAAGACTAAATTTCTCTTCAATAACTCAAGGAGTGAGATCTTGATGTAGACTATGGGTCAAGTGTACATGGATGATCCCAAGCAGAGGCCCAAGAATAGGCATAAGAGGTGAGCGTTTCACAAGGATTATGGGCATGACATGGAATACTACTAGGATATGGAAAAAGTACTCCATAAGTTGACCAACAAAAGTGAAGCTAGATAAATATGTCAAAAATAGGCCCCAAAAAAGGAGAAGACATCCAAATGAAACGAGTCCAAAAGAAGATGACTCTCGGCGTACTCCCTTAACGACAGCATCTATGTCATCTTGGAAGACCCCTCTAGCCTAGCTGTCAAAAAAGGCTTTAAAAGTCATAAGAGAACTCTAGAACGAACAACCGCAGGATTAAACCAGGTATTTGAACTATCTTCTTGAGGTAGTCCTTGATGGTGCTAGACCTATATATCAGTTCCATGATGACCCAACGGTTATAAAGTTGATAGTGGCCAACTAAGAAATTAGTAGGGTACTGGTATATGGAAGGAGCTCCATAAATATCATGTTCTATGAATGTTTTATCAAGCTTGGCTTACAGGAGAAGGATGTGTCCCTAGCACCATTTTTCATCATGGGTTCCATAGGTCACACCACCTACTGAGAGGGAATGATCAAACTACTTAGCAAACCTAAAAGGGAAAGACCCACCAGGCGATGGTAGATTAAATTGTCACAAGTGTGCCTTCTGCATGCAATATAATTATGGGAAGACCACTCCTAAAATCTATGACAGTAACACTCTCTATTTACAATGTAGATCGAGATGCAATACATGGTAGATAATGACTCCATAGAAAGAATTATGGGAGATCAAAAGAGTGCAAATGAGTGCTACATAGCCACCTTGAAGGCCACCATTCTACACTCATAGTATGATGTAGGAGAGGCCTCAAATGACAACAAAAGGCAAGACTAGAAACAACCAGAGGTCCATATAATCCAAGTCTCTAACCTTGACAACGAGGGATGGTAAAAACCCTAGGCTAGAACCTAAGGGTCAATTGCAAGAAGTACCCTCGGCTTAGGCTAGGATAGTATAAATTTGTGTGGATAGAGAACTAATACTCCAACAAAAGCATTGACATCCTTGCTCAGGCAGTATCAAGATGTATTTGCTCATACAACACAAGAGATGTTAAGAATAGATCTTGAGATTATGATCCACAAGCTGGCCATAAATGCTCAAGCAAAAACCTATAAAGTATAAAATAGGATACTTTACCTTTTGCTTGGGTCTTTGCGGGTTTAATTAGGGTTTGTATTAGCCACCTAAAATCTCATTAAGGGGAGAATAATTTTGGATTTTGCTACTGAAGACTAAGTTTATGTTTTCTTTTTCTCTTTAGTGTTATGCTTTTAGTTTGTTTGTTCAATACTTCTTTGTTTTGCATGTATTTTTCATGTTTTGTTGTAATTAAAGTTGTGATATTTGGTTGTGATTAGCCTTTGACATGGCTAGTTGATCTTGTTTTTAGCTTCCTTGACTATGCTTGATTTTAAAATTTTCTTTCACACCTATAGAAGGATTAGCAATAATAAAATTAATAGATTTTTTTTATGCTGATACATTATCTATTAATCATGTTGTCCTTAATTGAAAAATAGAAGAACTATAAAATATTTAAAAAAGCCCAACCATGATTAAGAGACATGCAAAATTAATTATTTTTTATCTAAATTGTCCTTAAACAAAATTTAGACATAGTAGCTCATTTGCTTGCTAGTTTGGTGCTAAACAAAGAACTTTGCTTTTCAGATCCTAATTTTATTTTTATCCAAATCATTGTTTATTATTAGTTCCTTTTTTTTAACCACTAGGTCCCATGGGGGTGCTTTCTTCATTCGAATCAGTAACTTACATTAGTATATTGCTGCAAGATCAATAAAATCTTCCAGACTATCCTCCAACCATAGTCTCTCACCTTAATGTAAAGGTTGGGAATTAAAATTTGAAACATATGTTAGAATCTAATTATCATAGATGATAGTCATTATCAAGTGTTAGGATTAATATCAGAGTAACAGTATAGCGGAAGCGATAGGATGCAATAGAAAATCAGAAATTCAATCAACAAAACAATAGAATAATAGGAAGAGAACAAGAACACAGGAATTTAACGTGGAAAACCCAATGTGGGAAAAACCACGGACGGTGACAGCACCAAAACAATCCACTATGAGCAGGAAAGTACACCACGATCACAATCACCTCAGTGATTCGATCTAAGAGCAGACTTACAATCTCTCTCTATTGTAATCTCTCGCAAACTACTTTTACCTCTCAATGTGTTTATGAGTACTGAAGTATTTAGATCCTAGGCTTGACCCTCTTTATATAGGGTCTAAACAGTAGGGTTTTCTCCCTTAGCATGCAACCCTAACCGGCAGGTGGAATCCCCCCTCGAACAGAACCCTAACTGCCTTCCGAAAGAGGCGGCGTAACAACACGGGGCACGACCGTGCCACGTGGCACGGCCCCACCGTGCCACATGGCACGACCGTGCCACGTGGCACGACACCCCCGTACCACTTTGCTGTTTGCTCCGTCTTCGGCTCTTCGTCTTGGCACGCCCGTGTCTGTGCAGCATGGGCTCCCCGTGATGATACTCGAGATTTTGGGTCATAAAACCCAACAATCTCCACCTTGGACCAAAATCTCCAATCACTGCTTTCTGACTCCGTCATCGCACCCCGAAGGGTGATGCCCCTCCCAAGGGGCAATGCCCCGAAGGGCGCTCAAATACTGCGAATGCCAATTGAGTCCAAGCAATGCTTGAACTTAGCTCTAGGAGATGACTTATATGAACTTTCCTTCATATAACCTGCCACAGTAGATGCCTGCAAGACATAGAGGCCTCCTTACCTTAAACCCTTCAGCAGAATCCTACTGCCCTTTGAGACCTTCAGAACTCCACCTTCAGCTGAATATTTGCACCCTTTGGATTCAAGGATGCCCAACGAGATGAGGTTACGCTTTAAGTCAAGAACATGACGAACATTCGATAAAGTCCTGACAACACCATCATGAGTCTTGATTTTAACAGTACCGATTCCAGTTACATTACATTGGGCATTATTGCCCATGTGAACAACGGTTGAGTCTACTGGATCATATGTTGAAAACCAATCCTTGTGAGGACACATATGATAGGTACACCCAGAATCAAGAATCCAATCAGAATTGCTCCCCCCTTCAGTAGAGGTAGCAAACAGAACGTCACCATCAGAATCAGATTCAGCAAACGAAGCTTCTGCAGGCTCCTAAGAATTATCTTCTTCTTTCTCCCTCTTCTTTTGCAGTTTCCAGCAGTTAGCAACAATATGACCCAATTTACCACAGTAATTGCAGGTCTTACCAGCATGAGGATTTTTAGATTTAGAACGGTTCTTACTCCTATTACCGTTCCCCTTTTCACTTGTTGTACCCCTTACTGCTAATCCCTCAGCAGAATCGGCATGAATGTCAAGATCAAACTTCTCCTTAGACAACAGGTTTGACTTAACATCTTCAAACGATATAGTATTAGAATTACTATATAGCATAATCTCCTTAAAGTGTTTATAAGAAGGGGTAACGACACAACAAGCAAAATAGCCTTATCCTCATCCTCAACTTTCACATCTAGACTCTCAAAGTCAACAAGAATAGAGTTAAACTCATTCAAATGCTTTTGGACAGGGGTATCTTCAGCCATACGAAAGGTATACAACCTTTCCTTCAAACGGATTTTGTTAGCGAGACTCTTCGTCATGTAGAGTTCCTCTAGCCGAGCCCAAAGATCTACCACAGTTGTCTTATCAAGCACCTCTCGCAGGACATGTGGTGCCAAGTACAACTGTATGGCTGAAACCGCTTTCAGCTCCAGTTCCTCCCATTCGTCCTCCGTCAACGACCCATGTCTCTTCTTCACATCTTCATCCCACTGTTCTTCTGTCATCTTCTCAGGTTTCACGTGAGGTCCCTTCAGAACCTTCCACAACCCGTGCTGAATGAGAACAGCTCTCATCTGCACCTTCCAGAGATTAAAACTAATCTCCCCATCGAATTTCTGAATGTCTACCTTCATGATTGAAGACATCCTATAACCAGGGCTCTGATACTACTTGTTAGGATTAATATCAGAGTAACAGTATAGCGGAAGCGATAGGATGCAATAGAAAATCAGAAATTCAATCAACAAAACAACATAATAATAGGAAGAGAATAAGAACACAGGAATTTAACGTGGAAAACCCAATGTGGGAAAAACCACGGATGGTGACAGCACCAAAACAATCCACTATGAGCAGGAAAGTACACCACAATCACAATCACCTCAGTGATTCGATCTAAGAGCAGACTTACAATCTTTCTCTATTGTAATCTCTCGCAAACTACTTTTACCTCTCAATGTGTTTATGAGTACTGGAGTATTTAGATCCTAGGCTTGACCCTCTTTATATAGGGTCTAAACAGTAGGGTTTTCCCCCTTAGCATGCAACCCTAGCCGCCAAGTGGAACCCCCCCTCGAACAGAACCCTAACCGCCTTCCGAAAGAGGCGGCGTAACAACACGGGGCACGACCGTGCCACGTGGCACGGCACCCCCGTGCCACTTTGCTATTTGCTCCGTCTTCGGCTCTTCGTCTTGGCACGCCCGTGTCTGTGCAGCATGGGCTCCCCGTGCCGATACTCGAGATTTTGGGCCATAAAACCCAACATCAAGTTTTGTATAACTTGGATAACTCTATTTATGTATACAAGAATTGTCCTTTGTATAGCTATATCTACTTAGGTTGTAGCTGGGTAATTAAACTTGGAATGAAACATATATTAGTTAATCCTTTATGAAACGTGTTTCTTTTTGCCATTATGTACTCATATCTTGTGAATCATATGTAAAAGATTCATTGTCTATGGAGAAAGATTATATGGATTCAAGTAGTATACTTACCTTACTATTTTATTAATAACTTGGAAAATGCAGATGTATAGGCTTTGCCATTACAATATTAAAGGGTGCAAATACAAGTACAGTGCAATTACATAAGCAACCTTGGAGAAGCCATCCATGGTCTTGCTGTATCGGAGACGGGTGACTAAACTGGCCCCTGAAAGCTCCTCTCGCACAACTTAACATTGGTTCGGATCAAGCCCATAAACTCTCAAGCAAAGCTATAGCCTTTGTTCAACAACCTTTGTAGAGATTCCCTCAGCCAGTTCATAACGATTGTGTTGCACCTATTCATGCACTGGCTGAGGAATTGTTTCCTTTGTTGGTCCATGGATGGGTCTTTTAGAAGGCCTATGATGTGATCTCGTGTTTGGGTCACCTTGTCCTTGACGTGGACCACTAAGATGGTGGCTAAACCTTGAATGTCTTTGGCCTAGCATGTCAAAGGATCTGAGTTTAAAGTTGACACACAAAGATCATAATCAGGCATTTGTTTGCATCCTTGGTCAATTATAGTAGCATTTTGTGCGTGGACAAGAAGAAGAAGCTGGGCTACAAGGTAAAGGACTATGAAGGGTAGATTTCTCTCTATATCTCAAAGTTGGTGCTCAAAAAGAAGAAGCTAGGCTGCAATGTAGAGGACTATGAAGGTTAGCTTTCTTTCTGTATCTCAAGGCTGGTGCTTTGTAAGGTTGAGAAAAATTTTGCAAGGTGACTCGGCTCTATGTGGATGTTTTCAAGCTTTTGGACTGGTATATATCAATTAATTTCCCATTTTTTGAAAAATCCCTGTCAGATTTCTTTCACAATTTAATAGGTTTATTGCCTATTAATTTCCTATGTTGTGCAAATCCTGTTAGATTTTGTTCTCACTTTGATAGGTTTATTGCCTATCATCATTTGGACAAACAAAAACCCCAAAATAAACTGTGTTCGGCCAGGAAAATTAAACTACTTTTCGATTCAGTATCTTGTCCTTCATGGTAAAGTATGTAGAGCATGGGCTTTCAATGAAATTTTTTCGTTTTTCCATTATAAGAATGTGTATGTCATAGAACATACTATAATTACGTAGAGCATGTCGAAAGGTTCTTTCGGACCTAGGTACATATTCAGCATGGCATCTCGGTTAGCAATTAGTAGTGATAAGAGTCAAACACAAATAATCTTCTGAGAACTATGAGGATGCTCAACATTCAACATGACTATTGGGATTTCACACCTCTTATATAGTCTTATGACCACCTCTATGCTCAGCCAGGCATACACAAAAAGAGAGATTATGCAACCAACATTCTGGTTCACTAAGACTATGTGCAAGCACATTTCTATACAAAACAATGCACATCTCTTCCGACAATACAAAAGGTTGAAATAGACTATCCCTGTCGAAATGAGGCTTCAAGAGATCCTGTAATGTAAAAGTACAAGTCCTTGTAGATAAAATTAAAAATCAATAAACGTCAACTAATGATAACACATCATAAGATTTGCCCAAACAATCAAGCTCCTCAAGACTTGGTTGCATGGGGGAATTTATTGGCTAAAACCATTGTTAACGAAGCATTTATTCAATATAGACCTATACAAGAAGACTAAAACTGCTTATGTTGTGCTCGCGGGAAAGATTCTATTCTGATTTAGTCGAATGCGTTGTATGTGGTATTAGACTATTAGGGTTCAAATTGGATATATACAAGGCAATCTAGATGGCATCTATGACATTTTGTAATGTACATGTTCCTCAAGTGCCATCATTTCTGATGTAACATAACAGGTGTCGACCAAAGTCAATGGGAAACATGCTAAAGAAACTTATTTGTAGGACACTTTAACTGGCATCTTGATTTCTAGACAATCGGAGGCTGCTAGCATAGCTAAAGTGCAACCCACCAATATACCCAAATAACCTGAAAGTGCCAGTAGCGGAACTAGAGTCTGCTGTACTCCTCCAGTGAGGAGACTAAGTTCCAAACCCCAGATCATACACATATTTGGTCCATAAGGAGCAACTAGGTTTATTAGATATGGGGTTTAGTGGGTATGCCCTGCTTTCACCTTTGCCACCTCTCAGCCCATTGGACTTATCCCTAGAAAGGGAGCCCACAATTTGGCAGCTATCATTTTGGGTTCGGGCGGGGGGTGGGAGGGGAGGGGACAATGTACTCGAGTGACTATGACAGACACATAGCCATCACATAGTTGACAAGCAAAGTAGAGTCTCCCAGAAAAGATAAACAAATGGAAAACACCATTTCCAAAATATACAAGATAGATGCAGTTGAAAACAAACTAACACAACTAGACATCTCTCATATGCAGGGAGGCTTCAGTTGGTAAATTTAGTGCTTTTTCTCAGTTCACACATACTGGTCTTCACTGCTTCTTCCACCTGAAAATGTCATCAAAAGCATTAAGAATATATGTAGGAGTTTTTTATAGGGTGGTCCAAAAGCTCGAAAATGTCAAAACCTATCCATGGCCTGGGAATATGTTAGTTTGCATTGGAAAGCTGTAGGTCTAGGTGTCATTGACTAGACATTGCAGCTGTTGCTAGGCGCTTATGTTGTGTGGCTAGCCCGAAAAAAAAATTACTTATAGGCCAAATGGGTCCATGGCATCTAAGTGAAGTAGGGTGACATTTGATACATTACTCCCAAAGTGGACTGCTCTTAGTACAGAAAAAACTTTTTAAGGTTTGAGACAACTCTGCAGCTAGTTATGTTGGCAACAAATGGTTAGATGGACCTAGTGGTAGTTATTCTATGGCTAAAGGCACTACAATAGTTAGTAGGACCACAACACAAACACGCAATGTGTTAGGTTCTAAAGTTTACAAAAGTTTGTATCTCACACAGCTAAAATAAAGTTGAGAAAATAAGAATTGACAATGGCAAGAAATTTTAGGATTAATCTAAGAAAGAGATATTATAACTACTCTCCAAAAAACTAGGAGAATCAACAAGCCTTTAGAAAACCAATAGGAGAAACAATATTTTTCTCTCTAAATTCTTATTCTGCTTTGTATTTCTCTCTCTTGAAAATAAGATGCAATTACAATTAAAAAGTGCAAAATTTTCAACTAAAAAAAGAAAAATTATTTTCCTGCTCTTTCCTTGCTTCTATAAACGTAACATACTATTTTGTTTCAAGGTAAAAATTGACTTAACTAAACTTAACAATCTCCCGGTTAAAGTCAATTTTTGGCGAGCCTTTATGCTGCTTACGTTTCCAATAAGAAATAGAAGGATTTGCACTATATGAACTTGTCAGTATTAACCAGCT
This sequence comes from Carnegiea gigantea, assembly GCA_029747015.1. Taxonomy (NCBI): domain Eukaryota; kingdom Viridiplantae; phylum Streptophyta; class Magnoliopsida; order Caryophyllales; family Cactaceae; genus Carnegiea; species Carnegiea gigantea. The sequence goes on along the minus strand of JAKOGI010000180.1, from coordinate 605,113 downwards.
TCGTCATAATGTCTGCCAAATTGTCTCTTGTGTGAATCTTTTGCATATCCACGCTTCGTTCCTCTACTACTTCTCGAACAAAATGATGTTGAACATCAATGTGTTTAGTCCTCGAATGTGAACTTGGATTTTTAGCAATGTGCAAAGCACTTTGACTATCACAATACACAGGAATCTTTTGTTGTGTGTGTCCAAGTTCTTTCATTAATCTTTTTATCCAAATTGCTTCCTTGCAAGCTTTGGTAGCTGCCATGTATTCAACTTCTATAGTAGATAAGGCTACTACAGTTTGTAACTTTGATATCCAACTTACCGCTACGCCTGTAAGTGTAAACATATAGCCTGTAGTAGATTTCCTTTTATCAAGATCACCTGTAAAATCAGAGTCAACATATCCTTTGACTATAAACTCTGATCCTCCAAAAGATAATGCTACATCTGAGATTTTTTTAACATATCTTAGGATCCTTTTCACAATATTCCAATGTTCTCGACCAGGATTTGCCATAAATCTACTGACCGCTCCCACTGTTTGAGTAATATCTGGTCTTGTACAGATCATGGCACACATTAGGCTTCCCATTGTTGATGCTTACAGCACTCAAGATATTTCTATCCTTCCAGCTTCGCTGCTAGGGCTCATACTTGAGGACAATTTATAATTGATGGGAAGTGAGGTAGAAATTGGCTTACAATCTTGCATATTAAAGCGTTGCAAGATTTTCTTCACATAGTTCTTTTGAGAAAGCCATATCTTTCTAGTGTTTCTATATTAGTGTATTTGCATCCCTAAAATCTTGTTTGCTAGTCCTGGATCCTTCATATCAAAATCCCTAGCCAATTGTGCCTTTAATTCTCCGACTCGATCTTTGTTGGGGCTTACAACCAATATGTCATCCACATACAGCAACAAAATGATGAAATCATTATCCTCAAACCTCTTGTAATATGCGCAATGGTCTAAATTAAGTCTATTGTATCTAAGGCTAATAATGAAGGAATCAAATCTCTTGTACCAACACTTTGGCGCCTGCTTTAGACCGTACAGAGATTTGGTTAGCTTGCAAACTAAGTTTTCTTTTCCTTTTTCTTTAAACCCTTCTGGTTGGAGCATATATATCTCTTCTTCAAGTTCTCCATGAAGAAAAGCTGTCTCGACATCCAACTGCCCTAGATGTAAATCAAATGTAGCACACATAGACAGGACTACTCTTATAGTTGTAAGTCTAACAACTGGAGAAAATATCTCGTTAAAGTCAATAACTTCTTTTTTAGCATATCCTTTTGCCACCAGTCCCGCACGATATCTTTTGCTTGATCATTACCTTCTCTTTTGATCTTATAAATCCATTTGTTACCAATGTCTTTTCGTCCTTGTGGAAGTGGAACAAGTTCCCATGTCTTGTTTCTATGTAAGGCTTCCATTTCTTTCTACATTGCTATCATCCACAGAGAAGCATCTAGGCTATTCGGAGCCCTTTTAAAAGTGGATGGCTCTCCATCTTCAGTTGGAGGACAGTACACATCATGGCTTGCCATAACATAATCTGAGTGCCATGAAGGTTTTCTTGTTTGACGATGTGATCGTTGAAGTTCTGTATCATTGACTCTCTCTGGCTCTTGTTCCTCTTGTTCTGGCTCTGCTTCAGAAGAATCATCCTTTGTAGACTGATCAACTATATGTACTGTAGTAGTCTCTTTAGATGTATTGTCATCTTTATTTTGTAGTTCTCCTTCTGTAAATATAACATCTCTACTAATAATAGCCTTGCGGGCAGTGGGATCACACAGGCGATACCCCTTAACACCGTCAGCATAACCCAAGAATATACATCTTTTGGATTTCAGATCCAGTTTTTTCTTTCTTGGGATTTGTACATTACATATGCGGGATATCCAAACACATGTAAAAAAGAATAATTGACCAGCTTTGCCTTCCACATCTCCATTGGAGTCTTTAAATCGATAGCTGTTGACGGTGATCGATTTATCACGTAGCTGGCAGTTTTGACAGCTTCTGCCCAAAAAAATTTGGGCAGTTTTGCAGTTCTCAACATTGCTCTTGTTCTTTCTAAGAGAGTCCTATTCATTCGCTCAGCTACATCATTTTGCTTAGGTGTGTCGACAACTATGAATTGTCTTTGAATACCTCCTTTTTTGTAAAATGCTTGGAAATCACCGTCTATGTATTCTCCTCCATTATCTGTCCTTAAACACTTAATTCTTTTTTCAAATTCAAGTTCCACTCGAGCTTTGAATTCTTTTAATACTGGAAACATATCTGCCATCTTCTTGATTGGGTACACCCATATTCTCCGAGAGTAATAATCAATAAATGACATAAAATACTTTGCTCCTCCTAAGGACATGATTGGTGATTCCCACACATCAGAATGAACTAAGTCTAGTATGTGTTTGCTCTTGGCAATAGATCTTCCAAACTTTAATCTACTCTGCTTACTCACAACACAATGCTCACAAAATGGTAAGTTTACCGATGTGAGTCTGGGCAGGAGATTACGTTCTGCGAGAACCTTTAAACCACGTTCTGACATATGACCTAGTTTATAATGCTATTTTATCATTGATTTTTCTTGATTGGTAGAAGCAACATATGCATCTCCATATTTTAACATATCTCCTTTAAGCACGAATAGTTTGGATAAGGTCTTCTCTGCCTTCATCACAATGAGTGCTCCTCTGACAACTTTCATAATACCATTTTCAGTTTAGGTCTTAAGCCCAAGATCATCAAATTGCCCAATAGATAATAAATTTTTCTTTAGGCCTTTCCTATGTCGTACCTCTTGGATAGTACGGGCAGTACCATCATACATCTTTAACTTAATGGTGCCAATACTAATAATCTCCAAAGCATGATCATCTCCTATGAACACATATCCTTCAGGGATAGCTTTATATGAGTGAAACCAATTCCGTCGAGGTGTCATGTGCCATGTTGCTCCTGAAACTAGTACCCAAACATTAGTGAGTGAATTTGCTTTAGAAGTTACTGATGCATCTGCACATAAGATATCTCCATCATCTGATGTACTAGTAACACATCCTTGAGATATTGTTGCTTCAGAAGCCATTTCTATACTCTTCTTATAATTCCAACAATCCCTTTTAATATGTCCTCTTTTGCCATGATAGTGACATTTGACATTTTTCCTGCTTCGTGACTTCGATCTCCCATGATTTTGACTCCCACTGGAGTTGCGTTCCGTTGATCTTCCTCTCATCATCAGTAATGCCTCTGTTTGTTATGAAGAGAACGATTTATCTTTATTACCTTTGTGCCTAGATTCCCCTTGTAGGACAGCGGCTGTAATATTGTTGAAGTCTAGAAAGTCCGTAAGCACATTGTTTGTCAAATTGATGATGAGTTGATCATACGAGTCAGGTAGACTTTGAAGTAGAAGCTCTGCACACTCATTTTCTTTTATATTATAATCTATTGCCACAAGTTTTAAAAATAGCGTGTTTAGATTGTTGACGTGATTCGTTATCGATATAGATTCACTCATTCGAAGAGTATAAAGATTTATTTTCAAGAATATCGTATTGTGTAGTGACTTTGTCTCATACAATCTGGTGAGTGCATTCCAGATTTCCTTCGCAGTCATTTTCTCTGCGACAGTTGATAAGATTGAATCTGCTAATGCCAGATGCAGATTAGAAATAGCATTTTTATCTATCTCTTTCCATTTGTCGTCAGTTAATCCTTCAGGTCTGACCTCAATTACTGCTATGCAATGGTCTTTCCTCAATACTGCCTTCATTTTTAATTTTCAAAGGGAGAAATTACTCCCATTGATCTTCTCAATGTCATATTTTGCCGCCATAATATTGAATAGTATAAGTTAACCTCGCTCTCATACCATTATTTGGTTCTGAAGATTACAGAAATTGGTATCTCATACTGCTAAAATAAAGATGAGAAAATAAGAATTGACAATGGCAAGAAATTGTAGGATTAATCTAAGAAAGAGATATTATAACTACTCTCTAAAAAACATAGAGAATCAATAAGCCTTTAGAAAACCAATAGAAGAAACAATGTTTTTCTCTCTAAATTCTTAAGCTACTTTGTATTTCTCTCTCTCGAAAATGAGATGAAATTACAATTAAAAAGCGTAACAATTTATACAAAAAATTTTCTACTAAAAAAAGAAAACTTATTTTCCTGCTCTTTCCTCGCTTCTATAAACGTAACATGCTATTTTGTTTCAAAGCAAAAATTGACTTTACTAAACTTAACACAATGCTAGTGTTTTCAGGGAAGATATAGTACACCTTAAGACTCCATGTGTTTTTGGAGAGTCTGTCGTGGAAAACTTTTCATCAAAGATTGACTTTTGCATATGCAGATCCTTGTGTCCAATTGCTGGTGTTGTTTGTGTTTTGATTAGGATGAAAACCATCAGCACCTCTTTTACTCGTGCTGCTACACCCAGACTGTGCTTCAAATGTGCTATGGCAATACAAGCTTAAAGTGTTGATTCACATATCTGATGTATTATACATGTTAAATAACTTTCAGGGGTAGAAAATAAGACTGAATAAAGCCTGAATGTAATACTCACTTACCTTAAGGTCCTGTTCGGAAAAATTAGTTGTTTAGGTAGCGGATAGAGATTCAGGTATTAGATAGCTTTTTAGGTAGCTGATAGTATTTCTAATGTAGCTGTTAGCCGATAACTATTTAGATGAGCAGTTGAAATAAATTTGTTTGATAAATCTAACTATAGGGTTAGCTGATTAATATAAATTGACATAAAAGGACATAGATAATTTTCAAAGGATATTTTTTGCCCAAAAAATATGAAATGCTACTCCTGAATGCCAAAAGTTAAGTTTTTTAAGCTTTGCAGAAACACCGGTTAAAACACTAAATGCTACATGCTAGTCAAAACACTACGTTACCAAACCCTAAAAATTGACTGATTAGTGTAATGACTTGATCAAAACACTAAACACTACTCAAAATGCTATTGTCGAACACGGCCTAAGACATGAAAAATGGGACTTCACTCTTGCAGTCAATTTCCCAAGTCAACTTGGCTTAGGTCGAAAGGTAACTGTTGAGAACCATGAGTATCTTTTCTGATAATCTAAAGGTTCAAGCAGACCCCTGTCGAAATCAGGCTTCAAGATCCTACAATTTAGAAAGCCACAAGTGATGGTGGATAAAATTAAAAATTGACAAATGCCAACTAATAACATCATAAAATTTGCCCAAACCACCAAGCTCCTGAAGATTTGGTCGGATGTAGCCATTTACGGGCTAAAATCATTGTTAATGGAGCATTTACTCAATATAAGCTTAACGAGAGGACTAACCTTGGTTCTTCTGTGCACACAGCAAAGATTCTGTAATGATTCGGTTCAATGTGCTGCGTGCGGTATTAGGCTGGTATAATTCAAGTCGGAAATGTGTGAGGCAATCTTATTGGCATCTTTGACATTTTGGCCATCATATCTTCCTTAATTGCCATCACTTGATGAGAATAATAGGGTTAGTTAAAGTTAGTTAGTACATAGTTAGCATGAATCAAGGGAAGTTAGTTAGGCTAGCTGGAACTTTACTATATATTCTGTAATTGTTTGTAATAAAATAATCAATGATGCTCTCTCAAAACAACTGAATAACATTTCAACATTCTCTTTCTTCCTTCTCCTTTTCTCTCTCTTTCTCTCAAAGCTTTCATGGCTGCTCATTGCTCGTGACATGGTTTCAGAGCTACGACGAGGCCAATTTTGATGACAGTTCGTGTATACTTGATGAGCTCGGGTTCGTTTCTTTCTTGATCATTCAAATTTTGTCAAAATTTGCAAACTCTCAAATCTTCAAGGTGAAATTTCTCTGAAATCTAAACTCTATTCAATTTGATATTCATCTGGGGATTTCTCTTTGATATTCTCGTGATATCATTCTCTCTAAGTTTGTTGCGGACTCCGTTATAGAACTGTTCTATTGCTTTTTGATTGATCGGCTGAATTCTTGATCAATTTGATTGATTGAAATTTGGAGATATTGTTTGAATTTTGTTGAATATGGCTCCTGTTGAAAATGAAGAAACTGATGCAAACGCAATGTATATTAGAAATTTAAGTGAACCATCCCATCTCTTATACATTCATCCCTCAGATAATCCCAATAACATCCTGGTTAGTAATCTCCTGAACGAGAATAACTACAACCATTGGAAGAAGGCAACGGAGATAGCTTTGGTAGCCAAGAACAAACAAGGATTCGTTTTACGGCATTGTGTAAAACCAACTGCTGTGAATCTGGTAGCACACTGGGAAAGATGTGACGAGATGGTTTTATCTTAGATCATGAATGCTGTCATCAAGGATATTGTTCAAAGCATACTGTTTTCTGCTACTACTAGAGATACTAGAACAACGTTTTGGTGAAGCTGATGGTACTAAAGTGTTTCAGATACAAAGGGATCTATGTGTAATTTCTCAAGGACATCTATCAGTCACTAACTATTTTACACAGATCAAGAAACGTTGGGATGTATATAACAATATTACTACATTGCCCTGTTGTACTGCAAGTGGAGAACGATGTGTAAGTCTGATTGCTGCCAAGAAAATGATTCATGATCAGCAACCGATGTAATTCTTAGTTGGCTTGTATGATGATTATAGAAATGTTAGGGGAAATATCTTGATGATCAAACCCCTGCCTAGCCTTGATCAAGTTTATTAGATTGTGTTACAAAAAGAAAAACAAAGATCCCTGTCATCTTCTGCTCCTATTAGCGGTAATTCTGTTGCTTTTTATAGCTTTATATCTGGGGGGCCTTCTAAGAATGGTCAGTTTCAACAGAGGCCTTACAATCAAGAATTATCAAGGTATAATCCAGCACCAAATCCTGGGTTTCAACAGCCTCTGCAATCCAATTCTGGGAGTTACAAAATGGCATAAAAAGGTTATCCAAACAAGAATTTCTAGGATAGGAGATCTTATTTCTGTGATCATTGCAAAGTGCCAGGTCATTCAACACAAAGGTGTTTTAAGCTCCATGGTTATCCACCTGGGCATAGGCTTTATAAAGAAAGATGAGTTGTAGTAATTGCTCAAACAGAAAGTGGAACAGATGCCTAGTCTTCACAATCACCTATAGAACAATATAATCAGCTTATGCAGCTTCCACAGCAACACACTTCTGATATGGACGACAAGTCCAATAAAGGTGGAAGTGTGGTTGGCTTCTTTGCAGGGAAAGCATTTTGCTTTCTTACTAAGTCTACAAATGGAAGTGTTTGGATTGAGGATAGTGGTGCTAGTGATCATGTGACTTATGATCTCTCATTATTACACAATGTTAAGAAGCTACGTATACCCTGGTTTATTACTATGCCAAATGGACAAAAGGCATCTATTACACATTCAGGCTCCATGTATTTGAGAGATGGGCTAGAGCTTCATAATGTACTTTACATACCTACTTTTTAATACAACTTACCGTCTGTCAGTAAGTTAGTCAAGCAACTTTCAGCCAATGTGATTTTTACCCCCGACTTCTTGTTTGCTTCAGGCCCCCACTATACAAAAGGAACTCCTCCTTGGTAAAGAATATAAAGGGCTCTTCTTGCTGCAAAAGGATTCTGCAGTTCACCAAGAAACCTTGGGAGCACCTGTTCTGGGCAATAAGGATTTTTTTGTTGCTTGTCTACCTAGTTCTGAATTATGGCACCAAAGATTAGCGCATTTACCTTTTGATCAGCTTAAGAATGTAGCTTTACCTTTTTGTATTGACAATAGACATGGCATTTGTTAGGTTTGTCCAATGGCTAAGTTGCATAGATAGCGATTTCGTTTGAGTATTAATAAAGCTGACTGTTGTTTTGAAGTTTTACATATTGACATTTGGGGTCCTTGTCCATACAAAACTTATGATGGAGCTACTTATTTTTTATCAATTGTGGATAACAAATCTAGAGCCACTTGGGTACATCTAATGGCCACTAAAAGTTCTGCATTTCCTTTGGTTAAGTCATTTGTTACCTATGCTGAAAAGCAATATGGAGCTACTATTAAGATTATTAGAACAGACAATGGTTTGGAATTCAAGGATTCTTCAGCTTTAGAATTTTATACACTTAGAGGCATAGTTCATTAAACTACTTGTGTAGATACCCCTCAGCAAAATGGGATTGTTGAGAGGAAACACCAACATTTACTGCAAGTAGTGAGAGCTCTAATATTTCAGTCTAATGTTCCACAACAAATTCTAGGGAGATGCTCTTTTGACTGCAGTCTATTTGATTAATAGGATGCCCCCCTCAGTGCTTGAAAATCAAACTCCTTTTGAAGTTCTGTACAAGGCTAGGCCTACTTATCTCCATTTGAGATCATTTGGCTGTTTGTGCTATGCTGCTACTTTGAAGAGAAGTAGAGATAAGTTACAACCAAGGGCTAATCCTTGCATTTTCATAGGTTACCCTTTTAATCAAAAGGCTTACACACTCTTTGATCTCAAAAGTAAGAAGGTTATCATCTCTAGCGATGTGGTTTTCCATGAAGCCATTTTTCCTTACCATTCTTTGCCTCACATTTTAGATACTCCTTTACCAGCTGTATCATAATATATTCATGACACACCAAATTTATCTCTTAATATTCCTAATTCTTTCAACACTGATTCTGTTACATGAATAGAATCTGTTTCTCCATTTGACTCTCCCTCTAGCAACTGCAACACATCTTCTGATCCTAATTCTTCCTCACATAATGTTTCATAAGATATCTCTCATCCATTTCCCCACCCACTCAGAAGATCCACGAGAACACATAAGCAACCTGCTCATTTGCAGGATTTCTTTTGTGGCCTGGTTCAGATTGACAATTTTCCTACTGAATTTCATGTTTTTCATGCACAACTATCTCAATACCCTAAGCCTAAAAATTATGAAGATGCAGCGAAGAAGCCTGAATGGGTTCAGGCTATGAACAAAGAAATTGAGGCTCTAAGCAACAACAACACTTGGGACCTAGTGGATCTTCCTGTTGGCAAGAAAGCTATCTGTAGTAAATGGGTTTACAAGGTCAAGTTGAAGTATGATGGTCTTTGGAAAGATTCAAGGCCAGGTTGGTCATTAGGGGTTTCACTCAACAACATGGTGTTGACTACCAAGAAGTGTTTTTCCTAGTGGTGAAAATGACAACTATTAGAAGCATCATTGCATTGGCAGCATCTAGGGACTAGCCCCTTTTCCAGTTAGATGTCAATGATGCTTTCTTGCATAGAGATTTAGATGAAGAAGTTTATATGGAAGTCCCTAAAGGCGCCCAAATCCTTTCAACAAAGTATGCAGATTAAGAAAGTCCCTCTATGGTCTCAAGCAAGCAAGTAGGCAATGGTTTTCCAAACTTAGTCAGATCCTTCTTTCTCTGGGATATCAGCAGTCTAAATGTGATTATTCTTTATTCATTAACAAATCCTCTACTGATATCACATTGATTGCAGTTTATGTTGATGATATCTTGATCACAGGGTCTAATTCTTCAGAAATTACTCATCTAAAATAGCATTTGGATAGTCTGTTTGGCATTAAAGATCTGGGTCAGCTTCATTATTTTCTTGGTTTGGAAGTCATTCACACTTCAAAAGGCATCATTTTGTCTCAGAAAAAGTTTACTACTGAGCTACTCAGAGAGAGTGGCCCTTTGTCTTCCAATGCAGTTTGAACCCCTTTGCCTTTAAACTTCAAATTAAGCCCTCAAAATGGTGAATTGCTCCTTGACCCTTTTCTGTACAGAACTCTAGTTGGTAAGCTAAACTTCTTGACTCATACCATACCAAACTTGAGTTACACAGCACAAAACACTCAGCCAGTTTATGCAACAGCCCAGGACATCACATTTCAAAGCTCTTCAGCACACTCTCAGATATATCCAAGGAACTATTAGTGTTGGAATTCTACTCAAAGGCATTGACAAGCTAGTTTTACAGGCTTACTCAGACTTAGATTGGGCAACCTGTTCTTCAACCAGAAGGTCTATTACAGGTTACTTGGTTCTCTTTGAAAATTCCCTCATTAATTGGAAGAGCAAGAAGCAAGGCACTGTGTCTAAGTCCTCTTCAGAGGCAGAGTACAGGGCTATGTCACAGGCTACCTCAGAAGTTACCTGGATTGTCAGGTTATTAGAAGAACTTGGAGTATCTTCTCTAAAACCAGTCACTTTGTACTGCGACAATCAATCTGCCATTCACATTAGCAAGAATCCAGTGTTTCATGAAAGAACAAAACACATCGAGATTGATTGTCATTTCACCAGAGACAAGGTACTTGAAGGCCTATTGCAACTATCATACATGCCTACTGATGAATAGCTTACTGACATACTCGCCAAGATTCTACCTTCTCCTCAGCAAAACATCCTTCTGGGCAAACTTGGAATAGTTCCTTACCCTTCCAGCTTGAGGGGGGTGATGAGAATAATGGCGTTAGTTAAAGTTAGTTAGCAAGTAGTTAGCATGAATCAAGGGAAGTTAGTTAGGCTAGCTGGAACTTTACTATATATTCTATTATTGTTTGTAATAAAACAATCAATGATGCTCTCTCAAAACAACTAAATAACATTTCAACATTCTCTTTCTTCCTTCTCGTTTTCTCTCTCTTTCTCTCAAAGCTTCTATGGCTGCTCACTGCTCATGACATCACTCCTCATGTAACATAGCAGGTGTAGGCCAAAGCCAATGGAAAACATGCCAAAGAAGTTTGTCACTAGGACACTTCAACCAGCATCTTGATTTATAGACAATTGACATCATCTTGATTTTAAACAATTCAAAGCTATAGGTATAGCTAAGTACATTCCACCAACATACACAAAAAAACTATGGCAAACTCAGGGGCATCACGTAGTTGATAAGCAGAGTCTCGTCTGAAAGATAGCCAATGGAAAACACCATTATGAAAATGTACAAGATATGTGGCCCTGAAAACAAAAGAAAACGCAAAGCTTGTCCTCGGCTTCCTATTATTTGGTGCTTTATTTGGCATACAAAAAAGTCAATAGTTTACTCTCCTTTGTTGCTGTTGCCATTCTCCTCACTTGGTTTTTGTTATCTTGATTGGTAAGCAACAACATAGGCACTTAAAGAATTCACTGTCACAGCCTAGGCTCTTTTACCTTACCCTCAATCACGGCAACTGCTCACAGTGAATCGTTGGTATTAGCTGTCCAGTTTTTAATTTGGAAAGGTTATAATCAACCAGGCATAATTGACAATTTAGAGGTCTACTTGAGCTTGCAGTAGTAATAAGATTTCAAAATAATCTGCTAATGGCAAAGTACCAAATGATTTGTTATTTGAAAGGATACACAATTTGTGCTAGCTAATAGCTGCTAACATCTCGAAGAAGAAAATTCTAAAAGCATAAGCCAATGCAAGACTTCTGAGTAAACAACACATTTTGTGCTCTATCCCTCATCCTTCTCTCACAATGCTGGTGAATTCAGAAGAATGCTAATTATATAAATATGTGTGTGAGGGAGGGAGGAGGCCTCCACAACTCCCACAACAAGTTCATAACTAAGTTCGCGTCATTTCTATCCAACATTACCATTGTGCCCAAGATTGCAATGTGAGGGAACTTGTAGTACGAGTTAATATTTGTAGTTTGGTTAGGTACAACAGATTCAATGGTTGTTACAGATCTCTCAGTCTAACCATTGGCCAATAGACTTTGCTTTTCTCAAAGAAAAAGGATCATTTTATATTCTATCTTTAAGGAAACATGAATGTCCTTAGCCAGAGTCCAGAACACATTTAAATCATAAAATTTCAATCACCAAAACACGGATAATGTTGTTATCAATTGTAGGTTTAACAAATAGAGATAGGGCTCAATATTCTATAATTGGTATAGAATTACAAATGTTAATTAAAACAGGATATTACCAGCAAGAGTAAAAACAAGATATTGACAGCAAGTTAGGAGTATGTTGAAGGATACTTTGGCTAACTTGTACTCTAGACAGGCTTTCCCAACTATCATCATCAACTCCTCCTATAAACACTGTATCCTAAAACAACAATGCTCTCTATTTGATATGTCCATGAGCTCATCGTATTGAGATTCAGAGCAAAGAAAAACTATCATAGAAACTTATATGTGTAGTGTAGCAATAACACGGAACATTCCATTTGAATATCTTCCTATATTGGTTTCAATCAAAAATAAGGACAAGACACAAATTTAACACCACCAAGCAAGATATTCAGCCACAGAATGATGAATAGACACATGCAGAATAGAAATCGATGGAAAATGACATATTCTTTTCCCCTCATGTATGCCATAAGCTTTTAACTAAGGAGAAAGACATCTGACTTTCAGTAAAGACATCTGACTTTTAGCAAAGAGGCCTCAATCCAGGAATGGAAGTAATTTGAAGCTAACCATATGGCAAATCAACCAGAACTCATCCAAGCTAAACAGCATCACAGGTATCTTAGCATCACTGACATAATTCACATCAGAGACTCCTGGTGTGTTTTTAAGCGTATTGCATAAAAGCAACCAAAAAGATCTTACTATCAAGTAGTGCCAATCAGACAATGCTTAAAAGGTAAGTTTCATGTCCAATGCAATGTTATGAGAACCAACAGAAACCTACTGCTCGAGATGCACAGCAAAGCTCGACACATGGAGCATCAATGTCACACTCTAAATTATGAAACTGAGTACAGCGAAGGACATTAGGTCATAAATCAACGCAATGTACAGAATGCTAATTACTCCATTGCACCAGCTTTAGTTACCTAAGATTCAAAAGAAATAGTACTATCGTCATTGATTATAAATCTTGAGTTCGAGAATTGCAAACACACATTCACTGGAAGCATTTATATTCTATCTCAGTTGAATGGACATAATGAAACATATTTGTAAAGGATCAATTTCAAAACATTCAATCCTCCCTAGAGAGGGAACATTCAATCTTTCTATTAAAAGAAAAGGGATCCAAGAAAAATAACTGTCCTCCATTTGAAATGTCTCTCTTATTTCATAACGTAACCAGAATATTGATGGCATGACATGTTGAAGCATTGGAGGCAACCATCACTGAGCTAATGAAGTACTAAGCTACCGAGCACTTGTGAAAGGTCCACATTGCATGGCTTGTCAAATGTGAAACGACTGTTGGGATCTTCAATTCATTTCCAATGCCTATACTGGATAATCAAAGCTCATATTTGCTTGCAAGACAGGCATAGAATCCTACGCATTCATTTATGAGACTAAAAACATACAAACTTTAAGAGAATGACCAACGGACAACTAGACTTATATGAAGTACTTGACAATCTATAATGGCCACATGTTAGAACTACAGTAACTTTGCATCAGAATTTAAAGCTTTTAAAACTCAACAAATGTTGATTCCCTGGAAGCTTCTTAATATACATGCATCTAGCTTAGGTTTTCTGCAATAGTTGAGGATCCATTCAAAGCTTCTTGCATGCATTTGAAATCTGCGGCAATGCAAATTATAGGCACATAGTAGCAGAGCAATCCATATTGCACTATGAGAGAAGGCCAAGCATTGACATGCAATCTGCTGTGAAGTCTAAGCTACAAAAGCAAACCCATATTTGACATGTAATCTGTTTTGATTCAATTTAGTTAAGTACAACCAGTTTGAAGGCTACCAATGAAAAATGATTACTCAATATTCCATATTTAAGGAAACAGGAATGTCATCAACCAGAGTCCAGAGTACATGTGAATCATAAAAATTTATCACCAAACGGGATAATACAGCTTTTTTTAGAAAAACAAAACAAAAATTTGGCAGCTGCACTTCATGTGTTTGAAAAAGAACTTGAATAACTTTTTTTTTGGGTTTACTGTTCTAGCAATTATAGCTTTAACGATCAAATAGCACAAACTTTGGAAAACAGTATGGAATATAGAAGCAAGTCAGAAGAGGGTATTAGTTGCAAGCTTGGATCAAGTTGAACGATGCTTTTCCAGTTATCGTCATCAACACCTGCTGTGGATGCCGGATCCAAGAGAACTAGATTCTGCTTTTATATATTCATGTGTTCATCGCATTGAGACCTAAGAGTGCAAAGAAAAGCAATCAGAAAATTTAATGTGTGCAATAACAACTGGGTGAATTCCATTTGAATCTAATTTGAATCAAAACTAACAAAAGGACACAAATTAACATAGTCAAGGCAACATTCGAAACTCCAGTATGATGAATAGAGCAACACATATAATAGAAATCATCAGAAATTGACATACTTTTTTGCCCTTATGTATGTCGTAAGCATCGAACTAAGGAGATGGACATCTATCTTTCAGCCAAACAGAGCTCGCTCATTTCAGAAATGGATGTAACTTGGGGCTAAGCATGTGACATATCAAATAAAATTCCTTCAAGTTGAACTGCACGGGTTGACTTAGGTATAAATGATCAATATTAGATTCTGAATTACGAACCTGAGTAAGAAAAAAATGTCAGAAATCAGCACAGTATCCATAAGATCATTCATTTCCATAATGATTCCATTCACAAGCTATAATTAGCAAAGACTTGTGACAATAGAACATGTTCAAGACTTTATTATGGGATTCTTCAATTCATTTCCAATACATGTACTGAGAGTTCAACATTCTGACATGACCAGGTCTAGAATCTTAACCCTTTATCTAAGACTAAAATCTTTTTTATCAAGTGATCGAGGGAGACATAGACCTACATGAAGTACTCATCGTTCTGATCTGACATGGCTGTATTTTAGCGTTATACTAAATTTGCACACGAATTTGAAGCTTTGAAACTCCCAAAATGGCCGATCCCCGGAAGTGTCTAAAACATGAGCATCTAGTTATTTCCAGGTCTTCTGCTACAATTGAGGACCAATCAAATATCCACATCCATTCAAAGTCTCTTCTATGCATTGACATCTGCAGCAAGACAAACCATAGATATATAGTAGCGGGGCAATCTGTCCTGAACTAATGATAGAAAGGCTAAGTATTGGGCAAACAATCATATTTGGCAGGATTCATCCCCCATGCAACTTTTGTAGTTTAATTGAGTACAATCTCTGATATGGCAATAACCAACATGAGTTCATTAATACATTTTAACAACACTTTACACATAAACACTTAGACAACAGAACAACACAACACTTCATCAAATACTGAAAACAGATAACAAGGTCATGTACTGGAGACGCATAAAGAATCAAAGAGATACATTTTTCTCACTTCGAGGTTAAATTTAACATTTTCTCTAACCCCCCACATCCAATTTGACCATTGCCCATGGCTCTATGTCCATTCCCGGTTGACTGAGCATGATTCCAAGAAGCATTAGAAATCCACTGATTAAATTATAAATCACAGTGACATTCCACAATTTCTCACTCACAGGTCATAAATTCAGTTCCATGAATGCATAGGGGCATACCCTATAACACAAACACAAACTCAAAAAGAAAACAGCATGCCTGCTATTCACAGGTAAATGATTATTCAACAACATCGTCGATACCCAACTTACTAAAATCAATCCCAAGACACCCAAAAAAAAAAGAAAAAAAAAAGAAGGCCGGATTAAAAGGTGAAGAAGATAGAAACATTTTTGGGCTAGTTGGTGCCCCTCGTCTGACAAAAATGATGTCCGATACCAAACCGGATTGAACGCATGAAATGAAGGCAGAATTCGGGTCGGGTTCCTGGGTCGAACATCATACCCAGAAACCCTCGCAAGAAAATTCGCAAACCCCACAGCGGAAAGATTGAACCTCTCTACTCAACTCTCCGTTTAAAAAGGGGGCATGAGAGAGAAAATGGGAACGGGTCATGAATATGGGCTACCCAGGAGCCCAAATAACCCACAAACAGAGAGCCGTTAACATACTTCAAAATAAAACCCATCCACCATTTCCCGCTCAAAACTGCCGCGTACTCGACTCAGTTGACCGCCATGTTAACGCCCCAAAATATGACCGTTGGAGCAAAATCTTAGGGTAAACTTATTCCCCAAGCTGTAATAAGATTTTCATTCTCAATCAGGAAACTTTTTCACTAATCCCACAATTTTACTCTTAAACAACTTCCTGTTAGTGCTACTCTCCTTCTCCTAATCACATACCACTTGAATTAAACACCATCTTTCTCCTGATTTTTGCTTGCTAGTCAAGTTCTTCCTGAAGTTCAACAACAAATAGCATCATCTTGATCTAGTCCTCTACAGATTACCCACTTGGCTCCCGAATCCCCCGTCTGATCTCCTTGTCTCTGTGAAACAATTTTGTTTCTCTCTGAAATTTTGTGAGGTTTGATTGAAGAAAATCAAAGGTGGGTGAGTGAATATGAGGATTCGAAGGAGGATTGTCAGTAAGGAAGATTTTGGGGATGATCTTATAAACCAGTATTCTTCTCTATCTCCCTTGGATTGTTTAGCAATTGTGGCTCAAAAAGCCCTTGAGAAGGAGACTGCCCTTTCTTCAACCTCATTCCTGGGGATTCCAATGGTTGAACGTGAGCAACACAAACCCATGAATGTGATCAAGAGGAAGCTGTTTGAATGCCAAGCAACTCAAGTTGCGGAAAACACCATGGTTGAACAACAATTAACTTCATCTGGCAACCCCAAATTCAAGAGATCAAAGCTTCCCGAAATTGAAACAACTGCACCAAAACCCAGTATTCCCATCACCATCGTTGAAGATGAAGAGAATGCCATGAACTCCACGAAGGGAAACAAAGCCCCATTGTACCCAACGGATACCCAGTTCCCAGTTCTTCCCCATGACTTCAGAGAACTTATTTTCTCTTTGGGAGGATCAGACCCTGTTATGGTGTTGCAAAAGAAGCTATTCAAATGCGATGTTGATAAAGGCCAGGGCCGGGTTACAATGCCGGTAAGGGAATGTGGGACACGTCTTTCTCTCACTGAAGAGGAGAAACAAATGCTGGAAGTTCGAGATAAGAAAGACAGTCTGGTGGGTATAAGGGTCAAGGTGATTGAGCCAGGGTTGCAGGAGAGAGAACTCACATTCAAGAAGTGGAATTACAAGAAGAACACTTCAAGTTACGTTCTGGTAAACAGCTGGTTTGAAGTTGTGGTTAAGAATGAATTGAAGGATGGAGATGGGATTCAAATCTGGGCTTTCAGGATTTATGGCAAACTTGCCTTCGCATTGGTCAAGCTTCCAACAAGTAACAAAAACAGTCAAGTTGGTTGATCAGCACAATTCTTTTGCTTTCAAGTGGGGTACAAAACGCAGGAGAACTTGATTTGCTCTTCTGTCACTGATTCTGGTTGTTTAGTTTGTTGTCTAAATTGTTCCTTCTTTTGTCTTCTTAATTCTTCTGTTGATTAGGAGTTGGTAGCATGTTCTGATATAAGCTGGAATTTGATGATTGATGACATTAATGATCACTTTTGTAGTGTCACTACTCTTTATGACACGATCCAATACTGTAATTGTACTTTTGGATGAAGATATAAATAGTATATTTCGGGATTGAATTGTTATGCATTTACTGTTTCTTGCATTTTATTTCATTTTTTACTACTTCTGTTTCCAATTTTAATTTGCAGCAGCAGTTCAGGGATTGCATAACTTGGACTGTTAAAATTACTCCAGAATATAGAGATTGAGTATCATTATGCATTCATGTACAAGAATTATTGCATCTGCTTAGATTTTACTTGGGCAATTAAAGTTGGAATGAAAATATCAGTCAATCTTTCATGTTGTGTGATATACTACTATGCACTCATACTTCAGTAAATCATACATAAAACTGATACTTTACCATATTGTAAAATTGATATTTACTTTTCACCAGTGACAAGAGTCATTATTATAGGAGATGGATTAGATGCACTAGAGCAACAAACCTACACCTTCTTGGAAAATGCAATGCATATTTAGGCTTTTTCGATTACATTTTTGGAGGGTGCAAATCATGTACAATACAACAGCATAGCAACCTTTGAGAGGTCATCCACAGTCTTCCTATCCTTGGATATAGGCGACTTGACTGAACCCTCGAAGCTCCTCTCACATAACTTACCATTGGATGGGACTGAGGCCATCCAATAGTCTTTGTTTTTACAGCCCTTCAAGAGTTTCCCTTAGCCAGTTCATAGTGATCATGTTGCATGCATTTCTCAAGAGTTGCTTCCTTTTTCAGTCCATCAAAGGGTTTTGTAGGGGATTCACAACATGATCTGGGGTTTGGATCGCGTTTCCCCACACATGGAGCACCAAGATCGTGGCTAGACCTCGAAGGTCCTTGGCCCAACTGGTGTGAGGGGCTGATTTTAGATTCAACCCACAAAGATCATAGTTGGGTGTTTGCTTAATTAAAGTGGCATTTTGCGAATGGAGGAAAAAAAAAAAAAAAGTGGGTTGCAAAGTAGAGGAATGTGAAGCGTAGCTGATGATTAAAGAAATGCGAATGGAGTTTTAGAGAGAGATGTTTCGAGCTGGAGAGAGAAATAGAGCAATCTCATTATTTCCTGCTGCATACAACCTGAATTGGAATGGGCTTATATGGCGTCACAAACAGAAAGCGGAATATATCAAAATATCTGCTAACCAACTTGCCAGATCATCAAAGTTTCTTAACCACCTCAGCCTCACTTTCCTTGGCACTCCCCCTCAAGTTGGGTGTAGAAAGATATTGAAAACACCCCAATTGGAGAGAAGATATTGGTGTTGAGAGACTGACAGTGGTTTAGTAAAAACGTCTGCAAGTTGATCTTGACTACGATATGTAGGCTTCACTTTCTTGGCCTTGAGTTGATCTCGCACATAGTGACAGTCAATTTCATGTGTTTCGTTTGCTCGTGAAAAGCTGGGTTTGCTACTATGTAGAGTGCTGCCTGGTTGTCACAATGAAGTTTCAGGAGTAAGCAAGTGCAGTCCCAGATCCTCAATCAGAGCCAACAGCCACACTATCTCACAGCAGGTACTTGCAATTGCCCTGTACACCGCCTCTGCTGATGACCGTGCAGTGATAGATTGTTTCATTGCTCGATATGACAGTGGAGAATTTCCCAGCAAGATGCAATAACCACTAGTAGATTTCCTTGAGTCAGAACAGCTTCCCCTGTCAGAATCACAAAAGGCGGTAAGAACAGATGGAGACTAACTGGAGAGTAGAATCCCTTGACCTGGACTAGCCTTCAGAAATCTTAGGACAAGTTTGACTGTAACCAAATGATCTTCATTATGAGCTTGCATAACTTGACTCAAAAGTTGAACTGCAAATATAATGTCAAGTCTGGAGATAGTAAGATATATTAATTTGCCAACCAATCTTCTGTAAACATCGGGTCAAACAGCTTGACTCCTTGATCTGAACTGAGCTTAAAAAGTGAACTCATAGGTAATTGAAGAGGCTTGGCATTTGTCATCCCCATCTCTCGCAGCAAATCCAAGGTGTATTTCCTTTAGCAGATATATATTCCTAAATCTGATCTAAAAAGCTCCAGTCTCAGAAAATACTTTAGATTGCCTAGATCCTTCATGTGAAACTTAGAAGCAAGAAATTTCTTAACCTTAGCTATCTCAGAAGGATCATTTCCAGCTAAGATCATATAATCTACGTGGACCAAGACTTCCACATACTTGTCACCTTGATGCTTGCAAAACAGTGAGTAATCAACCTTGGGACAGACTGAAACCATAGTCAAGTAGGGCTAATGAAAGCTTGGCAAACCATTGCCTTGGGGCTTGATTAAGCTCATAGAGTGACTTAATCAATTTGCAAACTGGCTGACCTTCCTTGATTCTGGACACTCCCCCTGTCTTGGGACTTGGGGCTACCTGCTGTAATAGACCAGCCAACTCCAGTGTAACCTTGAGGAAGTGTCATATGCAACTCTTCTTCCAAGTCACCATGAAGAAATGCATTTGAGACATCCATTTGAATTGTAATCCAGTTTTTCATGGCTGAGACAGATAGAAGTGCTCTAACTGTTATCATTTTAGCAACTGGTGCAAATGTCTCCTCATAGTCTATTCCATACTCTTGTTTGTGTCCAAGTGTCAACTGAGCCATCAGACCTAAATTTGCTTTTGTAGGTCCATTTGCAACCAATAGCTTGTTTCCCTTTTGGAAGTGGAGTAACAAATTAACAATCCAAGTGCCATTGTCTTCCAATTCTCTTAATTCCTGATTCATGGCCACACACCATTTGCTGTCTTGCACAGCTTCAGTGAAAGTAGTGGGATCAGCTGCACTGTTAACTGAAGCAAGAAATGCTTGATATTGTGGTTTTAAGTGATCACAGCTGACATGATTTGAAAGAGGATGTCCAGGTGGTTTTTGAGTTGTTATGGTCAGAGTTACATAGTCAACCACCTTGGTTGCTTGATAACTCTTGTAGACTGTCTCACAGGAATCTGCACAGGAGGTGTTTGTGCTGAAGGAGATATTGTATGAGTCGATGTTCCAGGTACTGCTGTATGTTCTTGCTGAACATATGCTGTTGGTTCCTGTATTACTGGTTCTGGGGGAGATCCTTGACCTTCTTCTGTTGCACTAGACCTTGTAGAAAATCATCCTTCCAAGTAGAAACTTCAGCCAGTGGCACCGTGATGGGCTTCTTGTAATTTGAGTGAGCATTGTTGTTGCAGAAAAAGTTTTAATATTTATAAACCCCAAGTGCAAGGTGTATCGTTGAGTACTTGGGATGTCGTCCGCAGGGAATTGTGTTTTCAAATACCAGAGTTCACTAGAGCGTCTCAATCTAAGCGAGATCAAAGGGTGAAAGAGAAAAGACTAAACTACGCTACAAACACAGAAACAAGCGACTTGGAGTTGTGATTTTACCAATGGACGAACCAACTAACCAAGACGAGTCCTAACCTACCCAAACCACACTATGAACAAGAGATGGTCGGTTGCACCATCAAAGACCACCCAAGCCCTCTCTCAAGGGTCATGAGCTAGTCTAACTCGTGTAACCACCTACTTTCGTGGGGTTAGGCGTATTAGACCACAAAACTAGCAACCCCGGACCTAGCTCGATTCGGATACTACTTTCGTATCCCGAACTCGGCTATTCCCTCTCCCACACTAGCAAATTGACCTCACCTCTCAGCATAAGTCAGTTGCCCAAAAATATGGATGAAAACCCTTTCAGGCATTTCATCGAACACTTGGCGGGCGTGAAGGAAAACTCTAAGTTCTAGGGATAGATTGGGTATGGCTAGGCCTAGTATAAGATCAATTAGCCATCAAGAGGCTAATCACAATCCAAGCCAACAAAATCTACCAACAAAACATGAAAAACGCATGAAAACCTAAACTAAACCAACAAGAACATAAACTTGAAGAACAAAACGAAGGGAATGAAATAAAGCGAATTTAAACAAGTAAACAACATAAATTAACAATTAAATTAAACATATAAATCAACCAAAACCAATACAAGAATCAAAATCAACAAAACATAATTAACAAAAACATAAAAACTAGAGAGATAAAAGAGAAGAAAACTTAGTCTTGAATTGATGAAGAACTTGAAATCTAAAGGTTGAATCCAATGTTACAATCTTCAATCCTAAACTAATCCTCCTATTGAGGTTTTTATTGGCTAAAAACCTAACCTAAACTACTCTAGAAATCGCCCGAGCAAAACCCCGAACGACCTCTCCGAACAAACTGGCAGAAAGGGGTTATATCGCGAACGCAGGCCCGACGCACGGCCGTGCGCCGGGGCGTCCCGTCCGTGCGTGGCTTCGGCCACCGGTGCACGGCCGTGCTTTCCTGCAGGGTGGCCGTGCACTGCTGTTTTTCGCCCATTTTCGTTGATTTCCATCGTTTTGTCCAATCTTCGTCCCTTTCCGTGACGTTTACTTGATTTGGAGTTATTTTCTACAAAACATAAATAAAACAAGGTAAAAATCCTAAAGATTAAGTTATTATACGAGCAAAAAGTGGGTGAAAGAGGCACGTAAAATGGGTAAATTTACCGTTCAACACACCCCCACACATATCTTTTGCTCGTCCTCGAGCAAAATAAAAGAAAAACTAAAGCAAATATCTTACTCACTGTCGTAGAAATCACGATTGCATTTAGCATATGCAACAAGCCCTGTAAACCCCTTGGTTACCCCAAGTGGACGAGTAAGGTCTCATGAGGGTTTGCAGAAGATATACCCACAAAATCTCAAAAAGGAAAAACAAAGAAAAGAGAAACAAAAATCGAAAAATAAAAATGGCAAAACGCAATATATACAACAGGGTGAACTGTACACGTTCGGATCAACCAAAACCACCTAGTAGCTCAAGTATCAGTCTGTACACAAGCATTATATGGATTTCAGGACAAATCATCCCAAAGAATGGCATCCAGATATCAGCTTTTTACCCCACGACACATGAAAATAATGAATCCATCCTGGTGCCTGGTGTGCAAGTGTATCATCACCCTAACACTAAGCCTACCAAAAACAAACTCAATCCCACGCAATTGACACAAGCTACCTTTTTGATTGGCTAGCATGGAAAGCAGGCTTCCCCAGTAGCAGTATTGCCTCAAAGGGTAACACCCAGTAGCGCATGCCTCAAAGGGGTGCTTGTCATTTCCAACTCTTTTCTTCCCCACTTTCTTTTCTTTCCATTATTATTTTTTTTTCATTACAAACTCATGTCACGCCTCAAAGGGATACACCCAGTAGCGCTTGAATTTGTTTGTTTTTGCTTTTGTTTTGGAAAAAAGGGGGTGCTAGCACATATAAAGGGAACTGTGCAGTGGACAATGGGAGAGTCGATCGTGGAAGACTAAGAATTCAGGATGATGACAATACATGAATTCAGGACTGGATTGCAAAATTACGATGGACTGTTGGAGTTAGAACTGAGGTCTAAAACGACAGACTGGAGATGAACATCTATCATGCACATTATAATTATATACGAGCTAATAGTCAAGGTATCAGGGATCAAGGCTGATCAAAATAGTACAAAACTCCCTTAAATGCAAAAAGAAAAGAAAAATTTACACAAAAATGAAAAATTTTCACAAAAATAAGAAGAAAAATGGGAGATGACCCCACCCCCACACCTAAATCTCACAATGTCCTCATTGGGAGCCGTGAGTCATCACCAACACACAAAAATAAAGAAAACAAAATCAAACACAAGAAAAACAAAAGACGACAAAAATATACACAAGCTAACACACTCTCCCAAAAACACAATCTCACCCAAAACAACAACACGATCACACATATATACAAACTGACACCACCAAAAACAAATATGGACCAATCCAACAACACCACCAATCACAACACAATAAAAATCCACAAAAACACGAAAATGGTGATCATAGCCAACAACGGCTCGGCAGCATCCACATTTCACCACAAGATGAACACCAACCAAAACACAATCCTAAATATCCACAACTAAACAAAAATAAAAAGAAAGAAAAGAAAAATAGAAAGAAGGGGGGAAGAGTGAGAACGAGTATACCAGGTCGGGTACTGAATGTACCCGAACTATGCCATGACGGCTTAAGGAGCATCAGCCACTCCTTGCCGCTCAAGATGCGAGTCGGCAGCTCGGATGCAGTCAAAGCTCTCAGAAGCTTATCGTGTGCCTGTGCATGCATCTCCGAATGGTGCGAATAAGAGAACACTAGTAAGAATTGAGCAAACAAAGCGAGTGTCCTCTTAGACTTATCAAATGCCATAGAAAAATTGAAATAATGATGAAAGAAAGAGGTCCACTCAGGTTTTCTAGGCATGTCCTCTAGGTATGCACAAAAAGGGTCCAAGGAGGGATTATACCCCCGAATGTCACCTAAGGACTCATGGAGTGCATGCAAGTGGGAGTGCGTGGTGGAAAGGAGAGGAGATGAAGTGGGGGTGAAGTCAAGTGGGTTGGTGCAAATTGGGCTGATGTGGTCAATACTAGGTGCGGCATCAACCACCGAACTGTCATCACACAACTCCTCGGAAGGAGCCTCCTCAAGATATGGCTCAACCAATGTAAGTTCTCCTGACCAAGGAAGTAAAACATCTTCTACAAAGCTAGCATCACCCTGAAAAGTCTCGCCGATCTCTAACCCCATGCACTGAGTTAAAGGGAAGGGAGAAGCATGTAAGGTCAGAGCACTAACGCTAGTGCCCATATGTGTACTAGAAAAGGATGGAGCGACGAACGCCAATGGAGTCGAGGGAAGGTCAAACACTTCTCCTGGGTCGGTCAAAGGTGCATCATCAATAACATTCGACCCTAGGGAAAGGGAAGACTCACAATCATCATAGAGACGAGCCTCAAGTCTAGGGTAAGGTAAACTAGAGTTAGTCTCATGCGATAAACTCCACTCCCTCATCCTACTAGCAAAGCGTTCGTTTTGCTCATTCATTGCCCCTATCATGGCATCAAGTCTAGCATAGCATTCATGGGAAACAGCACGATGGCGACAGGAATTCACATCATGGTCAAAAGATTGGCAAAAAGAGCACAACACTTGAGGGTAAGCAGAATAGTGATGACATTGGTCTCTAACATCATTAGATTGCCATTGATGCCAAGCTAGAGACTCAAACAAATCCCACATGTCATCGGCATTTAAGGAACACAAACCACCATAACACATGGACTCAAGGATCTCTCGAGTCTCATATGTTACCCCCTCAAGCACAGCATCGCATACTTCCCATTTCTCAGACGTGAAATGCACATATTGAGCACAATAATCATTAAACCAAGATAAATATTGCCAAAAAGGTTCATACCCAAATTGAAGAAAATGGAAAATAGCCATCCTGAATTTTTTTTTTCAAATTTTTGATTTTTTAAATTTTTTGGATTTTCTAAAGGCCTAGCCTCGAATGCTAAAGTAAACCCCAATATTGAAAAACGACAATTCCCCGACAACGGCGCCAAAAACTTGTTGCAGAAAAAGTTTTAATATTTATAAACCCCAAGTGCAAGGTGTATCGTTGAGTACTTGGGGTGTCGTCCGCAGAGAATTGTGTTTTCAACTACCAGAGTTCACTAGAGCGTCTCAATCTAGGCGAGATCAAAGGGTGAAAGAGAAAAGACTAAATTACGCTACAAACACAGAAACAAGCGACTTGGAGTTGTGATTTTACCAATGGATGAACCAACTAACCAAGACGAGTCCTAACCTACCCGAACCACACTATGAACAAGAGATGGTCGGTTGCACCATCAAAGACCACCCAAGCCCTCTCTCAAGGGTCATGAGCTAGTCTAACTCGTGTAACCACCTACTTTCGTGGGGTTAGGCGAATTAGACCACAAAACTAGCAACCCCGGACCTAGCTCGATTCGGATACTACTTTCGTGTCCCGAACTCGGCCATTCCCTCTCCCACACTAGCAAATTGACCTCACCTCTCAGCATAAGTCAGTTGCCCAAAAATATGGATGAAAACCCTCTTAGGCATTTCATCGAACACTTGGCGGGCGTGAAGGAAAACTCTAAATTCTAGGCATAGATTGGGTATGGTTAGGCCTAGTACAAGATCAATTAACCATCAAGAGGCTAATCATAATCCAAACCAACAAAATCTACCAACAAAATGTGAAAAACGCATGAAAACCTAAACTAACCAACAAGAGCATAAACTTGAAGAACAAAACGAAGGGAATGAAATAAAACGAATTTAAACAAGTAAACAACATAAATTAACAATGAAATTAAACATATAAATCATCCAAAACCAATACAAGAATCAAAATCAACAAAACATAATTAACAAGAACATAAAAACTAGAGAGATAAAAGAGAAGAAAATTTAGTCTTGAATTGATGAAGAACTTGAAATCCAAAGGTTGAATCCAATGTTACAATCTTCAATCCTAAACTAATCCTCCTATTGAGGTTTTTATTGGCTAAAAACCTAACCTAAACTACTCTAGGAATCGCCAGAGCAAAACCCCGAACGACCTCTCCGAACAAACTGGCAGAAAGGGGTTATATCGCGAACGCAGGCCCGACGCACGGCCGTGCCACCACGCACGGCCAGACGCACGGCCGTGCGCCGGGGCGTCCCGTCCGTGCGTGGCTTTGGCCACCGGTGCACGGTCGTGCTTTCCTGCAGGGTGGCCGTGCACTGCTGTTTTTCGCCCATTTTCGTTGATTTCCATCGTTTTGTCCCATCTTCGTCCCTTTCCATGACGTTTGTTTGATTTGGAGTTATTTTCTACAAAACATAAATAAAACGAGGTAAAAATCCTAGAGATTAAGTTATTATACGAGCAAAAAGTGGGTGAAAGAGGCACGTAAAATGGGTAAATTTACCGTTCAACAATTGTCTTGAAATGGAAAGATATCTTCTCTAAATACCACATCTCTTCATCCAAATGTCTCATGTTTCAAGAGATTTAACAACTTATATCCCTTTTTTGTGGGGGGATAAGCTAGAAAAACACATGGTACCCCCCTAGGGTGAAATTTATCTCCACTTCTAATAGGATTGGAGGCAAAAGCCAGACATCCAAACACCCTCCTATGATCATAAGTGGGTTTTTTTCTGCAGAAGCTTCTCATAGGGAGTTATATTGTGCAATACTGTTGTTGAAAGTCTATTAATAATGTCTGTGGCAGTTAGTACACAATCTCCCCAAAATCTCAGAGGCAAGGAGGCTGGAAATCTCAAAGCTCTTGACATTTCTAATAAATGCCCGTGCTTTCTTTCCACTCGACTATTTTGCTGTGGTCTATCAACACAGGTGGTTTGGTGAACAATCCGTGTGCGGCAAAGTAAAACTGACATTCAGTAGTGTCAAACTCAAGAGCATTATCAGCTCTTACTATCTTGACAGTGTATCCAAACTGATCATGCACATAATTGCAAAACATTTGTAAAGTGGCAAGAGCTTGAGACTCATATTTCAGAAGATATGTCCAAGTTGCTCAAGTACAATCATCAACTATGGTCAGGAAAAATCTATTTTGACCAAAAGTAGATACTCTATAGGGACCCCAAATGTCCATATGAATTTATGAAAAAGGTACATCACTACTGGTCTCTTTTACTGTGTATGGTAGATGTGTGAGTGTATGTGTATGGTAGATGTGTGTGTTTTACTGGTCTCTATAGGGACAAGTGATGCACACTGAATTGTCATGTTTCCTTCCCAAAGTTGATATGCCAGGAATGTATCTCAGCTTGGCCATTGGAACATGCCCCAGCCTATGATGCCACAAGTTTTCTTTATTATTGTAGCAGCTAACAACAGCTGCATTTGCAACGAGAGCACCTTCCCCTTTCTTGATACTTGCTAAAGTCAGAGTTAACTTTTGCAAGGTGTTGTTTATTTCTAACTGGGGTACTTCAATAAGGTAGTAGAGTCCTCGGCTCTCTCTATCGATCCCCTGGATACTTTTAGTGGCATAATCCTGTATAAGACAGAAACTATCATAAAAGATAACTTGTGCATTTGCTGTCCTTGGCCAGCTTGGATACAGACAACGGATTGAACTTAAATTATAGCACACATAGAACATCTAAAAGAGCACGACCATTGTGCAGAACAACTTGTCATATGTAAGTGACTAAGGCAGTTTGTCCATTAGGAGGATTTATCAAGGACTGTGCAGTCACAGTTTTAGGTTTTTCAAGCTTTACTTTATTAGTGCAAATATGGTCTGTAGCTCCGGTTGTCTGTTATCCAGTCATACCTAGATTTGATTGCAGACAGAGATAAGGTATTACCAGCAAAATTTGCATCAATTTCTTCATCTGTGTCTGACTGAAATTTTACTGATCCAAGTCCACTGGAAATCACAAGATTGAAGGACGGAAGTAGTTTGAGCAACTGTTCAATTAGCTGTGACGTGAGACTTGCATTGCCAGAAGATGATGACCCTCCAGATTCAGATTTTTGCACATCAATTTGCACCTCTCCATGAGTTTTCATCCCTCATCCTTGAGTTAAAACTCCTCTGATTTTTCAGATTCCTTTTTTTGAGAGGTTTTCTTAGATTTTTGGTGCTAGGGAGGGTATCCTATCACTTACAAACATTTGACTGCAGAATGACCTGTAATGCCACGAACATTACATTTGACTTCAACATTTTTGGTTATCAAAACTGTAGAGTCGTTTGAAAATCTCATTCCTTCAGGAACCTCTTTCTGTCTCCCCTCTTGTTGCAACATGCCACTCACAGTTTCAACATTAGGGAGAGGATTCATGAGTAAGATATGACTGCATTGAGTTTGATAACAGTTATCTAATCCTTTTAGAGATTGAAACAGTCTTTGTTCCTCTTGTTGTTTCCTTAAGCAATTAAGGAATCAAAGATCATCTTTACCTATTGAAGTGATCACAGGCAGTTCACTTATAGTTCAATACTCACCGATACTTTTGTGATCTTGTTTCATAGTATATGTTTCTCTATTCAATTGATACTTTCATGAACCACTAGCAACAACAAACCTTCTCTCTAATTAACTCCAAATCTCAGATGCTGACTGCACAAAGAGAATAGACTTATTGATTGAATCTGACACATTGTTCATCAGCCATGCGATCACCAGACTGTTACATTACATCCATCCCGTTGCTCTGCTTTCACAGGATCATCTGCAGGTCTCGTCAAGATACCTTGAATGAACCCTAACTTTCGCTTGGTGGAGAGGCTGATTTCTATGGATCTCTTCCATGTCCAATAATTTGAGGATCCACACAGCTTCTCTCCCACGGCCAGCGTGTTCGGATGATATGTGTTGGATGGTGAGGTCACGTGAGTGGCACATGGATGAAAAGAGGCGCCAAAACAAGAGTCAGTTAGAGTCTGTTAAGGGTGGGTCAGCTTTCAAGGAAGTTGTTAGAAGAGAGAAACTCTATTTCGTTTTTAAATAAGCTGCACTTGTAATGGGAGTGGCTATGCTGAATGAATGAACTATCTCGCTCTCTCTCTCTCTCTTTCTCTCTCTCTCTCTCTCTCTCTATATGTCAATTCTCTCTCTAAATTCATGCAAGATTTTCAAAAATACCTTTGATTTCTCCACAAATTTCTCACTAATTCCTGGGAAACCTACCAATTTAGTATCAGAGCACGAAATTCCTTGGCCTGATTACCCAACTTGAGCACATTTTGCTGGATTTTTTTCCCGCAAATTTGTCCTACATTTCTAGATTGTCGATACAAATTTAGGAAAATTTTGGTTAAGTTGCAGAAATCAAGCATGCCTCGTATTGATGATATACAACAACAGTTGCAACAATCGATTGATGATCTGTAGGGTCATATCAATAACCAATGTGAGCAAATCAATGGTCAACTGGCATCTCAAAGGGAAGCTCAGGAACGAGCCCATGCACAGTTGAGGGAGCTGATCACTGGATTGAGCGTCCAGGTGATGCAGTTTACAAATCGAGCAAATGATAATGGTACTAATAGAGGTAATAACTTGTCTAGACTATCTCGCATTGATTTTCAAAAATTTAAAGGGGATGATGTTCAGGGTCGAATTTATAAATGTGAGCAATTCTTTGAGTTGGATTCAATTGTGGAGAATAGGAAGGTTAAAATTTCTTCTATACATTTGTTGGGTAGAGCATTAATTTGGCACCAAGCATACATGAAGGGATTTGCTGTTGGAGTTTGGCCTGTTTGGGAAAATTATAAAACCGCTATATTAGCTCGGTTCGGAGCTGGGTCTTTCAATGGTCCGTTAGCTGAGCTAATGAAACTCAAACAGTTGGGAAGTGCAGCTCAATATCAGGAGAAATTTGATATGTTGTTAAACATGTTTGATTTGTCAATAGCTCAACCAGTTAGTTGTTTCCTGAGTGGGTTGTGTGAGGAAATACAGTGTGCAGTTAGAATGTTTAGACCTCCAAGTTTGGATGATGCTTATTGCCTAGCTAAACTACCGGAGGCTACTCTTGCGTCCATAACAAAAAAGAACTGAACCTATATTGGACAAACCTCCTGCTATCACTAGTAGTTTTAACTCCTATAAAGGGTCATCAGGAGGATCAGTAACCTCTACTTATCAGAAGCTCTATCCAAGGGGTAATGTTGCGGGGAGTCAATCTGGCTCTAGGAGTGCCGTGTCTAGTACTGGATCTGTGACCTCTAAGCCAAGGAAGGTTTTGACCTCCAAGGAACTTGATGAGAAAAGGGCCAACAACATGTGTTTTTTTTTTTTTTTTTTTGGTGATGAAAAATATTGTTCTGGCCACAAATGTAAAGGACAAGTTTATAGGCTGGAAGTCGTGGAAGAAGATGAATGGGTAGAAGGGCAAGAGGAAATGTTGGGAGAGAGTATACCATCCTTACTACAAGATGAAGAACAACCCCTGATATCTTTGTAGGCTCTACAAGGTATGAAGTCCTTTCAAACTATGAGGAATATTACTGGGAAAGTTGGCTCTCGACCTATACATATACTTGTGGACTCAGGTGGTACTCACAATTTCCTAGATTCCACAACAGCAAAGAAAATGAGGTGTGCACTGCTAAGAATTCCTCCACTGGTAGTAGTAGTGGCTGGTGGTGCCTAATTGAAGTGTCAGACTATGTGTAAAGGGTTTACATGGTCTTTGATGGCTACTGAGCATGTAACTGATGCTTAAATAGTTTCTTTAGGAAGCTGTGATATGGTGTTTTGTGTGCAATGGTTATCTTCCTTGGGATCTATACTCTGGAATTTTGAAGATTTAACCATGGAATTTTTCTTGAGGGGAAAGAGGCACATATGGAGGGGTACTAAGAAAACTGAAATACAGTGGACAAAGGGAAAGAATCAGAAGGTTCTTTGCCAAGTTGCTCAACTGTTTGCAGTTCACATTACAGCTGTGCAGTTTGAAGTGTCTCTACTGCAAACTGAAGTAAGAGAGCCTCAGTTGGCTCAATTATTAAAAGAATATGTAGATATGTTTGAGAAACCAAAATCCCTTCCTCCCCATAGAAGTCATGATCACAGAATTGTTCTTAGAGAAGGCACTTCGCCTATTAATGTGAGGCCTTACAGTTATCCGGTATTACAGAAAGATGTGATTGAACAAACGGTCAGGGAGATGTTAGAGGCTGGAGTTCTGAGGCCCTCTCAGAGTCCCTATTCTTCTCCAATTGTATTAGTTAAGAAAAAAGATGGAACTTGGAGGCTCTGTGTTGATTACATGCAGTTAAACAAGCATACTGTCCTTGACAAGTTTTCAATTCCAGTGGTTGAGGAGCTACTGGATGAATTGTTTGGGATTGCTTATTTCTCTAAGATTGATCTTAGATCTAGATACTGGCAGGTGAGGATGCATCCAGAAGAAGTGCCTTGAGCTACATTCAGGACACATAAGGGTCATTATAAGTTTCTGGTAATGCCCTTTTTGCCTTACCAATGCGCCCTCAACTTTTCAAGCTCTTACGAATCACATTTTTAAGCCCTATTTGAGAAAATTCATATTGGTATTCTTTAATGATATTTTGATATGTAGCTCTAACTAGAAGCAACATTTAGTATACTTGAAAACAACCTTTGAAGTATTAAGACAACACACTCTCTTTGCTAAACTGAGTAAATACGACTTTGGGGAGACACAACTGGAGTATTTGGGTCATATTATCACCATTCACGGGGTCTCTACCGATCCTAAGAAAATTTCGACCATGAAGGAATGGCCAACACCAATGACCATAAAAAAATTAAGAGGGTTTTTAGGTTTAACAAGTTACTACAGAAGGTTTGTTAAACACTATGGTCAAATCAGTAAACTGACAGCTCTTCTAAGAAGAACTATTTTCAGTAGAGTGAAGAAGCACAAAAGGCCTTGGAGACTCTGAAGGATGCTGTGGTATCAGCCCCTTGCTCTACCATATTTTACAAAGAATTTTGTGGTAGAAACTGATGCATCTGGGGTGGAATTGGAGTTGTTCTTATGTAAGATTCTCACACTAATGTATATCTAAGCAAAACACTCTCCTAAACATCAAACCTTATCAACCTATGAGAAGGAATTCATGGCAATTGTGTTAGCTGTGGAAAAATGGAGACCATACCTGTTGGGGAGGTATTTTGTGATCTAGCCTGATCATTTCAGTCTAAAATATCCAGATGGAGCAGAAGATTACTACAGCATTTCAGAGTAAGTGTTTAAGCAAGCTTATGGGGTTTGATTATGAGATATGTTACAAAAAGGATAGAGAAAATGTTGTGGCAGATGGCTTATCTAGGATCCCTACCGCTCAATTAGTGGCTATATTAATGTCTTCTATTAGCTCAGAACTTTTGGAACAAGTTAAACAGTCTTGGCTAACAAATGACAGTATTCAGGTCGTCATTAGCAAATTGAACAATGGAGAGTCCATTCCTCAGTACACTTACTCTCAGGGACTTCTGTATAGGAATGTGAAAGTAGTGGTGGGAAGCAATGTTGAGTTACATTCATATATTATAGAACTCATTCATGATTCATCCATGGGGGGCCATTCTGGGGTGGCTGTGACTGCAAAAAGGTTAGCTTGTCTATTTTGGTGGAAAGGCTTCAATAGGGATAGAAGAAATTATATAAGAGCATGTTTAGTTTGTCAAAGATATAAGGTAGATATCTCAGCACCTAATGGTTTATTGCAACCCTTACCTATTCCAGGAGCAGTTTGGGTAGACATCTCTTTGGATTTCATTGAAGGCCTACCTAAATCAAGGGGTAAGGATACTATATTGGTGGTAGTAGATAGGTTGAGTAAATATGCACATTTTCTCCCATTATCAAACCCCTTTACAGCTGTAACTATAGCTCAGCTTTACTTTGACAATATCTTCAAGCTTCATGGGGTCCCTAAGACTATAGTAAGTGATAGAGATAGGTTTTTTCTCAGTCAATTTTGATAGGAATTCTTTAGGCTACATGTATGATAACAGCTTACCACCCTCATAGAGATGGCCAGACTGAGGTGGTTAACAGGAGCTTGGAAGGGAATTTAAGGTGTATTACAGGAGAGAAGCCTCAAGATTGGGTTTTGTAGCTGCCATTGGCAGAATGGTGGTACAATTCCAACTGGCATTCTGCCATTGGAATTACCCCCTATGAAGTGGTTTGTGGCCAACCACCCTCCCTGCATGTTCCCTATGTGGCTGGAGATAGCTCAGTAGAAGCAATGAATAGAAGCTTGAAGCCCAGAGAGGAATGCATTGAAATGCTTAAATATCATCTAACTCGAGCTCAGCAAAGAATGAAGAGGCAGGCTGACAAGCATAGGGTTGACAGACAATTTGAGGTAAGAAACTTGGTTTATGTGAAGTTGCAGCCTTATAGGCAACACTCTGTCACCCTCAGGTTGAATCAAAAGCTTGGACCAAAGTTTTTTAGACCCCTCCAATCTTGGCTAGAGTAGGGACAGTGGCTTATAGGCTCCAACTCCCTGCACAAGCTAAGATACATCCTATTTTTCATGTATCTCTGCTGAAGAAATATATGGGTGTTTTCCCTTCTGTGCTGGGAACTGTACCTGATGTGGATGAACTTGGGCTACTAGTTGCTGAGCCTGTGACCATTTTGGCTCGCAAATTAGGAAAAACGGGTAATAAGTGTAACACCCCGTGTATGGATTAAAGGATTTGATGTGACTACCTATATTACCAAAGGTGCACCTTTCTTTTCGGGAAGCCCACTCTTAAGAACTCCACAATTAAGCGTACTTGATGAGGAGCAATCTTAGGATGGATGACCTCCTGGGAAATTTCTCAGACAACGTGTGAGTGAGAACGAAGCACGCCGGAAAGATTTGTGATGATTTGTGGGGCAATCAACGATCTTTAAAGCGATTCTTGGTAACTGTCCGCAGCCTAGGAGGAGGCCGGGGTGTTACAGATGCTATCAGAGCTAGGTTGACTGACCTAAAGACTCGCCCAAAAGCCTGTAAGAAGCTAAGAATTAAAACTTGTAAACCTAAGGACTACTCAGAGAGTGAGTGTAGTAAGGGGCAGGGGTTGCATGCATGTGCACATAATATGGAATAAATGCATGTTTATATATGGATACATGCCTTATGTATAACTCTGTATAGGGATGGAGTGTACACAGCACTGTCAGTGTATGAGGGGTAATTGCCTTCGCGAGCAGTTGCTAAGAGGCCTGGTCTGGCTATGTGGGAGCATGTCCGGCAGGTAGGGAGGATGATAATTAGGTATATGGAGGTTTTACCTAATAGGTGCCTGAGGTTCGAGGAGAACCAAACCTTTCTCCTTCTTTTAACCCTTAAGAGAGACCCAAGGTGGCGGTACAGGGTCGACGAGTTGCACCCTGGGGCTCGAGAAGTTCGCCCGTGGGGAAGGTATTGTTGGTGTGACTGGCAAGCCATGGGAATGAGCATGACTGAGTTAGTGGGTTACTTAAGAGAGAAGGACCCCTATGACCAACCCTCTTCACCTATCGCTAGTCAGGGGAATATCCCACCCCCTGAGGATGAGACATCTGAGGAGGAACCCATGGAGGGTGACAGAGAACCTATGGAGGGAGAAGACCCTGAGGAAGATCCTAACAAAAATGAGGAAGAACCTGTAGGGGAGGAGGATCCCGACGAGGACCAATGGAGGGAGAAGACCCTGAGGAAGATACTAAGAAAAAATGAGGAAGAACTTGTAAGGGAGGAGGATCCAAGAAGGACCCAATGGAGGGAGATGACCCTGAGGAAGAGTCTCTAGAGGATGAGGAACCCTTAGAGGGCGAGGACCCGGAAGAGGATAGCTGGTGGAGGAAGGTCAGGACGAAGACCTAGATAAGGAGGAACCCGAGCCTAAAGTCACCTGCTGGAAGCAAGGCAGATGTGGTCGAATGTATCGTGGTACCTGCCCAATGGATGCCTTTGATCAGTAGAAGCTCATAGTTGATTAAAAGTTTTGCTTTCTAGGACAATGTTGTTTAGTTATCTTTCTGTCATTCTATTAAGCCACTATGGGCTAATAAAGTTATTGATTATTAGGTAATGAAGAGTATTAGTATGGAATGCCTATGATTTTAAAATTAATACAATGAAATCTTTTGAGTTACTTGGATGCCAGTGACCATTATTTGTGAAGGATGTGAACTATGTGAACGTGTTGCCTATATGATATGTAATGTATGTAGCGTGTGATGCAGTGGTTGGACCACGTGATTATGGCAATGTCGATATGATTGAAAACCTGGATTAAATATTGCATGATACACTAGTATATGATGTTTTATTGAACTATAGTAGTACGTAGATCATGAACTATTAGGAGAGAAAGTAAACCCAACTTACTTCCTAAATAGGATGGCGGGAAACAATGATGAATCTCAGACCGGACCCCACCCCACCCCGAGACCCCATGTGAACTCGGATATCCCCATGGCTAGTCTGAGGAAGCGACTGGAAACCCTCCGTCCTAGGAATGGGAATGAGTCTCCTAGTCAAGTGGATGAAACCAACTCACCTATGGGAGCGGAGCTTACCAACGTCCTACTACTGGAGCTACTGCGAAAACAAGGGGAGCAGTTGCAGCAACAGAACTAGCACCTGCAGAAACTGATAGAGGTTAAGGAAAGGAAAAATCGAGGAGGACAACTCTTACATGCTTAAGAGGTTTGCTAGTCATAACCAGCCAATCTACGATGGCATCCCCAATCCCAAAACCTTTAAGGACTGGATTCGTGGCATGGAGAAGTTGTTCGATGCACTTCAATACCCTGAGGAGTGGAAAGTGGGCTTTGCCGTATTTTACCTAAAGGATAAGGCTGACCTATGGTGGGTTATGATACGAGAGAGACAATACGAACCTGGATTCAACTGGGTAAAGTTCAAGAAACTGATCAAGGATCACTTTTATCCTGTCTCCCTCCGGAAGGCCAAAGAGAACGAGTTCATGCAGATGCAACAAGAAAGTATGAGCGTACGGGAGTATGCCTCGAAGTTTATGGAGCTTTTCTGTTTCGTCCCCGCCTTCGTAGCTGATGAGAGACTGAAGATGAACCGTATCATGGCCTACCGTCAACTTCGACGGTTACCGCTAACCACAACATTCTAGTCTCAGCCATTTAGCCAGCTACTTACACATTCAGAGTTAGCCTTAATCGTTAACCACATACACATCACAAACCAACCCATTCCGGTTCCAAATAGTTCTACATTATTTTCGCAACATAAACAGTCCAGTAACCCATGCACTCACAGACTTAGCAAAACAATTCAACACACACCACACAAAACATTTTATCTCCCATTCACTTGGGAAAAATCCCCCATACATCAACACCAAATACATTCAACAGTCTCATCCATACAGCCATCTATTTATACATTCATACTTATTCTTTACATTTCAGATCAACATGCACATTTCAACCTGACCCTAAATCGATCCCTAAAACATTTTCACAATATACATGGTTTTCCTTACATCACAATTAGTTTAACTACCCTACGCACACTAACATAGCAGATAAGTCAGCACAAACCACACAGCACCTGTATAATAAGACATTCAAAAATACTTCTTACCATTTTCATCAAACACATTTTCCAAACGACTTTGGGGAAGGGTTAGGGCATGATTGTTACCTGGCTTTCCATAACTTAAGGGCTCGGTTTCCTTAGCGTAGGCCTACTGATCAGCACCTGGACGAAGAAAACATTCGTTCTCAGCCCTTAGTCGATACAAGGCATGTTTTTAGCCTGTTCCCCGCTTAGAGTAATTTTTATATGGTTTTTAGACCGTCTTAGGGAATTAATTTCGCGACCCCTTTAATTCCCAGTGCAGGTCAGAAAACATACTCAAATTCCAGAGACCATAACCTAAGATAGTGACGTCAAACTTTAGCGATTTTACTTTTTGCAAAAAGGTTAATTCGTCATCTACAATCTGTATGTTCGGTATTTTCTCAAATTCCTGCATTTTCTAAGTCAAAAACCCTAAAATGTACAAACTATCCCTGACCGCCCCTGCTTGGACAGCTTCCAGTAAAATGACCATAACTTGCTCAATTCAAATCCGATTTCCCTTATTCAAAAGGTGTAGCGTAGGGGCATTCTAACCTATCCACCCTAAAAATTTCATGATTTTTAGGCTAGTACAACAATAGGATAAATTTTCAAAGTCACGTCTAATTCCGATCTAGATCAGTGGTGTGCTCTTTTGATTCTCCACACCAAGATGTGATCTTTAAGCCCTAATTTTACAATACGACTCACATGACTCTGAATATACACCCTAGTGCCTATATTTCCCCCCTCCCAAGCCATCCAAGTCGAACAAAACATAGAATTTCAATAAGAGAATTGTAAAACACCGCTATGCACTCACCTTGATGCGGTTCCTTAAAGAAGTGTTTTGAAAGGTCACCCCCTACGGGATTCAAATCACGAGAGAGAAGGAGGAGTGGGCGGGCGGTGTTGGCACGACAGGGGGTGTCTACAGTGGCCGGCTGGGACGGCGGCGCACGGTGAGGGGGAGAGAGAGAGAGAGGGAGGGAGAGAGGGAGAGAGACGTGTGTGAGGGAGAGAGAGGCAGAGGAACGTGAGCTACGCCAGTGGATGGAGATCCCATGGGCATTCACCTAGCGGGGCAAAAATACTGGGTGTAGACCGTCGGTCAAGAGGACTCGTAAGTCGATCAGTTGGTAAGGCACAATGAAGACGTTGTGCGCTTCAAGTAGGGGTGATTGTAACACTCCGTGTGTAGATTAAAGGATTTGATGTCATTATCTATATTACCAAAAGTGCACCTTTCTTTTTGGGAAGCTCACTTTTAAGAACTCCACAGTAAAGCGTGCTTGCTGAGGAGCAATCTTGGGATGAGTGACCTTCTGGGAAGTTTCTCAGATAGCGTGTTAGCGAGGACGAAGCATGCCGGAAAGATTTGTGGTCATTTGTAGGGCCAGTCGATGATTCTTAAAGCGATTCCTGATAACTGTTCACAGCCCGAGAGGAGGTCGGGGTGTTACAATAAGGTTGTGGCTTACTTACTGATTTAGTGGTCTAATAGGCCAAAGAAGGAAGTGACTCTGACATTGAGGCTAAGTTTCCCAACTTCAGTTTAGAAGCTTGAGGTCAAGCTTCTCTAAGGGGAAGGTACTTGATATGTGTTGGATGGTGAGGTCACATGAGTTGCACATGAATGAAAAGAGGCGCCAAAACAAGACTCAGTCATAGTCTGTTAAGGGTGGGCTAGCTTTCAAGGAAGTTGTTAGAAGAGAGAGTAACTCTATTTTGTTTTTAAATAAACTGAACTTATGATGGGAATGGCTATGCTGAATGAATGAACTCTCTCTCTCTATCCATTCTCTCTCTAAATTCACGCAAGATTTCCAAAAATACCTTTGATTTCTCCACGAATTTCTTATTAATTCCTGGGAAACCTAACATCGGACCATCAGATGGATCAATAAAGAGAGGATTCTGGAGATCATTGGCATTTATGTTGCAATTTGCACTCATTTCGAACAATCAATGACTCGATCAACCAATAAGATGAAATCAGATGAACTTATGATCTTGAATATGATTTATTCAGCACTGGAAATCACTGAATTGAAGAATTGGAAAAATTTTATGTATGTGCGAATCAGAAAACATGATCAATTAAAGATTCAATTCAATTGATCAAAAAACAAGGAAGAATTAGAGATGAACCAGGATGATTTCTGCCCTGATACCATGATGACTAAAGAAATGCAAATGGAGTTCTAGAGAGAGATGTTCTGAGCTAGAGAGAGAAATACAGCAATCTCGTTATTTCCAGCTGTATACAACCTGAATTGGAATGGGATTATACGCCCTTACAAATAGAAAGCAGAATATCTAAAAATATCTGCTAACTAACTTGCCAGATCATCAAAGTTTCCCAGCCACCTCAACCTCACTTTCCTTTATAGCAGCCTCTCTCCATACCTCAAGGAATGCGCCTTTGTATTGCCAATGGCTTTATATACTTGTGGGTCTGTTGACATCACTTTAATTTCCATGTATTTTGTGAATCCTATTTAAGATGTTTTACTGTCTATGATGATTTTGGAGCTAGGACATCCAGAACGGGAATTAGGTTACTAAATGCTAGGTCGTGATTTGTGTCCCCCTACCCCCCAACAGAAAGAGAAATACAGATGGCATCGAGATGGATCAAAGAATAAAGTAACAACGGCTTTTGGATGATAATACATGTAGAACCTTGATTTTCAGTGAAAATTTTTCCTCCAAAAAGTAAATTGTACAAACATACTACAATCAAATACATGACATGTGAATTCGTCAGAACTAGCAATTCCAACTTCACGTTTACAAATAGTCTAGATACAAATCATCCCTGATGAAAGCATGACCAACAAAATGGCTAGGATGATGCTCTAGGAAGGCAGGCGTTCTTAGTTGATCACAGTCAGGGGGTCCCCAACATGCTCTCGTTCCCTTGCCCTCCGCAGTCAGAAACAAGTTGCTGCTTGGAAGCTCTGCTTAGAAGGTAGAATGTTACAAATAAGCTCCTTAGGCAAAGGGCCTTCTGCTGCTGCCCTGAATCCGACAACCCCTTCGTTTGAGGCCTCCAGTTCAGTTTTCAGACATGTTTGAGTTTTCCTTTTGTATGAAACCATGCGAAGACAAAAGTAAACTAATTTTACTGTTAGGCAAATATTACACAAAACCTCCAAAAGAATTCCTTTCTTGCCTAACTAAACAATATATGCACCACCTTACAGAGCAAAGGAATAATGATATGATGCTCTCTACAGATGTTACAGGGCAATTATATGAACAAGGGGGTGTCTTCCATATTTCATTTTTACTTCTTCAAGGAACTCTTCAGGGCCATCAACGTATTCTTCAAAGTCTCTCTTCACAGATGCTGCCAGCTCTTCTCATCGTTTTTTTGACCATGTCAGCTCGAAAATAGGCTCCGATCAACTCAGTATAGGCCCGCGTGTCTGTTTGCAGGCCTTCTTTCTCCAGCTCGGCGAAAAGGTCTGCAGCATTCTGAGTCAGTTTGTTCTTCCCTAGCAGAAGAATCACGTCATAGTATAGGGAGAGATCTGGAGTATATCATGATTCCTTTCCCTTATAGTCGAACTGATTTCATTTCAGATGAAATACACAATAATAATTGGGGAAAAATAAGTTCAGACTGCTATCAAATCTAGGGGCTTCGAATTAACATAAAAGACCCAACTGAAGTCATTGTCACTTGAACTTATCTAAACCTGTATTAGAATGTCAATTATGTCTTTGTTGAAAGACCATTTCTAAAAATTTGTTTATTTTTACTCTAAGAGGAACGATCAATCGTCCACACCAAGATCTTGAGTAACTAGCAAAAGTGCAAAGGTACTGGAAATTAAGTCCAAGTTACATGCCCAACAATGTGCCCACAATTTGCTTCAAATGTTCAAAAAAGTAATGATAAAAAGAGCAGCAAGATGAAATACACACAAAATGGGAACTTAGCAAAGCACCCATGTCCTGCTGTTGAGTACCTATCTGGTACTGTAGCATTCCCTTGGAAATATTGTCTTTAGTCTAAAACAAAGGGTTGACTTTTCAAACCATTGCCTATGCGTCAGGTACCTGACACCGGTCTGAGTTGCATGATCATCAATGTTATCATGATAAGCTTAACATAATTTTTTATTAAAAAATAACGCATGAAGTGACAAGATCCAATCTATACAGAACAAAGAACTAGACAATTCTATAATCTACATATCTACAAATATTTCTCTGCTATAACCAAGATGTTCTGCACAGTTTACATTCAGCCATAAGATTAGGTATCGGCAAAGAGGCCAATTCTAGCACTCAACACGGGCAATGCAACTCTCTTAGAGCAAATTACAAATTGTTTCACGGCATAGTAAGATACACTTCCAAATTCAAATAGACATATCATGAGAACGTAAAAATGAAAGATCCACTAAACAGAAATCAGGCTCTAAATGTCAATACATATAAAGAGACGTTGGTTCCTCAGCTGCATCAGGTAAAGGATGCAGGCGACGACCTTTCTTAATCACAACAAGTGCATTCATTATCCAAAATTACAAATCTCAAAATAAGTATTTTTGAAGATTAAACCATTTTTCATTCCCTGGTTAGTAACACCCAAATTGAGCACCCAACAAGTAGTGCATGTTAAAAAAAATTAGGAACCACTACCAGGGGCATCTGGGATTTTTTTTTTTTTTTTTGGGTTTGGGGGGGCTTCACTTGAAGACAAACAGTGTGTCCATTTCCTACAAAAACAGAAGATCTGCAAGATGGTTTATGCTGCATGTTAGACATTGGTTCTCATCATAAAGGCACTAGTCGTGGCCTTGCAGCAAGGAGATAGGCCATTAGAAACCAGCTGTCTGTGCAGTCCTAATATTTTTTGGCTTTTCCAAGATTAGTTA
The DNA here is from genome assembly GCA_029747015.1 of Carnegiea gigantea. Taxonomy (NCBI): domain Eukaryota; kingdom Viridiplantae; phylum Streptophyta; class Magnoliopsida; order Caryophyllales; family Cactaceae; genus Carnegiea; species Carnegiea gigantea. The sequence goes on along the minus strand of JAKOGI010000180.1, from coordinate 563,756 downwards.
GCAAGTCAACGCAACAGCACTATAACAATCTAAGTTACGCACTCACAAACAAACGGACTCATCTCTTATGTGAAGACTGCATTTCAAACACCATTATCTACAAGGTTGCCTGCTAACCCCCATTTCCACTTTGCAACTGCACCAACCTATCTATCCGAAAGACCTGCCGGAGTGACCCCCCCCAACACACACCCAAAAAAAAAAAAAAAAAAAAAAGGCCATTTCAAATTGGCAAATGGTTGTATCAAATTATTAAATTTAGCTCTTCAAGTTTTAAACGTGGAAGGGTATAATCAAGAAGGTGCAATGACAAATCCAGAATTTTTCATGAACTAGGAGGAGTATGAGATTTCAAAATAACATGTTGATGGGGAAGTACCAAATGCTTCGCTTGACAAAAAGACAGACACAATCACAAATCTGAGATTGATGAAATAAGTCAAACAGAGAAACAGAGAAACAACTGAGAAAGGCATAATGTGGCCAAGCAGTCAACAATAAGCAAGACATTTTGAGTTAAAGGCTATTTGCATTATCACAGTTTAGTGAAAGACTGCTTACATTTCCATAGACTCCACGTCATTTAACCCAAAACTTAATGTATCTCGGCAATCACAGAAATTGTGAGTTAAAGTGTCTGATAAACCTGGTTCAGCTACAATTCATGAAAGAAAAGGGCAAATTGTGACTAATGTGATGGCTACTCAAACCAGCAAATGTTCCCATAAGTTCAGTTAGCTACTAACATCTGGAAGCAGAGGAAATCCTAAAAGTACATGCTGGCATGCCACAAAACAAGCGCCTGATTTTTTAATTAACACCACGTTTAATACTTTGTCCTCATCTTTCTCTCACAAAGCTGGTGAGATGCACGCTACAATCAATGACGTCAAACATGAGAGAAGAATGCCAATTATATATGATCTATGTCAGAGGTTGGCCCTAATAGCCTCTGTGTGCTTGCAAGCGCATTCATGCGTCTGAGGGAAACAGGTGGTATCTACAAGCTCTACACTAATTTTGCGTAACAATGGTAATCAAACATTAACATTGTTACCAAGATCGCAATATGGGAGGACTTGTGGCATCGGTAGTATGATGGCATTCTAGGACACACTACAGTATTGTAAACTGTAAAGTACAACCTGTTTGACGTCTAAAATCTCTCCCAGTCTAACACTAGCCAACACACTATATGCTACTCAAAGAAAAAGGATTACTTTACGTTCCATACTAAGGAAGAAAAAAAGAAAAAAGAATGTCATTAGCCAAGTCCACATGCATTTGGAACCTAAAATATTCATCACCAAACTTGCAACTAAAGCTTTTAAGATGACAGAAAAGACAGAAACTTCCAATAGTGGTTAGAAACATAGCACCTTAATCAAAGCAGGACATTACTGCAAGTTTGGAACAAGTTGAAAGATACTTGGTTAACACATACTCCAGACAAGCTTTTCCTACTATTATCATCAATATCCATCAGAATCACAGGATCCAACGCATCCACATCATGCATTTTATATGTCAAGAGTCTATCATATTGAAACTCAAAGAAAACAGAAAAACTATCACAAGGATCAGTACATGCTGGAACAACTTGGCACACTCTATCTGAATATCTTCTCTGACTAGATTGGAACAAAATTAAGCAAAGTACAGAAATTAACATTGTTGCCACGTACTCAGTCACAGAAAGATCAAGAAATGCAGTACAAAAATCTACAGAAATTCATAAATTCTTTGGTCCTTATGTATGCCATAAGCATTGAACTAAGAAGATGGACATCCATCTATGTGGAGAGGTCCCACACACTTCAGGAACAGATGTAAGTTGAAGCTGAGCATATGGCAAATTAACAGAAATCCCTTCAAACTTAAACCGCATCAGTGGCACCTTAGCGTCTTTGCCAGAATGCACATCCAACACTCCTGACGTGTTTTTCAGCATATTGCATAAAACAACAAAGAAATCTTCCTGACAAGCCAAACATTTCCAATAAGGCTACGCTCAGAAATGTGTAGATCATGTCAAGCTCAATAATAGGGGCACTAAAAGAAACATACTGCACGAGAAGTTACAGAGTAAGGGCCGACACATAGTGCATCAATATTAGACCCTGAATTATGAGTAAAGAGAAGAAGATGAAGTCATAAATCAATACAATATCCAGAATTCCAACGCTTTTCTTGTCATTATAAAACAGAAACACTCCAAAAGCCGTTAATTCTTGAATAAATTCTCTTGCACCAACTTTAGTTAGCAAACATTTAATAGATAATCATTCAATGGCAGTAAATATTATGCGGGGAGATCTCTCAAAACGTTGAATACTTCCTAGACAGACAACAACCTGTTTCCACTAAAAGAAAAGAGAATCACAAAATAGAAATGTGCTCCTTCGTATGAGATTTCTTCTCTATTATCTTAGGAGATAACTAAAGCACATATGGCTTGAACAGGCAAGATACTAAGTCACCATGCTCTAGTGAAACGACATATTTTCTTTGTAAAACGCTGGGCGACAATAGTAGAGCACGTATGAACCTTTATTTCTTGTAGTTCTCAATTCATTTCAGGTACCTACACTTAGTGATCAATGCTCTGATACGGCCACATAGAGAATCTGAACCCTCCATTTACGAGACTGAAAATGCACAATTTTCAGAAAACGGCTAATTTTTAGAATCAACACGCGAATACCCACAACCATTCACAGTAGCTTGTATGCATTTGACAAGCGTGACATTGCAAATCAGAGAGTCATAATAGCAGAGTAGTATGTTATGAACTATGAGGAGAGGTAGACCGCCTGAGAATTGGACACAATCTTCACATGCAATCTGTCCTAAATTGTGTAGAAAACCCATATTTGACATGCAATCTGTTCAAAATACTAAACAAGCACACAATGCCAACATAGTCTTTGTGTATGGACTTAAAGGACTTAATGCAGTGGGTATGATGAGTGAGACCATCAAAACAGCATAAAGGAAAGAGAAACAAACAACACTAAAAAGACAATATAAAGAACAAACCTTGAGAGGTATATAGGTAGAACCTAGGGGATGGCGCTTCCCCCCCCCCCCCCCCCCCCCCAAAAAAAAAGGCAAAAATAGAGCCATTTTACACTGGCAATGTTCACACTCAATTGTTGAAATTAGCTCTACATTTTCAAAATTTTATGTTATAATCAACCAGGCACAATCAACTATCTAGAATTTTGCTTGAGCTAGGAGAGGCAATGAGATTTCAAAATAATCTACAGAAGGGAACATACCAAATTATTTGTTATCTGAAAGGATACAAAACCACAGTGTGAAATTAAATCTCAGTGGTGAAGTCAAACCAAGAAATGTCAGTGCAAGAAAAAATGGGAGCATTTCACTCGGTGAAAGAAACATTTCCATACTCTACATCATTTAGCACATAACTCAATGCATCCTAGCAGTGCCTGGAGTTTAGATTATACATACAAAGTATTATAAAAATAGATACAGTAACCCTGGTTCAGCTGCAAATCCATAGAGCAAAGGGAGGATGGTGACTAAGGTGATCTCTACTCAAACAGCAACTAATGTGTAAGTCATTTTCATGCATTTGGTTGACTGCTAACATATTGAAGCAGAGAAAAACCTAGAGGCATATGCTACAAAAGAAATGCCAGATTTCTTCGTGAACAACACATTTGATGCTCTGTCCTTGTCCTTCTCTCAAAATGCTGGTGAGATGCTTAATCAACATCATCAAACATGATCAGAAGAATGCCAATTATACCAATGTGTATGAGGGATGCTGGAAGGAGGCCTCTATTACTCCCACAACGATTTCTTAACTAAGTTCACACCATTCATAATCAACATTACCATTGTGACCAAGATCACAACATTAGGGGAGTCATGAGAGGCAGTAGTATGAGTCACTATATGCAGTTTGGTTCGGCACAGCTGAATCAATAGCTACTACAGATCTCTTTCAGTCCAACCATTGGCCAACATACTTGTCTCTACTCAAAGAAAAATGATTATTTCATATTCTATGTTCAAGATAACATGAATGTCCTTAGTCAGAGTCTAGAATATAGTTAATTCATAAAATTTTAATCACCAAAACAGGGGTAATGTTGCTATCAATTATAGCTTTAATGAATAGAGATAAGGCACAATATGCGGAAATTGGTATAGAACGATAAATTCCAGTTAAAACCTTAGATTAAAAAAGCTCGAGGCGCACGAAAGTGGAAAGGGTCCTGGGGTGCGGGCTATGAGGCGAAGGAGCGGGCTTTTTGGACATGAGACGTATTTTTACTTTAAAATGCTCGTAAATCATTTCCAAACCATATTTTGACAAATAAGTTAGATGATAGCGTTAAATAAGTAATTAGACATCGCAGCGGACCATACTATACTACTGTATATTGTTTCATCAATTCTAAAGGCATTTAAGGAAGGAGAGGGGAAAAAAAAAGAAGGAAACAGTATTTGAAAGCATATTAGGACGGAAGGGAAGTATATTCTTTAATCCTTCTTTCCCTATTATTGGCGGCAACATATTTCCCATTTAAAGGGACCAGCGTAGATCGGATGTGGGAAAAGTATGAGAAAAGATTGGTCAACTCTATCGTTGTTCGAGCACTATACAAGCCTTCAACTACAGCCCAACCCGCTATCCAAAAATTACGGTTTCTAAGTTCGGGTTCTTCAGTTTAGTCTATACTCAACGCAATTGCATGTAATTAGATAAGGGTTCATACCCAAAATTGAATATTATAGCAAAGCTAAGTGTCAATCTAAAGGTATTTGTGTTTTTCCATGATATGTGTTCCCTTTTTACTATCTCCCATTATCTTTCTCCATAAAGTGCGGGACTGAGTAATCTTGAAACTCGGTCTGAAGCGCAAAAAAGTGCGGGCTTCTGTGGGCTCAACGAATGGGCTGGGCTTGACCCCTTGCAAGGCGCAATAGGTTGGGCTGCGGGCTTTGGGAGCCTAGGGGCGCCCGGAGTGCACTTTTTTAAACACGGATTCAAACAAGATATTACCAACAAGATTGAAAACAAGATATTAACAGCAAGTTTGGAACACATTGAAGGATGCTTTTGCTAACATGTACTCCAGACGAACTCTTTGAACTTCATCATCGATTCGTCCTATAAACACTGGATCTCAAAACAACAAAATTCTGCATTTGATATGTCCATGAGCTCATCACATTGAGATTCGGAGCACAAAGAAAAACAATCATAGAAACTAACATGAGCAGCAACAACTGGGAACATTGTTAACGCACCATAATGGGCCGCAGAATGATGAATAGACACATGTAGAATAGAAATCAACAGAAAATGACGTATTTTTTGCCCTCATGTCTGCCGTAAGCATTCAACTAGGAAGTTGGGAATCTGTCGTTCAGCAAAGAGGGCTTAATCCAGGAATGGATGTAACTTCAAGCTAAACATATGGCAAATCAACCGACATTCATTCAAAGCCCTAAATAGCATCAGAGACACCTTAGCATCCCTGACACAATGCACGTTAGAGACTTCCTGTGTGTTTTCAAGCGTATTGCGTACAAACAACAAGAAGATCTTCCTAAAAAGAACTGGGCCGGTGCTTAAAAAGTAAGTTTCATATTGAATCCAATGGTACAGGAACCAAAAGCAACATACCGCTCGAGTAACACAGCAAGGCCCTACACATAAAGCATTCATATCAGACTCCACATTATGAACCTCAGTATGGAGAAGAACATTAAGCCATATCAACACAATGTCCAGAATGCTGAATACTCTATTGCATCAGCTTTAATTATGCAATATTTAATGAAACAGTGCTAGTGCCATTGATTATAAGTCTTGATTTTGAGAACCGCAAGCACACCCCCGCTGGAAGCATTTATACACTATCCTACTAGATGGGACACAATGAAACAAATTTTTAAAGGATCAATTTCGAAACATTCAATCCTTGCCAGAGAGGCAACATTCAATCTTTCTACTAACAAAATAGGACATCCAAGAAAAAGAACTATCCTCTATCCAAAATTTCTTTCGATTATTTCATGCCACAACCAGAATATTGATGGCATGACATGTTGGAGCATTGTAGCAACCAATCGTTGAGCTAGCAAAGTATCAAGTTACCAAGCTCTTGTGAAAGATCCACATCGCATGCTTGTCAGACACGAAACAACTGTTGGGCTCTTCAATTTATTTCCAATGCCTATACTAAGTAATCAAACCTCAGATTTGCTAGCAGGCCATGCATAGAATCTTAGACTTTCATTTGTAAGACTAAAAACATACAATCTTTAAGTATATGACCAATGGACAACTAGAGCCATATGAAGTACTTGACAATATCCATAATGGCCATATGTCAGAACTATAATAACTTTGCACCAGAATTTAAAGCTTTTAAAACTCGACAAAATGGTTGATTCCCTCTAAGTGTCTAACATACATGTGTCTTGTTATTTCTAGGTTTTCTTCAATAGTTGAGGATTCATCCAAAGTATCTTGCATGCATTTGACATCTGTGGCAACACAACTCGTAGGGACACAGTAGCAGAGCAATCCATATTGAACTATGAGAGAAGTCCAAGTATTGAACTAAGGTAACATTCAGCAAAAGAGGGCTCACTCACTTCAGAAACAGATGTAACTTGAGGCTGAACATGTGATAAATCAAACGAAATCCCTTTAAGCTCAACTGCAAGGGTTGACTTAGATATAAAGGATCAATATCAGATTCTGAATTAAGAACCCGAGTAAGAGAAAAAAAAATGTCATAAATCAGTAAAATGTCCAGAAGATTACTCATTTCCATAATGATTCCACTGCACAAGCTATAGTTAGCAAAGACTTAATCGATGAAGATTATTCATGGCATTAATTATAAACCTTGAGTTCAAGAGCTATGAATATAGCTTCATAAGAAGCAGTTTTATTCTACTTACTAGATGGGACATAACGAAGTGTATTTTAAAGGACTTGCCAAAGATTAAACACTTCCTTATCTTTCTACTAAAAGAAGGCATCCAAGGAAAGAACTGTCTTCCTCAAATGAAACGTCTGTCTACAGATGACACGGCATGTCAGAGGCAACCAACCCCTAAGCAGGTAAAGTACCACCTTACCAAGCAGTCCACATCAAATAGTCTGTCAGATGCAAAACAGTGACAATAGAACATGTTCAAACCTTTATTCTTGGACTCTTCAATTCATTTCCAATACATGTACTGAATGTTCAATGTTCTGACATGGCCAGGTATGGAATCTTAACTCTTTTATTTAAGACTAAAAATTTTCTATAAAATCACCTAGGGACACTTACACCTACATGAAGTACTCAACATTCTGTTCCTGAAATGATATATTTTAAAAGTACACAAGTTTTGCATAGGAATTTGAAGCTTTAAACTCCTGAAATGGCCGACCCCTAGAAGTGACTAACACCTGTGCAACTAGTTATTTCCAGGTCTCCTGTTATGATAGACGATCAACCAAATACCCACATTCGCTCAAAGTATCTTCCATGGATTGACATGTGTAGCAAGGCAAACATAGATACATACTAGTGGCGCAACCTGTTCTGAACTAATACAGAAAGCAAAAGTATTAGAGTTACAATTTGTTCTGGACCACAAAAAGAAACCAAATATTTTGTTTTTTACGCAATATGTTCATGATGTCTCAAAAATAAACACAGGCATATGGCCACAAAACGATTCATGGTGGATGCATATGATGAACAAGAGCATCAAAACAGAATAAAGGAGCGACAGAAATCTTATTTCAAAGAAACAAATATCTGTAAGTTAATGTTGGCGCTGATCCAGGATTAATCATATCTGAAGGAATTCCTCAGCCAAGCAACTTATGTAACCCAATTAAGAACAATAGACAAAATGGCAATAACCATCATTAGTTCATTAATGCATTTTGACTATACTTAACACACAAACACATACACAAAAGAGCTATGCAAGACTTTTGCACCAACATAATGAAAACAGATACCAAGGTCATGTACCGGAGATGCATAAAGAATCAAAGAATGCATTTTTCTCACTTCCGAGTTAAATTTAACATTTCCTCTAATCCTGGAAGGACGATCAACATTAAGTTTTCCCAAATTAAATATTCCCAAGACAATTTCAATGTGACATTTTGATATTATGTATTTAACAAAACCCCTGCATCCCATTTGACCATCATCCATGTCTCCAAGTCCTCCCTGTTGACTAAGCATAAGTCAAAGAAGCATCAGAAGTCTACTGATTGCATTAAAAATCACAGTGAACTCTAAGAATATCCCACTCATAGTTAACAAATTCACATCAGCTGATACATGTTCACATATAATTCCACATAATAAATGAGAATGACATGCCCACTATTCACAGGTAAACAATTACTTCGGGTGAGGAAGATAAAAACCATTTTAAACCCAACTTACTAAAATCAAGCCCAACCAAAAAATAAATAAAAAAAGAAGAGGAAGAGAAAGCCAAAGAAAAAGGTGACGAAGATAGAAACCATTTTGAGCTTCTTGTTGATGATGATTTCGGGTGAGGGTATCAGGCCTTCCTCTAACAAAAACGATGTCGGATCCAAACACGGGCTGAACGCATGAAATGAAGGCAGAATTTGGGTCGGGTTTTTGGGTTGAACGCCATAGCCAGAAGCCCTCGGAGCAAAATACACAAAACCCACGTAGGAAAGATTTAATCTCTATTCCCTGTAGGGTTTTAACTTTTAATTTCCAAATTAATAGGGGGCAGGAGAGAGAAAATGGGAACGGGTCATAAATATGAGCTTCCCATTTAAAACAATTCAAAACAAAATACCCATTTAACTTTTCCCGCTCAAACTTGCCGCGCATTTAACCCCGGTTGACCGCCATAGTACGCACCAAAATATGACCGTTGGAGCAACAGCTACTTCAATTATCAATCAGGAAGCTTTTTCTCCTGAATCCCACTTCAATTATCAATCAGGAAACTTTTTCTCCAATCCCCTAATGTTAATCCTAAACACCTTCCTGTTAGTGCTACTCTTTCTCCGGATTTTTGCTTGTTAGTCAAGTTCTTCCTGAAGTTCGACAACAAATAGCATCATCTTGATCTAGTCCTCTACAGATTATCCACTTGGTTCCTGAATCCACTGTCCGATCTCCTTGTCTCTGAGAAACAATTTTGTTTGTCTCTCTGAAATTTTGTGAGGTTTAATTGAAGAAAATCAAAGGTGGGTGAGTGAATATGAGGATTCGAAGGAGGATTGCGAGTAAGGAAGATTTTGGGGATGATCTTATAAACCAGTATTCTTCTCTATCTCCGTTGGATTGTTTAGCAATTGTGGCTCAAAAAGCCCTTGAGAAGGAGACTGCCCTTTCTTCAACCTCATTCCTGGGGATTCCAATGGTTGAACGCAAACAACACAAACCCATGAATGTGATCAAGAGGAAGCTGTTTGAATGCCAAGCAACTCATGTTGAGGAAAACACCAGGGTTGAACAACAATTAACTTCATCTGGCAACCCCAAATTCAAGAGATCAAAGCTTCCTGAAATTGAAAAAACTGCACCAAAACCGAGTATGCCCATCACCGTCGTTGAAGACGAAGAGAATGCCATGGAACCCGTGAACAGAAACAAAGCCCCATCGTACCCAACTGATAACCAGTGTCCAGTTCTACCCCATGACTTCAGAGAATTGATTTTCTCTTTGGGAAGGATCGGACCCTGTTATGGTGTTGCATAAGAAACTATTCAAATGTGATGTTGATAAAGGCCAGGGCAGGGTTACAATGCCGGTAAGGGAATGTGGGACACGTCTTTCTCTCACTGAAGAGGAGAAACAAATGCTGGAAGTTCGAGATAAGAAAGACAGTCTGGTGGGTATAAGGGTCAAAGTGATTGAGCCAGGGTTGCCGGAGAGAGAACTCACATTCAAGAAGTGGAATTACAAGGAGAACACTTCAAGTTACGTTCTGGTAAACAGCTGGTTTGAAGTTGTGGTTAAGAATGAATTAAAGGATGGAGATGAGATTCAAATATGGGCTTTCAGGATTAATGGAAAACTTGCCTTTGCATTGGTCAAGCTTCCAAGAAGTAGCAAAAACAGTCAAGCTGAGGTTGATCAGCACAGTTCTTTTGCTTTCAAGTGGGGAACGAAACTGAGGAGAAATTGATTTGTTCTTCTGTCACTGATTCTGGTAGTTTAGTTTGTTGTCCAAATTGTTCCTTGTTTTGTCTTCTTAATTCTTTTGTTGATTAGGAATTGGTAGCATGTTGTGATATAAGCTGGATTTGATGATGGACGACTGTAATGATCACTTTTGCAGTGTCACTACTCTTTATGACACTTAATCCAATACTGTAGTTGTACTTTTGGATGAAGATATAAATAGTATATTTCTGGATTGAATTGTTATGCATTGACTGTCTCTTGCAATTTTCTTTTTTTTGAATTGTTATGCTTTGCTACACACCTTCCTTTGGCTTTGATTTGCAAGTAATGTGGTGATGCGTATGGTCTTTGAATATCAGGTCATCTTTGATTTGGGTGGGAAAGTGTGGATCTCCAAAGTGGTTGACCCTCAATTTGAGAAATGGATGTGAGTAGTATGGAACATTGTGGACAACTTGGATTTAGCTTTGGCTAAAGCTGATTTGTGTCTGTTCTTAGTAAGATCATGAGATAGGAATAGGGTTACATTGAAACAAGCAGCCATTCTTTTCGACCTGGTTATTCTTTTTGCAACTTCAAGGTGCTCTAGTTTCTTCTTCTTACCTAGGATGAGCTTGATGGTGTTGAACTTTGTTTCGTGATTGATCGTGTGCTTGATGGTGTTGAAATGCTGTGCCAGGGAAGAATTACTCCAATTTTAATTTGCAGCTTCAGTTCAAAGATTGCATAACTTGCACTGTTAAAAATTACTTCAGAATATAGAGATTGAGTATCATTATGCATTCATGTGCAAGAATTGTGGTCCAAGATCAGGGGGCATTCCAACATATATGCAAGAATTCACCTTCATATTATGACATCTGCTTAGATTTTACTTGGGCAATTAAACTTGTAGTGAAAATATCAGTCAATCTTTCATATTGTGTCATATACAAATACGCACTCATACTTCTGTAAATTGTACATAAAACTTATACTTTACCATATTGTAAAGTTGATATTTACTTCTCACCAATGAGAAGAGTCACTATTATGGGAGAAGGATTATGTGCACTAGAGAAACACTCCAATACCTTGTCAGTTTTTAAGTTGCTTGGAAAATGCAGATGCATATGTAGGCTTTTCCAATTACATTTTTTGGAGGGTCAAGTACATGTACAATACAACAGCATAAAGAAACCTTTGAGAGGTCAGAGTATTGCTATCCTTGGATATAGGCGACTTGACTGAACCCTCAAGGCTCTCTCACATATCTCAACATTTCTTGGGATAGAGGCCATCAAATCTCAAGCAAAGCTTCAGTATTTGTTTGACAGCCCTTCAACAGTTTCCCTCAGCTAGTTAATAATGATCATGTTCCATGCACTTGTCAACAGTTTTTTCCTTTGTTGGTCCATCGAAGGGTTTTTTTAGGAGTCTCAGAATGTGATCTCGGGTTTAGATTGCCTTCTCCCACAAATGGAGCACCAAGAGGGTGGCTAGACCTTGAAGGTCCTTGGCCAACGGGTGCAAGGGTCTGAATTTGGAGCCAACACAAAGATCATAGTTGGGTGTCTCCGTGCAGGTTTGCTTAATTAAAGTGGCACTTTGCGCATATAACTTTTATCCATTTAAAGATAAAATAAACGATCCACAAAACAATCCAAACAGCATTTTGGCCTAAGACCGATTGATAACAAGTGAACTTATTGATTAAATTTTCATTGTGGACACTACTCCTAGAACTGTTTATGAAACATTTGAGATTTCGTTAATAAAATTTATCCTTTTGAGCAACTAAATGAATGAACGATAAAGTTAATCCATATATCACATTGAAGGAATCAAGAGTTCAAATTTGAAACTAACCAACATGATATATATATATAGAATCACAGTCCAATATCCATACAAACAATTAATCATCAATATAACCTTTATACCATTAGAATGAACTAGTTTTTAGCTTTTATAGTCCTAACAATGACTAACCCAAGTGTTCCAGCTCCTGGGGGATCTTGAACATCATCTTCTTCGACAATTCGAAGTGACCAAGCTTGGACAACATCGTTCTCTACAAACTGGTTTCGAGACACCACTTTGTTCCATGGACTCACCAGAGCATAGACATAGTAATGATGGTGCATCTTCCACTTGCTCATGCTTATCACCTTATATTCATAGTCATCTTCTTCTTCTGGATCAAGGACATGTTCAACTGCCCAGGGGTTGATTAGCTTGGCCTCGGTCTTTTCCTTTTGACCGAGCCATGCTTTCTCATCATCTATGAGGAAGTCCTCGTTCAAAATCCTTTCGTCTGGGATCATGAGTCGATTCAAGCTGGGATCAATGTCCGAAAATCTCAACCTCTTTTGCGCTATCTGTTTCACCTCCCTGCCATTCATCTTTAGCATTTTCTCCATAGATGCCCTTGGCAACTTGACATCTTGGAGTGTTACATAACTAGGGTTTATCTTTACCTTCTTGATGGGCTTCCTTGATCATTTTCTTACATGGCTTATTTCAAGATTATATTCAACAAATGTAAATTTACTTGTAAATGAAGTAAGGCTACCTATATGTACCTTCCTTGACCTTATCCAGGCAAACCTGATACTCGAAGTTGTTGTAATCAAGAACGGCTGCAACTTTTCTTTTGACAAAAGTTCGTACAATCACTTGATCAATTGATGTAATCGGATATGTAACTTTCTTGGGTATTTTGAAAATAATAGGAGTAGTGTTAGGGTTCTTGATCATGCATGCTCTCTCTTGATCTTGAGACTTGAGCAATTGCATGCAAAATATCAAGTACTTGAACATGAAATTGTTGCCTTTTGCAAAAACTTGTTGGATCTCTTGTTGAGTAAGCCAATACTTGAGATACTCTAACTCTTCCATCAACATTTGTAACATATTTGATTGTACATACATGAGAAAATTCATGTTTCAGGTGGGTATATCTATAGTATAGAAACCTAGCTAGTGCAAGTGTAATTTAAATTACAACCAGCCTTTAGTCTGCTTTGGGTCCAAGTAAAGTAAATGCCCTAAATTCACACGAGCAAGTTATTGTAGGATTTCCTCATAATGAAATCAAAGGCCTATTATGCCGCCTAAAGTTTTAAATAAAAAAAAAAGAAGAAGATTTGTTTCACAAGTAAAAATTCGAGATAGAAGGATTAGCAATAGTTAAATTGAAGGATTTTTTATACTAATACATCGTCTATTAATCTTGATGCCCTTAATTAAAAAAATAGCGGAATCATAATTAAACAAAGCCCAACCGCGAGTGAGAGACGGATAGAATTAAGTATTTTTATCTAAATTGCCCTTAAACAATATATACATCCTGTTTGGTAAACAGCTGTTAGTTGTTAGCTGTTAACTGTTTGAATTAGCTGTTTGCATTAGCTGTTTATAAAAGAACTATATGGTAAAATTAGCTATTTTTAAAAAAGATATTTAGTAAAATTTCATTTGTGCTCTTAGCTCTAAATTATTTTTTAATTAAAAATATTTTTTTCATTTACTAGTTATCTTATTTTTTTTTCCAAAAAGAATTAAATTGATGTCACATGTACAAATTAACTTTAGTAATAAAATCTTAATTTGTTACTAGTTGTATATAATTTGTATTCTTATTAATCTTTTTTTTTTCTTTCAACTTGGGTATATCTATCCAGATGATACTTATGTCTTAAAATATTATTTTGTTATTTGCTACATATTTTATTATTATGAATTGAAATTTATATATTCGAATGATTTGATTTTGAATAGATTAAATTTAAATAATACACAACATCAAATATCACTACAAAAGGCTAATAGCATATAATGTAATTTTTTCAAACTCTTGGGTAGTTATGTCATTTTCATAAATGGTTATTTTCAAAAAGGCTAATAGAAATAGTCTTTTGAGAAAGAGCTTTTTGGGTCCAAACAGTTCTTCCAAACAGCTCTTCAACAAAACACCAATTTAGCTGTACAACCACAATGTAAGATTAAACGAGAAAGGTGAGGAGAATCAAGAAGTGTCAATGTCAGATGCCAAATTCTGAACCTGGGTATAGAGAAGAATATTAAGTCATAAATCAACACAATATCCAGAATGCTAATTACTCTATTGCAAATTTGCACCAGCTTTGGTTACCCAAGTTTTAATAGAAACAGTACAGTGCAACTGATTATAATATCCTCAGTTTGAGAACCGCAAATATATTCACTGGAAGCATTTTTATCCTATCTTACTAGATGGGATATAATGAAACAAATTCTTAAAGGATCAAACTCAAAACATTCAATCCTCACTAGAGAGGCAACAGTCAAGCTTTCCGCTAAAGAAAAAGGCATCCAAGAAAAACAACTGTCCTCCATCTCTATCACTTCATGGCGTAACCAGAACAATGATGGCATGACATGTTGGAGCATTGGGGGCAAGCAGTAGCTGAACTAGCGAAATACCCAGTGACCAAGCTCTTGTGAAAGATCCACATCGCATAGCTTGTCAGATGTGGAGTGACTGTGAGGTTTTCATTTTCAATGCTTATAATGAGTAATCAAAGCTCAGATTTGTCGGCAGGCCAGGCATAGAATCTTAGACATTCATTTATAAGACTAAAACATACAATTTTTAAGAAAATTACCAATGGACAACTAGACCCATATGAAGTACTTGATAATCTATAATGGCCATATGTAACTTTGCACCAGAATCTAAAGCTTTTAAACTCAACAAATGGTTGATTCCCTGGAAGTGTCTAACATACATGCATCTAGTCATTTCCAGGTTTTCTACACTAACTGAGGATCCATTCAAAGTATCTTGCATGCATTTGACATCTGCGGTAAAGCGAATTACAGGGACATAGTACCAGAGCAATAGATATTGAACTATGAGAGAAGCCCAAGTATTTGACATGCAATCTGTCATTAGCCAGAGTCCAGAGTACATTTGAATCATAGAAATTCATCACCAAAAAGGGATATTGCAGAGCATTTGTTCTTTTTCTTTTTGGGTAGCTGTACTTTGTCTTTTCGAAAAAGAACTTGGATAACTTTTTGTCCTTTTTTGGCTGACTGTTCTAGCAATTGTAGCTTTAACGATCAAATATAAGACACAAGCTTTGGCAAACAGTATGGAATATAGTAGAAGCTACTCAGAACTCTGCAGGCTTGGATAAAACTGAAGAATGCTTTTCCAATTATTATCATCAGTATCTGTTCTGAACATTGAATCCAAGACAACTAGATTCTGCTTTCATCTGTTCATGAGTTCCTCACACTGAGACTTAGAGTGCAAAGAAAAGCAATCAGAAAATCTGACATGTGCAGTAACGACTAGGTGAATTCCATTTGAATATCTGCTCATGCTAATTTGAATTAAAATTAATGAAAGGACACAGATTAAAATAGTCAAGGTGACACTCGCAACCCCAGTATGATGAATACAGTGACATGTAGAATAGAAATCATCAGAAATGGAGATACTTTCTGGCTTTTACGTATGCCATAAGCATTGAACTAAGGTAACATTCGGAAAAAGGGCTCACTCACGTCAGAAACGGTTGTAACTTGAGGCTGACCATGCGAGAAATAGAACGAAATCCCTTCGAGCTGAACTGCAAGGGTCAACTTAGGTATAAAGGATCCATATCAGATTCTGAATTAAGAATCTGAGAAACAGAAAAAATGTCATAAATCAGTGCAATATCCAGAAGATTATTCATTTCCATAATGATTCCACTGAACAAGCTAGAGTTGACAGACTTAACAGGTGAACATCATTCATGGCATTAATTGTAAACCTTGAGTTTCAGAACATGAATATAGCATCACGAGAAGCACTTTTATTCTACTTACGAGATGGGAATCATGGGACATAACGAAATGTACTTCCTAACCTCTCTCCCAAAAGAAAGCATCCAAGAAAAGAACTGCCCCCCTCCAAATGAAATGTCTTTCCATTATATCAGGGCATCACTGGACTACCAGAGTACAGATGACATGGCATGTTGTAGGTAACCAACTCCTGAGCAGGCAAAGTACCACGTTACCAAGGAAAGTCCGCATCAGATAGTTTGTCACATTCAAAACAGTGACAATAGAACATGTTCAAACCTTTATTCTTGGACTCTTCAATTCCTTTCCAATACATGTACTGAGTGTCCAACGTTCTGACATGATCAGGTATAGAATCTTAACCCTTTCTTGAAGAATGAAAACTTTCTATAAAATGACCAAGAGACACTTAGACGTACATGAATGTTCTGATCGGCAATGGCCATATTTTAGAAGTATACTAGCTTTGCACAGGATTTTGAAGTTTCATAACTCCGGAAATGGCCAATTCTTAGAAGTGTCTAACACAAGTGCATTTAGTTATTTCTAGGGCTTCTGTTATAATCGGGGATCAATCAAAGCATCATCCCTAGAATGCACAGCTTATTGACAGGGATGATGGTTGTGATATTTCGGTCAAATGTCTAACGTATTAACTGTCCAATAGTTATATATATAAAAAATCAATCGGATGTAGCCCAACTGTGCTGTAATATCACTTATGTAACGACCAATAACAGACGAGAGACTAAAAAGAATCAATGCATGTCCCACAAGTGAGCAAATTTACTGCTTCCACAGATTAGGAGAAGATTGGTTGGACAGGCTTGATCATAATTGGGGGGTGACGTAGTCCGACTGTGCTGTAATTCTTCATCACCTTTACAATCATCAAATGCCTTCAGAGAGGAGCTTCCTCAAAAACGTGCTCTCTATCTTTGAAGACATCAGCAGCGCACTTTCCTCATTCAGGGAGCCATTTTTCCAAAGAACCAAATCGACTGAACCTGAAATTGGGATGTGCAGCAAGGCAAATATGGTAGTGGAGCATTCTGTTCTTCACTAATGACAGGAAGCCCAAGTATTGGACATACAATCTGTTCTGGACTACAAGAAAACCCATATTTTATATGCGATATGTTCATGATGTCTCAAAAATAAACACATGACGTTACCCAATAATTGCATACGGCCACAAAATGATTCTCTGTGGTTCCATATGATGAATGAGACCATCGAAACAGAATAGAGGAGATACGGAAACTTTACTTCAAAGAAACAAGGTCCGTAAGTTAATGCCATTGCAGATCCAAGATTAATCATATTTGGAGGGACTCTTTAGTCTAACTGGGTGCGATCTACAATATGGCAATAACCAACATGAGTTCATTAATACATTTTAACAATGCTTCACACACAAACACATACACAATAGAGCTACATAAGACTTCTCCACCAACACACTGAAAACAGATAATCTAGGTCATGTACTAGAGATGCATAAAGAATCAAAGAATATATTTTTCTCACTTCCGAGTTAAATTAGCATTTCCCCTAACCCTAGAAGGGCCATCAACGTTAAGGTTTTCCAAAGTAAATATTCCTAGGACAATTTCAATGTCACATTTTGATATTATACAGTTAACGAAACACCTACATCCCATTTGACCATCGTCCACATCTAGAGTCCATTCCTTGGTAACTAGGCATAAGTCAATGAAGCAATAGAAATCTACTGATTATAATAAATCATAGTCACATTCTACAATTTCTCACTTATAGTTCATAAATTCGGATCAATTATTACATATGGGTGTATAATTCCCCATAATACAAGCACATGCACAAAATGAAAACGACATGCCCTCTATCCACACTTCAAGGACCAATAATTATTCAACAACATTGTGGATACCCAACTTCCTAAAATCAACCCCCAACACACACACACACACGCAAAGAAAAGAAAGCCAAGGGAGAAAGTGAAGAAGATAGAAACCGTTTTGTTGATGATGATTTCCCCTTCTGAGATGCTCTTCGGGGAAGGGTACCAGGCCCTCATCTGGCAAAAATGATGGCGGACTCAAGTACGGGTTGAGCGCATGAAATGGAAGCAGAATTCGGGTCGGGTTTCTGGGTTGAACACCATACCCATAAACCCTCGCAACAAAATTCGCAGACCCACAATGGAAAGATTGAACCTCTGCTCTCCATAGGGTTTTAGCTTTTAAAAAGGGGGGCATGAGAGAGAAAATGGGTAACGGGTCATGAATATGGGCTACCCAGTAGCCCAAATAACCCACAAATAGAGAGCCGTTAACACACTTCAAAATAAAACCCATCCACCATTTCCCGCTCAAAATTGCCGCGTCTTCGACTCAGTTGACCGCCATGTTAGCGCTCCAAAATACGACCGTTGCAGCAAAATATTACCGTTAACACACTTATTCGTCAAGCTGTAATCAGATTTTCATTCTCAATCACGAAACTTTGTTCACTGATACCACAATTTTACTCCTAAACGCCTTCCTGTCAGTGCTGCTCTACCTCTCCTAATCAGAAAGCCCTTGAACTAAACACCTCTACATTTCTTCCTGAAGTTC
Source organism: Carnegiea gigantea (assembly GCA_029747015.1). Taxonomy (NCBI): domain Eukaryota; kingdom Viridiplantae; phylum Streptophyta; class Magnoliopsida; order Caryophyllales; family Cactaceae; genus Carnegiea; species Carnegiea gigantea. Next base: position 545,139 of record JAKOGI010000180.1, on the reverse strand, counting down.
AACAACAAATAGCATCATCTTGATCTAGTCCTCTACAGATTACCCATTTGGCTCCTGATTCCCATACGATCTCCTTCTCTGTGAAACAATTTTGTTTCTCTCTCTGAAATTTTGTGAGGTTTAATTGAAGAAAATCAAAGGTGGATCAGTGAATATGAGGATTCGAAGGAGGACTTTTAGTAAGGAAGATTTTGGGGATGATCTCATAAACCAGTATGCTTCTCTATCTCCCTTGGACTGTTTAGCAATTGTGGCTCAAAAAGCCCTTGAGAAGGAGACTGCCCTTTCTTCAACCTCATTCCTGGGGATTCCAATGGTTGAACGCGAACAACACAAGCCCATGAATATGACCAAGAGGAAGCTGTTTGAATGCCAAGCACTCACGTTGAGGAAAACCCCATGGTTGAACAACAATTCACTTCATCTGGTAACCCAAAATTCAAGAGATCAAAGCTTCCTGAAATTGAAAAAACTGCACCGAAACCCAACATTCCCATCACCATGGTTGAAATTGAAGAGAATGTCATGAACTCCGCAAAGGGAAACAAAGCCCCATCGTACCCGACTCATAACCAGTGTCAAGTTCTTCCCCATGACTTCAGAGAAGTGATTTTCTCTTTTGGAGGATCAGAACCTGTTATGGTGTTGCAAAAGAAGCTATTCAAATGCGATGTTGATAAAGGCCAGGGCAGGGTTACAATGCCGGTAAGGGAATGTGGGACACGTCCTTCTCTTACTGAAGAGGAGAAACAAATGCTGGAAGTTCGAGATGATAAAAACAGCCTGGTGGGTATAAGGGTCGAAGTGATTGAGCCAGGGTTGCAGGAGAGAGAGCTCACATTCAAGAAGTGGAATTACAAGGAGAACACTTCAAGTTACGTTCTGGTAAACAGCTGGTTTGAAGTTGTGGTTAAGAATGAATTAAAGGATGGAGATGAGATTCAAATCTGGGCTTTCAGGATTAATGGCAAACTTGCCTTTGCATTGGTCAAGCTTCCAACAAGTAGCAAAAACAATCAAGCTGAGGTTGATCAGCACAGTTCTTTTGCTTTCAAGTGGGGTACAAAACGGAGAAGAACTTGATTTGTTCTTCTGTCACTGATTTTGGTAGTTTAGTTTGTTGTCCAAATTGTTCCTTCTTTTGTCTTTTTAATTCTTTTGTTGGTTAGGAATTGGTAGAAGCTACTGATATAAGCTGGAATTTGATGACGGACGACTGTAATGATCACTTTTGCAGTGTCACTACTCTTTATGACACTCGATCCAATACTGTAGTTGTACTTTTGGATGAAGATATAAATAGTATATTTCTGGATTGAATTGTTATGCATTTACTGTCTCTTGCAGTTTTTTTTTTTTTTTTTAACTGCTTCAGTTTCCAATTTTAATTTGCTTAGCAGTTCAAGGATTGCATCACTTGGACTGTTAAAAATTACTCCCAGAATATAGAGATTGAGTATCATTACGCATTCATGTACAAGAATTATGGTCTAAGATCAGAGGGCATTCTTATGTATATGCATGAATTCACCTTTATATTATTACATCTACTTAGATTCTACTTGGGTATTCAAACTTGGAGTGAAAAGATCAATCTTTCCTATTGTGTTATATGCATCTATGCACTGATACTTCCGTAAATCATACATAAAACTTGATACTTTCCCATATTGTAAAATTGATATTCAATGTTCACCAATGGTCAGAGTCATTATTTTGGGAGAAGGATTAGATGCACAAGAGCAACACGCCACTACCTTGTCATTTTGTCTGCTTGGAAAATGCAGATGCATATGGGGCTTTTCCAATTACATTTTTGGAGGGTCAAGTACATGTACAATACAACAACATAAAGCAACCTTGAGAGGTCATATATAGTCTTGCTATCCTTGGATATCGGCCACTTGACTGAACCCTCAAAGCTCCTCTCACATAACTCAACATTTATTGGGACAGAGGCCATCAAATTTAGAGTAAAGCTTTAGTTTTTGTTTGAAAGCCCTTCATGGGCTTCCCTCAGCCATCGTGTTCCATGCACTTGTCTAGAGTTGCTTCCTTTGTTGGTCCATCGAACGGCTTTATTAGGAGACTCACAACATGATCTCGGGTTTGGATTGCCTTCTCCCACAACATGGAGCGCCAAGATGGTGACTGTCTTTGAAGGTCCTTGGCCCAATGGGTGTGGGGGTCTGATTTTGGAGTCAACACACAAAGATCAGAGTTGGGTATTTGCTTGCATGTATGCATAATTAAAGTGGCATTTTGCGAATGGACTAAAAAGGTAAATTTCAAGCATAGTCGAAGGAACTACATAGGTATTGCCCATGGCTTCATATACTTGTGGGTCTGTTGATCTCACTTTAATTTCCATATATGTTGTGAATCCTCCAAGATTTCTGTATTTAAGAGGCTTTACTGCCTACGACAATTTTGAAGCTAGCACATCCAGAATGAGAATTAGGTTATTAAATGCTGGGTTATGAGTCCCCCCCTCCCCCCAAAAACAAAACCCAAAAAAAAAGATAAGGTGGATCAAAGAATGATAACTGCTTGAAATTTACCTTTTTCACTCAAAAAGAAAACGTAAATTGTACAAACATACTACAATCAAATACATGGCATGTGAATCTGTCAGAACTAACAATTCCAACTTCATGTTTACAAATGGTCTAGATACAAATCATCCCTGATGAAAGCAAGAACAACGAAATGGCTAGGATGATGCTCTGCGAAGGGAGGCTTTCTCAGCTGATCATAGTCAGGGGTTCCCCAACATGCTCTCCTTTCCTTGCCCTCCGCAGTTGGAAAAATGGTGCTGCTTGGAAGCTTTGCAAGCTCAGAAGGTAGAATGTTACAAATCAGCTCCTTAGGCAAAGGGCCTCCTGCTGCTGCCCTGAATCTGACAACCCCTTCGTTTTGGGCCTCCAGTTCAGTTTTCAGACATGTTCGAGTTTTCTTTTTGCACGAAACCATGCGAAAACAAAAGCAAACTAATTTTACCTTTAGGCAAATACCAGACAAAACCTCCAACAGAATTCCTTCTTGTCTAACTAAAATATCCACCACCTTATAGAGCAAAGGAATAATGATATGATGCTCTCTACAAATGTTAAAAGGCAATTCTACTTCTTCAAGGGACTCTTCGCGGTCATCAACGTATTCTTCAAAGTCTCTCTTCACAGATGCTGTCAGCTCTTCTCTTCCGGCCTTTTTTAGATTCCTTGCCATAATCATCAAAGTTAACTTATCTAGTGAGCAACCTGAAAGCCTTCATCAGATTATAGGTTTCCATCGCTTTTTCTACCATGTCTGCTCGAAAATAAGCTCGGCAAACAGCTCTTCAGCCTTCTGAATCAGTTTGTTCCTCCCCAGCAGAAGAATCATGTCATAGCATAGGAAGAGATCTGGTGTATACCATGATTCCTTTCTCACATAGTCGAACTGATTTCATGTTTGGATGAAACACCCAATAATAATTGTGGAAAAAGAAGTTCAGACTGCTATCAGATCAAGGGGTTTCAGATTAACATGAAGGACCCAACTGAAGTCATTATCAGTTGAATATATCTAGCCCTGTATTAGAATGTAGAGTACCTCTTTGTTGTATGAGCCATTTCTAAAAGTTTGTTTATTTTTACTCTAAAAGGAAGGATCAATAGTCCACACCAGGCAAGTTGTTGAGTAACTAGCCAAGGTGCAAAGGTACTGGAAATTAAGTCTGAGTTATATGCCCAAAAATGGGCCCACAAGTTGCCTCAAATGTTCAAAAAAGTAATGATAAAAAGAGCAGATGAAATGCACACAAAATGAGAACTTAGCAAGCCCCCATGTTCCGCTGTGGTACCTATCTGGTACTGTAGCATTCCGTTAGAAAAATTACCTTTAGTGCGAAAGAAAGAGTCGACTTTTCAAACCAATGCCTACGTGTTGGGTACCTGCTGGAAATGACGTGTCTTTAGCCTAAAATAAAAAACAGATGGCATTGAGGTGTATCACAGAATAATAACAACTGCTTCTGGATGATAATATACGCAGAACATTGATTTTCAGTGAAAATTTTCTCCTTTTTTCATTCAAAAGGAAAACATAAATTGTACAAACATACTACAATCATATACATGGCATGTGAATCTGTCAGAACTAGCAATTCCAACTTCACCTTTACAAATAGTCAAGATATAAATCATCCCTGATGAACGCATGACCAACGAAATGGTTAGGATGATGCTCTGGAAAGGCGGGCATTCTGGGCCACTCATAGTCAAGGGTTCCCCATCATGCTCTTATTCACTTGCCTTTTGCAGTAGGAAACAGGGTCCTGCTTGGAAGCCTTCAAGCTTGAACCAGCAAGTGTTATCTTTGCCCCCATGCATGATATTACTTTCAATGAGAATAGATATACTCCACTACAAACAAGTGCAAATGGGACTGTCAGCAAGAGAACGCTTGCTGCTCACTAAATTGTCGAATTGTTAGAGCTGAAATTTTCAAGAGCAATACAAAATTACACATTCCTACGTGAACTGGGAACTTATAAAGACAAGCGGATATACAAGAAAGCTTCATTCAGCATGTCCATATCCAGTGGATTATGTTGGGCATTTTGGGGCGCATTGGCCCATCCACCCACAACCCTGGGGTTGATCCTGGAGTCTATGCTCCTCCTAGGACCTGGACCATCCTCACCCTTTTGAGGGAGCTTAGGTTTTCTGTTTTTTTTTTTTGGGGACGGGGGGTGCGGGTGCATGGACTTAAACCAGTATCTAGTTAAAGTGATCTAAAAGGGCCTAGTGCAAATAAATTCCAAAATTAGTAGTCACTTGCCTTGAGAATGAGACAAGCAAAAAGGGACTTACCCACACAAACCAATCTCCCAAGTCAAAAGGTAAATTTTGAAGAACCATGTAAGATGCATGTCACGTTTGGTACTTAACAGGCTCAAGTAGACAACCTTAGTCAGATTTGAAGATCCTACAAAGTTGAAAGACACAAGTACTATTGGATAAAATCAAAAATCGATAAAGGTCAACCAAGGAACATGATAAAAATCAGTCGGACCACCAAGCTTCCAGGATTTGGTTGCATGTGGGCATTTTGCTAGCTAAAACCATTCTTAATGAAGCATTTACTGAATGTAGACTTACTTGGATATGCTGTGTCATGAAGAATTCTGTCCTGATCCGGTTGAATCTGCACGTGTGATGTTAGAGTTTAGATTGCCAGAATTTAAATGGACTTGCAAGGCAACGTAATGGCTGTCCAGCATATTTTTGCCATTCATATGATCATATGGTCCTCAGTTTCCATAATTTCATCTCGTAAAGCTACAGTTCTGGGCCAAGGCCAAGTGGAAAAGATGTTGGAGCTTGTCACAACTCATAAGGACATTTAAATCAGCATCTTCATTCCTTATATATAACTGAAAGCTTCTAGTATGGTTAAGTATATTCGACCAGCATGCCCAAACAACTAAGACAAACACAGAGCCATCAGGTACTCGAGCAGAGTCTCCCTTGCAAGATAGCCATTCTGAAAAGATACAAGATAGTTGCAGTGAAAACGAAACAATAAGCAAAGGCTCATCCTCTGCTTCCTCTTATTTCGTGAGTTATTTGGCATGCAAAAAAACAATTGTTTCCTCCCCTGTTTTTGTGTTGTGATTTTCCTTCATTCAGTTTTGGTTATCTTGATCAGTAAGCAACAACATCCAGCCAGAAAGGCTCCAGCAAAGGGAGGGTTCGGTTTAATGCAATAAGATAGCTACTGGCACAATAGGCTAAAAAAACAACATAGGGAAAGATGAACCAATCAACACAAAAATAGAATATCTACAACAAAATTGAGAGGTACATAGGACCTACGGGGACTCCTTTACATTACCCTCAAGCCCAATGGGGCCCCACTCCAAACGCCCCCTCCCCCCCCCCCCAACCCCAAAAAAAGGAAAGCCATTTTACGTTCGCAAAATGCTTACAATCAATCGTTGAAATCAGCTCTCCAATTTTCAAATTTGAAAGGTTATAATCAACCAGGCACTATTGACACTCCAGAATTTTACATGAGGTAGCAGGAGTAATGAGATTTCAAAATAATCTGCCAAATGATTTGCTATTCAAAAGGATACACAAGTGCAATATGAGATTAAATGAGAGGTGAAGTCAAACTGAAAAAGTCATCGAAAGATATAAAATATGGTGAAGCATTTAACTCTAACTGAGACAATTTTAGTGAGATGTACATGTCCATACACTACATCATTAAGCATCGAACTTAGTACGGTAGCAATGACTGCAGTTTCACCTATAATACAAAGCATTATAGCTTATAAACATAAATATGTTAGACATGGTCAATTTCCATGCAGCAAAGGGAGGATCTTGAGTTTGTGACTAATGTGATCTCTACCCAAACCTGCAACCAACCTGTAACTGATTCCCATACATTCTGTTAGCTGCTAACATCTGGAAGCATGGAAAATCCTAAAAGCACATGCTACTAAAGAAATGCAAGATTTCTAAGTCACCAACACATTTTGTGTGCTGTTTCTAATTAAAAGAACGCTAATTATCGACGTGTGCATGCGAGGGAGACAGCAGGTCTCCATAACTCCCACAACAAGTTCATAACTAAGTTCACACAATTCATATTCAACATTACCATTGTGGTGAAGATCACAATATGATGGGACTCATGAGAGGCAGTAATATGAGTTACTATATGCAGTTTGGTTAGGTATAACTGATTCAGTGGCTACTATAGATCTCTTTCAGTCCAACATATACTTTCTTTCAGTCCAACATATACTTTGCTTTACTCAAAGAAAGTAATTATTCTATATTCCATATCTAAGGAAACATGAATGTCCTTAGGCAGAGTCTAGAATACGTTTGAATAACGAAATTTCAATCACCTTCAGCATTTGATATATTCATGAGTTCGTCACGTTGAGATTCAAAGCACAAAGGAAAACAATCATAGAAAACTAGCTAGTACATGCAACAACTGTGAACGCCCTATTCGAATATCTTCCCATTCTAATTTAAATCAAAATTAAGGACAAGACACAAATTGACATTGTTAAGGCAACACATTGAGCTGCAGAATGATGATATATTCTTTAGCTCTCTGTATGGAATAAGAATTTGTAAGGAGATGGACCTCTGTCTTTCAGCAAAGGGGCTCACTCCAGGAATGGATGTGACTTGAAGCTAGGCATATGGCAAATCAACTGAAATTCCCTCCCTGACACACTGCACATCAAAGACTCCGCGTGTGTTTTCAAGCAAATTGCATATGAACAACAAAAAGATCTTCCTAACAAGTACTGCCAATATCAGACTGCAAGTTTCATGTCGAATTCAGTAACACAGAAATCAAAAGAAACCTAGTGCTCGAATAGTACACATAAAGCATCAATATCAGACTGCAAGTTATGAACCTAAGTGTAGAGAAGAAAATGAAGCCATCAATCAATATGATATCGAGAATGCTGATTATTCTAGTGCACCAGCTTTAGCTTGCAAAGATTTGACAGAAACGATATTAGTGCCATTACTCAAAAGCCTTGAGTTTGAGAGCCGTGAATGTAGTTTCAGTGGAAGCATTTTTAATCTATACTACTAGATGGGACATAGCAAAACATAATTTTGAAAAGATCAATTTCAAAACATTCAATCCTCCCTAGAGAGACGACACCCAATATTCCTAGTAAAACAAAAGTGCTCCAAGAAAAAGCAACGTTCTCCATATCAAATGTCTTCCTTATTATTTCACGGACATGACGAGTATCATACTATCAGTAAGAAGGCAAAATAACAAGTCACCAAGATCTTATGAAAAATCTCCGTCACATTGCTTGTCAGATGCAAAGCAACCGCTTGGAACTTCAATTGATCTCCAGCACCTACATTGAGCGATCAATGCTCAGATTTGGCCAGCAGGCTTGGTATAGAATCTTAAGCATTCATGTAAGACTAAAAATATATGACTTCTAGAAAACAGCCGATGGACAACTCAACCCATCTGAAGAACTCGACAAACTAAAATGGCTATATGCTAGAATTATGGTAACTTTGCACAAGAATTTAAAGCTTTAAACCTCAACAAATGGCTGATTCCCTAGAGATGTCTAACATATATGCACCTAGATCTAGTTATATCCAGGTATCCTATAGCAGTTGAGGATCCATTCCAAGTGTCTTGCATACATTTGACATCTGCTGCAATGCAAATTATAGGGACATCGTAGCAGAGCACTCCACACTAAATGATGATAGAAAACCCAAGTATTTGACACGCAATCTGCTCTAAAGTCTAAGCTACAAAAGCAAACCCATATTTGACATGTAATCTGCTCATGGCACACAAAAATAAGCAAAAAATATACACAATATTTGTGTGTGACCACAAAACAATACTATGCTGTAGGATATGACGAACGAGAGCAAACAACAGTATAAAGGATAGACTGAAATCCTACTCCAAGGGCTCAAGACTTGTGAGTCAGTATTGTTGCTGACGTAGCATTAATCATATCTGCAGGAAGTTTCCTCCGGCAAGACAATACCTTTAATCCGCTTGAGTCGTATCTGGCCACAATGGGGCAGTGATCATCATGGTTAGAACCACACCTCACCTTCAGCACATATACAGCAAATTTCAAAAGAATTTTCCGCTACCATACTAAACGTAAAAAAGCATTTGGCGAGTTAGTGTTAAAAGTGCAAAAGGGCTGAACAAGATATTTGTCTCACCCCCTGAGTTCAGTTTAATACTTCTCGAAATCCTATTTTCCCAAAATAACTTCATAATTCCGGTATTCCACGTGACAAACCTCACATCCAAATTCGACCATTGATCATTGTCCATTTCCATTCCCAGTCCACTTAGGACAAGTCAGAGAAGCATCCGAAGTGTACTAAATACATTAAAATCAAAATGGCAATTTTCTTTTCCATAGAGTCACTTCAATTAATACACGAGGGCATGCAATCCCATATCACACAAACACAAGCACAAAATGAAAACGGCATCATGCCCACTGCTCACAGGTAAATGTTCAACACAAAGAACCCCAACTTACTAAAATCAACCCCAACACAAAGAACAGCCAAAGAAAAGGAAGAAGAAAAAGTTGAAGAATACACAAACCGTATTGAGCCAGTTGATGATCATTTCCCTTCCGAGGTCCTCTTCGCGTGGGTATCAGGCCTTCGTCTGACAAGAAGTACAACCCCAAAAACAATGTCGGACCAAGATATGGGTTGAACGCATGAAATGGAGAAAGAATGCGGGTCGGATTTCTGGGTTGAACACCATACCCAGAAACCCACTAACGGAAAGATTGAATCTCTATTTGCTGTAGAATTAAAAAGGGGGCAGAAGAGTGACAATGGGAACGGGTCATGAATATGGGCTACCCAGGAGCCCAAATAAACCACAAAGAGAGAGCCGTTAAAACACTTCAAAATGAAATGCCCATTTCCCGCTCAAAATTGCCGCGTACACTGTTGCCCACCACGGTGCGCTCCAAAATATGACCGTTGGAGCAAAATCTTGAGTAAACTTATTCCCCAAGCTGTAATAAGACATTCCAGTTAATGCTACTCTCCCTTTCCTAATCAAAAACCACTTGAATTAAACACCCTTTTTCTCTTGATTTTTGCTCGTTTGTCAAGTTCGTCCTGAATCTCAACAGCAAATAGCAGATCATCTTGATCTTGTCCCCTACAAATTGCCCACTTGGTTCCTGAATCCGCACTTTGATCTCCTTTTCTCTGTGAAACAATTTCTTTCCCTCTCCGAATTTTTTTTTTTTTTTCCAGGTTTGATTGAAGAAAATCAAAGGTGGGTGAGTAAATATGAGGATTCGGAGGAGGATTGTTAGTAAGGAAGATTTTGGGGATGATCTTATAAACCAGTATGCTTCTCTATCTCCCTTGGATTGTTTAGCAATTGTGGCTCAAAAAGCCCTTGAGAAGGAGACTGCCCTTTCTTCAACCTCATTCCCGGGGATTCCAATGGTTGAACGCGAACAAGACCAACCTATGAATGTGATCAAAAGGAAGCTGTTTGAATGCCAGGCGACTCATGTTGAGGAAAACCCCATGGTTGAACAACAATTCACGTCATCTGGCAACCCAAAATTCAAGAGATCAAAGCTTCCTGAAATTGGAAAAACTGCACCAAAACCCAGCATTCCCATCACCATGGTTGAAATTGAAGAGAATGCCATGAACTCCACGAAGGGAAACAAAGCTCCATTGTACCCAACGGATACCCAGTTCCCAGTTCTTCCCCATGACTTCAGAGAAGTGATTTTCTCTTTGGGAGGATCAGAACCTGTTATGGTGTTGCAAAAGAAGCTATTCAAATGCGATGTTGATAAAGGCCAGGGCAGGGTTACAATGCCGGTAAGGGAATGTGGGACACGTCTTTCTCTCACTGAAGAGGAGAAACAAATGCTGGAAGTTCGAGATAAGAAAGACAGTCTGGTGGGTATAAGGGTCAAAGTGATTGAGCCAGGGTTGCGGGAGAGAGAACTCACATTCAAGAAGTGGAATTACAAGGAGAACACTTCAAGTTACGTTCTGGTAAACAGCTGGTTTGAAGTTGTGGTTAAGAATGAATTAAAGGATGGAGATGAGATTCAAATATGGGCTTTCAGGATTAATGGAAAACTTGCCTTTGCATTGGTCAAGCTTCCAACAAGTAGCAAAGACAGTCAAGCTTTGGTTGATCCGCACAGTTCTTTTGCTTTCAAGTGGGGTGCGAAACGGAGGAGAAATTGATTTGTTCTTCTGTCACTGATTCTGGTAGCTTAGTTTGTTGTCCAAATTGTTCCTTGTTTTGTCTTCTTAATTCTTTTGTTGATTAGGAATTGGTAGCATGTTGTGATATAAGCTGGATTTGATGATAGATGACTGTAATGATCACTTTTGCAGTGTCACTAATCTTTATGACACTTAATCCAATAGTGTAGTTGTACTTTTGGATGAAGATATAAATAGTATATTTCTGGATTGAATTGTTATGCATTGACTGTCTCTTGCAGTTTTCTTTTTTTTGAATTGTTATGCTTTGCTACACACCTTCCTTTGGCTTTGATTTGCGTAAGTAATGTGGTGATGCGTATGGTCTTTGTGATAGAAAATTTGGGTTGAATGTGGTACAGGATAAACCAAGTAAATCATGAAAAAGAACACTTTCCTTAAGACTTATTTGTTATACCACAAATAATCTTAAAGATAATCTACTTGGTAAAAACAAGTGTGCGTTTCAAGGTTCTCTCAAAGGTTAATCGATGAGGGTGCTGCAGTCACTCACATTGATTTTGTTGTACCCGTGATTGTGATTTCACTCCTCCTTATATAGAGGAGTGATCATGCCTGAAGAGGCACCAAAAATGGATAGGGCGGTTAAATCTTGAAGAGGTACCATACTTATACACCTTTTCACCAAAAGGATTGGATAAGGTGGGTAAACCTGAAAGGGCACCATGCTTATCCACCTTTTCATCGCAAGGATTGGATAAGGTGGGTAAACTTGAAAGGGCATCATGTTTATCTACATTTTTAGATAAGCACTATAAAAACCTGCCATTTTTATTTTATTCTTGGAAAATTCCAACAATCCCCCGCATTTTCCAATATATAGAACAAACTCCCACCATTCCAACAAACACACAATCACAACTGAGAACACAAGGAGATTTATGCATAAGAGAAGTATCTCGCGATTTGAACTTTCATTTAGTAAAATATAATTTCAATTAATCTGAATGTAAATAGTAGACAAGTCTTTGAACTATTCATCGTTTTTGATTAAATGGATATATTTCACACACAAATCTCATTACACACTTAAAATTTGACACTATTATCCGGCCATGTGTCCATATCTATCATGAGTGCATCAAGCCAAGCCCTGTTGCTCTTTGAAGCGGCCACACTTCACACTCACTTAGGTAGACCTTAGAAATATGCTCCTGTAACACAAGTCATTCAATCAAGATCTATTACGAGTATAAAACTCAACCTCTTATAACATTACAGTATTCAAGCACTCTTACCATGAGATAAAATATATTAGTGCATCCAATCACTATACAAAGTTGTCACTCATTGAACTTAGAACGTGATGTCATACCACGAATTAAGTTGAGGCTTCCTTGCTAGTAATTATAGATATGGGCTTAAGTACCATCCCCCTTGATGTTCTCAACACCAAGTCTCTTGCTAGACCCTTAGTTAAAGAATCTGCAAGATTCTCATTTGTTTGCACATAATTAACTGTGATCACTCCATCTTTGATCAACTGATGGACATAAGCATGTCTAAATCCAATATGCCTTGATTTTCCATTATAAACATGACTATAAACCTTGGATAGTGTGGTCTTGCTATCACAAAGTATGAAGAGTGGCGACATTGGTTTTGGCCATAAAGGCACTTCCAATAGCAAATTCCGCAGCCACTATGCCTCCTTGCTGGTTGCAGCCAAGGCTACAAACTCAGCAGCCATGGTGGAGTCGGTTATGCAGGTTTGTTTCTTGGATGCCCAAGATACTGTCCCTCCACCAAGCAAGTATATATAACCTGATGTAGAGGCATAGTCCTCTTTATCAGTTATCCAACTTGCATTTGAGTATCCTTCTAAGACCGAAGGATAACCTGAATAACACAGAACATAATCTTGAGTTTTCTTTAAGTATTTCAAAAGTCGACGTATTGCATGTCAATGAAACTTACTAGGGTTACTAGTATATCGACTTAACTTTCCAACGGTAAATGCAATATCTGGCCTTGTGCTTGTCATGGCATACATCAAGCACCCTATGACCTTTGCATACTCAAGTTGTGCGATAGGTATCTCACTGTTTCGAGTCAACTTATAGGTTGGATCAAAAGGAGTGGCCACTGGGGAGCAATCTTTGTAATTGAACCTCCTAAGCACTTTCTCAATATAATGAGATTGGGACAAGTGGATTCCATCATTATTTCTAATGATCTTAATACCAAGTATAACATCGGCCTCTCCCATGTCTTTCATGGAGAACTTGGAAGACAGAAAACACTTGGTTTTCTCTATTTCCTCTAAGTCAGTGCCAAAGATTAGCATGTCATCAAAATATAAGCATATAATCACACCTTTTCCATGTTCAAACTTAGAATATACACATTTGTCAGATTCATTGATACTAAACCCATAAGATAGCACCACTTCATCAAATTTTGGATGCCATTGTTTAGGTGCTTGTTTTAGGCCGTACAATGATCTTATGAGTTTGCATACTTTGTTTTCTCGGCCTGGAACAACAAAACCTTCTAACTATTTCATGTACACCTCTTCCTCTAATTCACCATTTAAGAATGCTGTTTTCACATCCATTTGGTGAATTACTAGCCTTTGAATTGCAGCAAGAGCAATAAGAACTCTTATGGTTGCAATCCTAGCCACTGGTGCATATGTGTCAAAGTAGTCAATACCATATTTTTGGCTAAAACCCCTTATGACCAACCGGGCTTTGAACCTTTCTATAGTGCCATCTACTTTCCTTTTTCTTTTAAAGATCCACTTTGATGTGATAGGCTTACATCCCCGGGGTAAATCAACTAAGACCCATGTGTTATTTTCCATGATTGAGTCCATTTCATCTTGGACAGCTTCTTTCCAAAAGGAAGCATCTTGAGATTCCATAGCCTCTTTAAATGAGTTAGGATCCGAATCAATGCTATAAACATAGGGTATTTCGTTTTCAATGGAATCCCTTGTTCCCTCTATCAGATAGACAAAGAAATCAGAACCAAAAAATTTATCCTTTCTAATCCGTTTACTTCTCCTTACTTCCACTATGTCTCCTTGTTCTTGATCATTACTTGGAGTCATAGTGGTTGGAATAAAATCATTTTTTTTAGGAATTGAACAGAATCTAGTTTTATCAAAGATGGCATCAATTGATTCTATCACGGTGTTAGCCGTAATAGAAGCATTTGATTCTATAATCAAAAACCTATAGGCTTTGCTATGTTCAGCATAGCCTATAAACATGCACTCAATTCCTCTTTCCCCCAATTTTCTGTTCTTGGGTTCTGGGACCTTATAATAGCCCTACACCCCCAAACTCTGAAATAACTCAGGTTTGGCTTTTTCTTATTCCATAATTCATAAGGAGTAATTGAATTCCTTTTATTAGGAACCCTATTTAGGATGTAGCATGCTGTGAGCATCGCTTCACCCCAAAAGCCTTCACTTAAACCGAATTTAGAAAGTATAGCATTGATCATTTCAGTTAGTGTTCTATTTTTCCTTTCTGCCACACCATTTTGTTGCGGTGTATAAGGTGCTGTCACTTCATGGATTATACCAGTTGATTGGAAATAACTTGGATCATAGTATTCACCACCCCTATCTGATCTTAGTCTTTTAATGAAGGTTTTATAATGCAACTCAGATTCATTCTTAAATATCCTAAACATGTCTAGTGCTTCACTTTTAACATGTAAAAGGTATACTTGGCAATATCTTGTAAAATCATCAATGAAAGTGACATAGTATTTCTTTCCCCTAAAAGAGGGAGTGCTATGAAAATCACCTAAATCACTATGAATTAATTCAAGTAATTTAGTGATTCTTTGAACAATTAGAATAGAACTTCTAGTGATCTTTGTTAACATGCATATCTTACATTTCTCTATGTTTCCATCAAAATTAGGAATTAACTCAAGTCTTGACATCTCTTTTAATCTTTTATAATTAACATGTCCAAGACGATTATGCCATAGAGAAGATGAAGAATACACAAGTATGTAAGCAGAATCATTCATCTTATTACCACTAGAAGGAGTAATTACATTTAACTTAAACATGTCACCACTAGCATAACCCTTCCCCACAAAGACACTCCCTTTAGACAGGATAAACTTATCGGCCTCATACACTTGTTTGAAGCCACACTTATTAAGAAGAAAACCAGAAACAAGATTCTTTCTAACTTCCGGCACAAAATATACATCATTTAAAGTAAGAATTTTTCCGAAAGTGAAGACTAACTCTACTTGGCCTATTCCTTTAACATCAACAATAGAAGTATTGCCCATGTAGAGTACTTTTCCATCTTCAACTGACACAAGAGTCTTGAAGAAAGAACGATCCTTACACACATGCTTGGGAGCACCCGAATCAACCCACCAATCATTGTCACTTTGAACAATGTTGATTTGATCATTGATCATGGCTACAAAGTTGTCCTTTGCCTTTGCCTTTTGGTTGTTCAAGCCATGTTTGCGCTTCCAAATGATACAATCTCTTTTCTTGTGTCCCGGTTTGTTACATTCCCAATGAACCACTTTAGCCTTCTTGTTGCTCTTATTATTGTTGTCCTTATTAGGCCTCTTCTTGTTTCCCTTTGGCACTTGACTCGACTCACCATCTTCGACAATATGAATCTTGGAGACATGCTCCTTTGACTCATCCTGCACACATAACTCTTCTTCTATTCAAAGATGGTTAACCAATTCCTCAAGTGACATTTCTTCTTTCTTATGTTTTAAAGTTCTTTTAGTGTCTTTTCAAGAGGGGGAAGTTTGTCCACTATTGAGGAAACTATAATAGTCTCATCCATGTGCATTTTATGTTGCTTGAAGTGACTTAGGATTCGTTGAATTTCATGCAATTGATCGAGAACAGAACGTCCTTCGACCATCTTATAGTTATTAAATTCACTTACAAGGAAATTCTTGCTAGAGGCATTTTCTGTCATGTATTTATTCTCTAGCGCATCCCATAATTCTTTTGCCGATTCCATGCCTTGATAGACATCGAACAAGGTGTCTGACATGCTATTCAAGATATGACGTCGACAAATGTAGTCATCGTTCTCGAACTTGGATCTTCGGCGGGCTTGCTCCAAAGTCTCATTTTCCGTCTCTATTGGGTATGGAGTGTTGAGCACATACACGACCTTCAAAGTTGTAAGAAGGAAATGCATCTTCTTTTGCCATCACCGGAAGCCCACGCCCTCAAATTTGTCCAACTTCTGAAAGTTGGACGTCATTTCACGAATTGACGCCATCTCAAATAAGTCTTAAGATTGATAGAAAAATTGGATTGAATGTGGTACAGGATAAACCAAGTAAATCGTGAAAAAAATACTTTCCTTAAGACTTATTTGTTGTACCACAAATAATCTTAGGGATAATCTACTTGGTAAAAACAAGTGTGTGTTTCAAGGTTCTCTCAAAGGTTAATAGATGAGGGTGCTGCAGTCACTCACATTGATTTGGTTTTACCCGTGATTGTGATTTCACTCCTACTTATATAGAGGAGTGACCATGCCTGAAGAGGCACCAGAAATGGATAGGGTGGTTAAATCTTGAAGAGGTACCATACTTATATACCTTTTCACCGAAAGGATTTGATAAGGTGGGTAAACCTGAAAGGGCACCATGCTTATCCACCTTTTCACCGAAAGGATTGGATAAGGTGGGTAAACCTGAAAAAGGTACCATACTTATCTACCTTTTTGGATAAGCACTATTAAAACCTGCCATTTTTGTTTTATTCTTGGAAAATTCTAACACTTTGAATATCAGGTCATCTTTGATTTGGGTGGGAAAGTGTGGATCTCCAAAGTGGTTGACCCTCAATTTGAGAAATGGATGTGAATAGTATGAAACATGGTGGACAACTTGGATTTAGCTTTGGTTAAAGCTGATTTGCATCTGCTCTTAGTAAGATCATGAGATAGGAATGGGGTTACATTGAAACAAGCAGCCATTCTTTTCGACCTGGTTATTCTTTTTGCAACTTCAAGGAGCTCTAGTTTCTTCCTCTTACCTAGGATGAGCTTGATGGTGTTGAACTTTGTTTCGTGATTGATCGTGTGCTTGATGGTGTTGAAATGTTGTGCCATGGAAGAATTACTCCAATTATAATTTGCAGCAGCAGTTCAAAGATTGCATAACTTGCACTGTTAAAAATTACTCCAGAATATAGAGATTGAGTATCATTATGCATTCATGTGCAAGAATTGTGGCCCAAGATTAGAGGGCATTCTGACATATATGCAAGAATTCACCTTCATATTATGACATCTGCTTAGATTTTACTTCAGCAATTAAACTTATAGTGAAAATATCAGTCAATCTTTCATATTGTGTCATGCACAAATACGCATTCATTTTACTGTAAATCGTATATAAAACTTGAACTTTACCATATTATAAAGTTGATATTTACTTTTCACCAATTAGAAGAGTCACTATTATGGGAGAAGGATTATATGCAGTAGAGAAACACGCCAATACCTTGTCAGTTTTTAAGTTGCTTAGAAAATGCAAATGCATATGTAGGCTTTTCCCATTACATTTTTTGGAGGGTCAAGTACATGTACAATACAACAGCATAAAGAAACCTTTGAGAGGTCAGAGTCTTGCTATCCTTGGATATAGGCGACTTGACTGAACCCTCAAGGCTCTCTCACATATCTCAACATTTCTTGGGATAGAGGCCATCAAATCTCAAGCAAAGCTTTAGTCTTTGTTTGATAGCCCTTCAACAGTTTCCCTCAGCTAGTTAATAATGATCATGTTCCATGCACTTGTCAATAGTTTTTTCCTTTGTTGGTCCATCGAAGGGTTTTTTAGGAGTCTCAGGATGTGATCTCGGGTTTAGATTGCCTTCTTCCACAAATGGAGCACCAAGAGGGGGCTAGACCTTGAAGGTCCTTGGCCAACAGGTGCGAGGATCTAAATTTGTAGCCAACACAAAGATCATAGTTGGGTATTTCCTTGCAGGTTTGCTTAATTAAAGTGCCACTTTGCGCATATAACTTTTATCCATTTAAAGATAAAATAAACGATCCACAAAACAATCCAAATAGGATTTTGGCCTAAGACCGATTGATAACAAGTGAACTTACGGATTAAATTTTCATTGTGAACACTACTCCTAGAACTGTTTATGAAACATTTGAGATTTCATTAATAAAATTTATCCTCTTGAGCAACTAAATGAATGGATGATAAAGTTAATCCATATATCACATTGAAAGAATCAAGAGCTCAAATTTGAAACTAACTAACATGATATATAGAATCATAGTCCAATATCCGTACAAACAATTAATCATCAATATAACCTTTATACCATTAGAATGAACTAGTTTTTAGCTTTTATAGTCCTAACAATGACTAACCCTAGTGTTCCAGGTCCACGGGGATCTTGAACATCATCTTCTTCGACAACTCAAAGTGACCAAGCTTGGACAACATCGTTCTCTACAAACTAGCTTCGAGACACGACTTTGTTCCATGGACTCACCAGAGCATAGACATAGTAATGATGGTGCATCTTCCACTTGCTCATGCTTATCACCTTATGTTCATGGTCCTCTTCTTCTTTTGGATCAAGGACATGTTCAACTGCCCAGGGGTTGATTAGCTTGGCCTCGGTCTTTTCCTTTTGATCGAGCCATGCTTTCTCATCATCTGTTAGGAAGTCCTCGTTCAAAATCCTTTCGACTGGGATCATGAGTCGATTCAAGCTGGGATCAATGTCCGAAAATCCCAACCTCTTTTGCGCTATCCATTTCACCTCCCTCACTTTCATCTTTAGCATTTTCTCCATAGATGCCCTTGGCAACTTGACATCTTGGAGTGTTACATAACTAGGGTTTCCCTTTACCTTCTTGATGGGCTTTCTTGATCATTTTCTTACACGGCTTATTTCAAGATTATATTCAACAAATGTAGATTTACATGTAAATGAAGTAAGGCTGCCTATATATGTACCTTCTTTGACCTTATTCAGGCAAGACTGATACTCGAAGTTGTTGTAATCAAGAACAGGTGCAACTTTTCTTTTGACAAAAGTTTGTACAATCACTTGATCAATTGATGTAATCGGATATGTAACTTTCTTGGATATTTTGAAAATAATAGGTGTAGTGTTAGGGTTCTTGATCATGCATGGTCTCTCTTGATCTTGAGACTTGAGCAATTGCATGCAAAATGTCAAGTACTTGAACATGAAATTGTTGCCTTTTGCAAAAACTTGTTGGATCTCTTGTTGAGTAAGCCAATACTTGAGATACTCTAACTCTTGCATCAACATTGGTAACATATTTGATTGTACATACATGAAAAAATTCATGTTTCAGGTGGGTATATCTATAGTATAGGAAACCTAGCTAGTTCAAGTGTAATTTAAATTACAACCAGGCTTTAGTCTGCTTTGGGTCCAAGTAAAGTAAATGCCTTAAATTCACACGAGCAAGTTATTGTAGGATTTCCTCATAATGAAATCAAAGGCCTATTATACCGCCTAAAGTTTTAAATAAAAAAAAAGAAGAAGATGATTTGTTTCACAAGTAAAAATTCGAGATAGAAGGATTAGCAATAACTAAATTGAAGGATTTTTTATACTAATACATCGTCTATTAATCTTGATGCCCTTAATTAAAAAAATAGTATAATCATAATTAAAAAAATCCCAACCACCAGTGAGAGACGGACAGAATTAAGTACTTTTATCTAAATTACCCTTAAACAATATATAGGTCCTGTTTTGTAAACAACTGTTAGTTGTTAGCGGTTAACTGTTTGAATTAGCTATTTGCATTAGCTGCTTATAAAAGAACTATTTGGTAAAATTAACTATTTTTAAAAAAGATATTTAGTAAACTTTCATTTGTGCCCTTATCTCTAAATTATTTTTTAATTAAAAATAATTTTTTTCATTTACTAGTTATCTTATTTTCTTTCCAAAAAGAATTAAATTGATGTCATATGTACAAATTAACTTTATTGATAAAATCTTAATTTGTTACTGGTTGTATATAATTTGCATTCTTATTAATCTTTTTTTTCCTTTCAACTTATGTATATCTATCCAGATGATAATTATGTCTTAAAATATTATTTTGTTATTTGCTACATATTTTATTATTATGAATTGAAATTTATATATTCGAATGATTTGATTTTGAATAGATTAAATTTAAATAATACACAACATCAAATATCACTACAAAAGGCTAATAGCATATGATGTAATTTTTTCAAACTCATGGGTAGTTATGTCATTTTCACAAACAGCTATTTCCAAAAAAGCTAATAGAAATAGTATTTTGAGAAAGAGCTTTTTGGGTCCAAGCAGCTCTTCCAACAGCTCTTCAACAAAACACCAATTTAACTATTTTGACTAGTCAAAACAGCTAAAACCTCTCAAAAAGCTATTTTTTTCAAAAAACTCTTGCAACCAAACACCCCTTATGGAGTGCTAAACGAAGAACTTTTCTTTTCTTATCCTAATTTTATTTTTATCCAAATTGTTCTTTTTTAAAATCACAAGGTCCCATGGGGGTGTTCTACTCATTCAAATCAGTAAATTTACGTTAATCAATCGCTTCAAGATCAGTGTATTAACATAGTAATCGACGTACCAAAATGAAACTCTCCAGACCCCAATAACCCAGATCACTCTAACTCCGAATCGGATGGCTGTTGATGCAAGGGAGGAAAGATAAATGTATAAATTTTGCCATTTTTTATGGTTGTTAAAAGTTTTGTCCTCCATTAGGACCGTTACTAAAACTAGAAACCCATTAGATTGTGAGAGAAGAGAGAAATTGAAGAAACATTATGTATAAGAACATGTCATATTATTAGAGATAAGAAAAATTTTGGGGACTTCTTTTAGAGTATGAAAATGAGTGATGAAGTTTTTGCCATGAATTGGGAGATGGGTGACTAGGAGAAGCTTAAATCCGAGAAACGGATTTAATATGGGTGCGGAAGCTGATTTAACATAGAGTGTTACTTTTGGCAATAGAATTTAATATGGGGTCTTAGTATACGGATCAGATTTAAATGAGCTACTGGAAGGTCATTTAATATGCGGGTCTCCAGTTTTTTTGCTTTTTAAGTCCCTCTCTCTCTCTGTTTTATGATATTTACTCCAAGTTCTTTTCATCTGTGAAGATAATAGCTACCAACAGCGACATAGGTGATGGTCTAATTCTTGGCGAACCTACCGTCTGCACAAATCATAAATGATAAATTTATTTGCAACACTGCACAAGTCATGAACTTACTTGCAAGCCTCTAGTCTGCACAGGATAGGCTGTAAATGAGAACCCTTCCTGTCTGTAGCATTCCTTTCTCAGACAACCCTCTGCCTCTGTATACTCTGCTTGAATGTGTGAATTTTCTAATTTTGTGGCACTTTTGGAGATTCAAATTCTATGTTTGACTAATTAGCATTTAAACTGGTTGCTGACCTTTATTCAATTATGCAAATGATTATATGAGTTTGTATGCTCTACTTGAGTAACATGATTAAATTGATTGTATCAATGATGAAACACAATTGGATTGGAGCTATTTCAGGAGGAAGATTATTAAAAGTATTAGGGGTTGGATCTTATTCATGTAATTGGTGTATAAAAGCCAACGGTTGGCCAAAGCTAATGTGAAGAAAAAGAAGAAACAGGGGCTGCGTTCATACCCCAAATCAAAGACAAAGTCTCAATATCAAATATCAATTCTTTATGGTATCAGAGCCATGAGTAAGAAACTGATAATCGATCCTCAATCGCGTTATTATCTCCATCCCTCAGAAGGGCCTTGCGTAACAATCACATCCGTTGTCTTTAATAGAAAAAATTATGATTTATGGCAACAAGCGGTTAGAACCGCTTTGAGATCAAAAAATAAATTGGGATCTATAGATCGAACGCTAAAAAGACCCGAGTTGAAGGATGGAGATGATCCGACCGAACGTAACGCTTCGGAGATGGTGAACTCAATGATATGCTCTTGGATCATCAATATTGTTAATCCAAAATTACACACTAGTGTAGCATATGTCGAGACAGCTTCGATGATGTGGGAAAATTTATGTAAGAGGTATGCTACACCTAATACACCCAAAATTAACCAACTCAAAACTGATATTGCTGCGGCAAAACAAGGAGGACTCGAAGTAGTCGATTTTTATTCAAAATTAATGGGTATGTGGAGTGAGTTGAGTAGTTATATAAAGATCCCTCAGTGCACTTGCAGAAAGTGTGAGTGTGAAGTTGGGCCTAAAGTAGTAAAGATGATTGAGGATGAACAAACGCACGAATTCCTCATGGGCCTTGATGACGTGTCCTATGCAAACATACAGAGCCAAGTTCTAGCTCTAGACCCGCTGCCTACTTTGGATAAAATTTTTGACATGATTCAGCAAGAAGAACATCACAAGCAACTCATGCTAGGAAGGGACCTTCGAACTGAGACTATTGTGGCCATCGCTGTGAGACACAAATCTGGTGGAGCCGAGAGGAGTACTTGCAAACATTGTGGGCGCTTTAGACATAACGAGGCAAGTTATTATGAAATTATCGGCTATCCTCCTAACTGGAGCACTCGGGGTCGTGGCCATGGTGGTCGGAGTGGTAGAGGCGGTCGTGGTGGCAGGGCAGCGGGAGGACGAGGCCGTGGGGCTGGGCAGCGTGAAGCAGCGTATGCTGCTGCAGTTCAAGCAGAACCAGTGGTGAATCACGAAGGGTCAGCAGCTGAGGTTCCCCAAATTAGCATCCTGGGGTTGTCCTCGGAATAAGTACAGAGGCTCTTAAACCTCATTGATGTCCTGAAAGCGGGATACGAAAAACAGTATGGTCAGTTACCAAGGTTAATCGATAGTGGAGCGTCATGCCATATGACTTGTGACTTGAGCTTAATTAATGAAGTCAAGAACATCCGACCTATTCCAATAGGTCTTCCTAAGGGGGCTCATACGTTAGCTACAAAGAAGGGGACGTTAACCCAGACGGAAAAGGGTCCTTGACTAATGTTTTATATGTTCCCGAGCTTAACTGTAACTTGTTATCTGTGGCTAACTTGTGTAGAGATTTAAATTGCGCTGTGCCATTCTTCGATGATTTGTGTGTATTACAGGACCGCACTTTGAGGACTTCGATTGAAGCGAGTGAGCAAAAATATAGGGTATACTACTACTCGGGGGCACCGAAGGTCAAGAATCAAGTCAATGTAGTAGTGTCGAGACGCTTGTGGCATCACCGTCTTGGGCATCCTTCCAATGAAGTTATGTCCGCCTTCTTTAAAAATTTAGGAATTTTTAGTAACTTGAGTGGAACCAATAAGGATGTTTGTGATGTATGCTTCCGGGCTAAACAGACTAGAAGTCGTTTTTCTATTAGTGAAAATAAAGCTAGTGATTTGTTTGAACTTATTCACTGCGATATTTGGGGACCTTATAAAAGTGAAGGCGTCTTGTGGTGCAAATTATTTTCTCACAATTGTTGATGACACTAGCAGGGCTACGTGGGTATGCCTAATGAAAGAAAAAGGCGAAGTAGGCCTGTTATTAAAAGGGTTTGTAGCCATGACTAGTAATCAATTTCAGAAGAATGTGTAGACAGTTAGAAGTGATAATGAGCTTGAGTTTAAGTCTGGGACCATGCAGAAGTTCTATTTTGATAACGGCATAATCCATCAAACTAGTTGCGTGGACACCCCCCAACAAAACGGTAGGGTGGAACGTAAACATCGGCATATTTTAAACGTAGCAAGAGCCTTACGTTTTCAAGCGGGGCTCCCCTTGAATTTTTGGGGTGAGTGTGTGTTGACGGCAGTTCACTTGATCAATCGGACTCCTAACAGTGTTTTGGATGGGAAAAGCCCGCATGAGATCCTATATAAGTGACACAATTCATATAACCATCTTCAAGTGTTTGGATGTCTAAGTTTTGTTCAAATCGCTTAAAAACAAAAGACAAGTTTGCATCACGAAGCAGGAAATTCATATTTTTGGGGTGTCCCTTTGGCCAAAAGGGATGGAAAGTTTATGACATAGAGACTCACGAAATTTTGGTGAATAGAGATGTTACATTTTATGAGGAAATCTTCCCTTTTCAATATAAATCAAAGACTCCGGACACCTTGGCAGAACCTCCAGCCCATCCCATGAAAGAGGGAGCATCGAACTTGGGCCAGCACAACATTCTCACAACTCCAGCCCATATCTGACCAGTCGGTAGAGGACGTGCGCCAAGAAGAGCAAGGGGGAGCAAGCCCAGCTGATAGTCTTAAAATGTACCGCAAGTGCATGGTGTAGTTGTAGCTAGCAACCGGCAAGTACGGGTCGTATTCCACAGGGAGTTCGGTTTTCAATTACCAAAGCTAACTCAAGCGTATCAATCTAGGCCAAACAGAGAGTGGAGGGAAGAAAGACTAAATTGCTAAAACAAATAAACAAAAAGGGACTTGGGTTTACAATTTCTCCAAATAACGAACCAACTACTTGAGACGAGTTTTAACCTACGCAAACTACACTATGAGCAAGAGATAGTCGGTTGCACCATCAAAGACCACCCAAGCCCTCTCTCAAGGGTCATGAGCTAGTCTAATTTGCCTAACTACCTATTTTCATGGGGTTAGCTCAATTATTCCACAAAATTAGCAACCCCAGAACCTAGCTTGGATTGAGTACTATTTTCATGTCCCGAACTCGGCTATTCCCTCTCCTACACTAGCAAATTGACCTCACCTCTCAGCATAAGTCAATCGCCCAAAAATATGGATGAAAGCTCTTTCAAACATTTCATCGAACACTTTGTGGGCGTGAGGGAAAACTTTAAGTTCTACGCATAGATTTGGGTATGGTTAGGCCTAAAACAAGATTAATTAGCCATCAAGAGGCTAATCGCAATCCAAGCCCACAAAATCTATCAACTAATCATCAACAAAACACAAAAACCCAAACTTAAACCTAAACTAACGGAGAACATAACAAGCATGAGAATGGAGGAAAGCGAAAGCAACTAATCTAATATTACAACCAAATAAAACAAGGATTAACAATGAAAACTAAACATATAAACTACATACAATCTAACTAACATAATCAAAACAAGAACAAATAAGAACGCAATTGGAATAAAAAGAGAGAAATGAGAAGACTTATGAATTGATGCGAAGGAACTTCAAATTGAAGTGCTTGAATCCAAAATTAATCAAATACAATCCTAATCTAATCCCTTCAATGGGGTTTTTATTTGCTAGAACCTAGACTAAACTATGCTAAAAATTACATGGAAGAACCCCCGAGTGACCCCTTGTAAAAAATCCCGAAGAGGGCTTAAATAGAAAATCGCGAAACCGGACGACAGGCCCCGGGGACACGACCATGCCAGGGTGGTACGGCCGTGCCACATGGCACGCCCCCACCGTGCCAAAATTTTGGCACCGTGGTTCGGCCCCCGGTTCGTCCCTTTTTGCCAGTTTTTGCTGTTTTTCTTAGCTTTGTCTCGTCTTCGTGACGTTTGCTTGATTTAGAGTTATTTCCTACAAAATATAAATAAAACAAGTAAAAACCTAAAGATTAGATTATTACACGAACTAAAATCAGGCGAAACAGGCATGTAAAATGTGACAATTTATCGCCTAACAAATACCCCACACCTATCTTTTGCTCGTCCTTGAGCAAAATAAAGGAAACACTAACCTAGGAATATAACTCACTTTCGTAGGAATCACGGTTACATTTAGCGTATGCAACAAGCCCTTTAAACCCCTTGGTTCCCCCAAGTGGATGAGTAAAGTCTCGTGAGGGTTTGCAGAAGATATACCCACAAAATCTTTGAAAAAGAAAAATAAAAGGGAAAAGGAAGGGAGAAACACAAATTGAAAAACAAAATGGATTTACAAATAAAAACACAAATATATACAAGGGAAAATCTTGCACACATTCTAACTAACCAAATCGCCTATGCAACAAAGATATCAACCTGCATATAAACAGAAGGTACACATCAAGAGTCTCTATCCCCATGACAACATCAAAGCGCCAATTGTTCACTCTACTGTACATCAAAATTGTGAATCCATCCTTGTGCTTAGTGTGCTGGTGTATCATCATCTTAGGACTCAGACTTATTAGAACTAAACTCAATCCCACACGACCGACACGAACTACATCATTGACTTATTAGCATGAAAGGAAGGCTTCCCCAGTAGCAGTATTGTCTCAAAGGGTAGCACCCAGTAACACATGCCTCAAAGGGTGCCTGTCAAGTGTTTCCAGTGGCAGTATTCGCTCAAAGGGTAGCATCCAGTAACGCATGCCTTAAAGGGACACTTGTCATTCCAAACTAAAGGTGGTTTCCACTTTTTCTCTCTTTTTTCGGTTGTTTTTTTTTTGTTTTTTTTTTTGTGCGAACCGAAAGTGGAAACCAACCAAGAGCAAGAGTAGTAGTGTACAAAGACAGGTGGGAGAGCTGATCATGGAAGACTAAGACTCTAAGATAACGATGATGGTATAAATAAGGACTGGATTGCACATATATAATGAACTATTGGGGTTAGAATTAGGGCTTAGAATGACTCACTTAGGACAAAGATCTATCATGCACAACATAGTAATATACAAGCCGATAGCTAAGGTACAAGGGGTCAAAGCCGATCAAAATAGTACAGAATTCCCCCAAAACAAGGTGGCAAAGAGACTACTCCTCCCCCACACCTAAATCTTACAATGTCCTCATTGGGAGCCAAGGAGTTATCACACCAACAAGGCACATATATACAGAAAATAATTCGAAAATAGTATATACAAAGAAAAAGACAAACAAGAAAAAGAAAAAGAAGGAAAAAAACAAAAGTATATACAAAACAAAAATGAAGAAAGAGAGAAAGGGAACCAATTTACCGGGTTAGGTGTTGAGTACACCTAAACTACTACCTCCCCAAGACGATGCGTCGGAAGGTTAGGGAAGCATCAGCCACTCCTCGTTATCTCAAGATCCAAGCCACCAATTTAGATGCTGTCAAAGCCTGCAGGAGCTTATCAAACACCTGAGCATGCAACTCAGATGAATGTAAGTAAGAGCTCCCAAACGTGACTGTAGGAGTGATAGTAAGTGCTCTCCTAAATTTATCAAATGCCTTAGAAAAATCAGTAGAATGATTGAATGAAATAGTAAACATGATTTTTCCAGGCATGTCCTCTAGGTATAGATTATAAGGATCAAGGGAGGAAGCATACCCTCTAAAAGTACCTAGAGATTTAGAACAATCAACCACATTCCTCTTGAGCACCGTAAGAGAATCAATCGGTAAGAGATCACAATACTCAGGGGAAGGGGAGGGTAGTGAATATGAAGAAACATGGGAAATATCAAGGGGATCGGGGGATACATGGTCAACAAGATCAGGACTAGGTGACACTGCAACCACAGCATCCATACATGACCTCCTTACTAGAGTCTCATCGAGATCATGCACCTCAATAAAAGCATCATCTGATGCATAACATATATCATCCTCATTAACACTCGCATTAACACAAAATATCTCACCTACCTCGAACTCCGTCGACTGAGCTAAAAGGAAAGGTGGATCAAGATAGGTCGTGCAAAGTGGAGTATAATCCCTAAGGATGCTAGGTGAGGATAGAGCAACAAGAGGTAAAGTAGTTAAGGGAGGGTCAAGTACTTCCTCTAGTCCGGACTCTAGAGTAAGAGTAGATGCACCATCATCACATAAATTAACATCAAGTGCAGAGAAATTAACCCTAAGGTCAGTTTCATGTGATAGGTCATACTCCCGCATACAATTAGCAAGCTTAACTTGTTGCTCATTCATTGTCTCTATCATGCTAGCAATCCTGGCGAAACCATCAGCAGAAATATGGTAGGGACAAGAATTACTGTCATAGTCAAAACAATGGCAGATCTCACACGTAGGAGGCATACAATGAAAGATGTAGGGGGTGGGGTGGAAGGATTAAAATGACTAGTCTCAAATTCATAAGTATCCCTACCCAATCATTCAAGCAATTCCCAAGCTTCGTCAACATTTCGAGCATAAAAATCCCAATGCTCCAAAAGAGCACAGGTCTTACAAGTCATGCCCTCATAGACTATGTTCAAAATTTCCCACTTCTTCAAGCAATAACCATAATGAGTAAGAAAATTATGTAATCTATCATAATACTTCCAAAATAATTCATGCTCATACTGAGGAAAGTGAAAACTTGTCATTTTTTTTAAATTTTTTTTCAAATAAAAGCCTAGTCTCGAATACTTAAGGAAACCTTCATATTGAAAAAGCGTCAACTCCCCGGCAACGGCGCCAAAAACTTGATAATCTTAAAACGCAAGTGCACGGTGTAGTTGTAGCTAGCAATCGGCAAGTACGGGTCGTATTCCACAGGGAGTTGGGTTTCCAATTACCAAAGCTAACTCAAGCGTATCAATATAGGCCAAACAGAGAGTGAAGGGAAGAAAGACTAAACTACTAAAACAAATAAATAAAAAGGAACTTGGGTTTACGATTTCGCCAAATAACGAACCCGCTAATTGAGACGAGTCCTAACTTACCCAAACTACACTATGAACAAGAGATGATCGGTTGCACTGTCAAAGACCACCCAAACCCTCTCTCAAGGGTCTTGAGCTAGTCTAATTCGCCTAACATCTATTTTCATGGGTTAGCCCAATTAAACCACAAAATTAGCAACCCTCGGACCTAACTCGGATCGAGTACTATTTTTATGTCCCGAACTCGGCTATTCCCTCTCCCACACTAGCAAATTGATCTTACCTCTCAGCATGAGTCAATCGCCCAAAAATATGGATGAAAGCTCTCTCAAGCATTTCATCGAACACTTGGCGGGTGTGAGGGAAAACTCCAAGTTCTAAGCATAGATTTGGGTATGGTTAGGCCTAAAACAAGATTAATTAGCCATCAAGAGGTTAATCGCAATCTAAGCCCACAAAATCTATCAACTAATCATCAACAAAACACAAAAATCTAAACTCAAACCTAAACTAACGGAGAACATAACAAGCATGAGAATGGAGGAAAGCGAAAGCAACTAATCTAATATTGGAACCAAATAAAACAAGGATTAACAATAAAAACTAAACATATAAACTACGTACAATCTAACTAACATAATCAAAACAAGAACAAATAAGAACGCAATTGGAATAAAAAGAGAGAGAGGAAAAGACTTATGGATTGATGCGAAGGAACTTCAAATTCAAGTGCTTGAATCCAAAATTAATCGAATACAATCCTAATCTAATCCCTTTAATGGGGTTTTTATTGGTTAGAACCTAGACTAAACTACCCTAAAAATTACATGGAAGAACCCCTGAGCGACCCCTTCCAAAAACGCCCGAAGAGGGCTTAAATAGAAAATTGTGAAACCGGACGACAGGCCCCGGGAACACGACTGTGCCATATGGCACGTTCACACCGTGCCAGGGTGGCACAGCCTCACCGTGCCAAAATTCTGGCACGGTGGTTCGGGCCCTGGTTCGTCCCTTTTTGCCGGTTTTTGCTGTTTTTCTTAGCTTTGTCCCGTCTTCGCGACGTTTGCTTGATTTGGAGTTATTGCCTATAAAATATAAATAAAACAAGTAAAAACCTAAAGATTAGATTATTACACGAACTAAAATTAGGTGAAAGATGCATGTAAAATGCGACAATTTATCGCCTAACACCAGCCTTGCGGACAGAGGCCCAACCAGCAGGCCGAAGTACTACGGGCCCTGAACTGCAGACAGAGGCCCCATCTCCAGCCCTGACCAAACGAGGTCCAACACTGGCCCAAGGTGTGCGACGAGGAGACCGGCCCAGACAGTCACCGGTACATCTAGATGATTTTGTTTTCTACGGTGCCCGAGGTGAAGACCCCATCTCACTTACAGCACCTTCTCACATCGAGTCCTTAGGTACGCGTTATCATGTCACTAATTATGTCATAAGCGCTAATTTTTCTCTCTCTCATCAAAAATATTTAGCTGCAATTACAAAGATTGTTGAGCCCAGGTTCTATTCTAAAGCTGTTAAGGATCCTCAGTGGCGGAAGGCAATGGCAGAAGAGATACAAGCTCTGGAAGACAATAATACATGGCGGGTCATGGATCTACCAGATAATAAAGACCCATTAGTTGCAAATGGGTGTATTAGGTGAAGTACTACTCAGATGGGACCATTCAACGTTATAAGGCATGTTTGGTTATACCTGGAGACCATCAAATTGAAGGGTTTGACTAGCACGAAACATTCGCTCCAGTGGCCAAGATGACTAATGTGCGATGTTTTCTGGTAGTTGCAGTGGCTAAAGGATGGGACTTGTATCAAATGGATGTCAGCAACGCCTTCCTACATGGTGATCTCAAAGAGGAAGTGTATATGCACATGCCCCCCGATTTTTCCTCTAGTGGAACAGGTTAAGTATGCAAGTTGCGAAAATCTCTCTATGGGCTCCACCAAGCTCCTCGGCAATGATTTGCCAAACTTTTTTCCAAACTCTGTAAGTCTGGATTTGTTCGTTCCTACGCTGACTACTCCTTATTTGTCTATCGAAAGGGAGAAGTTTTCATGGCTTTGTTACTCTACGTAGATGACATTGTGCTTGCAGGAAACAATGCCGAAGCATGTAAGAACTTTAAAACTTATTTGCATGCTTGTTTTAGCATTAAGATCTTGGTCCCTTGAAATATTTTCTGGCCATTGAGGTGGCTCAGGGATCACAGGGCCTGTTTCTGCGCCAGCGCAAATATGCACCAGAGATACTCCAGGAGTGCGGTCTACTAGGTGCCAAACCCGCCGAATTTCCAATTGCAGAAAACCAGAAGCTCTCCCTGGCAGATGAATGACTACTAAAAGACACTGTTCAGTATCGCAGATTAGTTGGTCGTTTAATTTATCTTACAATTACACGCCCTGATCTGGTTTATGACGTCCATATTCTGTCTCAGTTTATGCAAGCCCCTAGAGAAGAACATATGGAAGCTGCTCGACGTGTATTACAGTATCTGAAAGGAACTACCGGCCTTGGAATTATTCTCAAGGCCGACACTCACTTGAAGCTCTACGATTTTTGCGATTCTGACTGGGGCGGGCATACCCACTATCAACAAGCTCAATGAGTCACCTATCTCCTGGAAAACTAAGAAACAAGCCACTGTTTCCAGATCCTCTGCTACTAGTGAGTTGGTATGGTTCAGAAGTTTTTTGGCTTCCTTAGGGGTCTTCCTAATGCAACCCATGAAGCTGTTTTGTAACAGTCAAGCTGCATTACACATAGCGAAGAATCCTGTGTTCTATAAACGTACGAAGCACATCGAGATCTACTGCCACTTTGTTCGCGAAAAAGTTGTAGCTGGTATTCTTACACTCTCTCATGTCAGTGCAAAGGAACAACCTGTGGACATTTTTACAAAAGCTCCTGGGAAGCGTCAGTTTCAATATTTGAAGAGTAAGTTGGGCATGAATGACTTGCATGCTCCAACTTGAGGGGGAGTATTAGGAAATAATAGTTGTGTAATTAATTATTAATATATGTTTCCTTATGCATGTAGTAGTCTATAACATATGCTTTCCTAATTCATGTACAAGTACGTGACCTAAGGGTTGGTTCTGATTCATATAATTGGTGTATAAAAGTCAGCGGTTGGCCAAAGCTAATGTGAAGAAAAAGAAGAAACAGGGGCTGCATTCATACCCCAAATCAAAGACAAAGTCTCAATATCAAATATCAATTCTTTAAAAAGTCCCCAGATAATTAAAAGTCCCCAGATTCCTGTACATACAAAAAAGACACGGGATTTCTTATAACCCTTTGGATTTGTTCTTTTTTCTTCCCCTTATTCTTTCAAGTCCTCTAACTACATGCCTTGTTTAGTAGTGTTTAATTTCCTAATGTATACAGAAGTGTCCTAATGTATGTAGAAGTGTCCAACAAAGCTTGGTTTGCTAAAAGGGGTTATCAGTGGGTCTGTTGAATGTCAATGCTAAAAACATTTCCATCTACTTTGGCTTTGTTGCTTCAATTTCTTGCATGTTTTCATGTGACCAGTTTTCATGAAACAACTAGCTGGTATTAGTATAAGCGAATATAGCTATAGTGTATTAGTATGATTACAATAGTATAGAATTTTTAGCTGGTATTGTTCTTTGCTGGTACAATTATCTTATGTTATTATCTATAAATGGGAGGTTTTTTTAAATATAGTTCTGATGCAGATTATTGTAAGATGGCATATTAAAGCTGCATGTAGGCCTCTGACCTTCGAGGTGCCTGTATTCTACCCACAAGTGAGGAGGTCTCTCTCTTGTGAAATCTTTCTCTTGTTGTTTGGGGTAAGTTTGTCCTATTATCTCAGCCGCTTGAGGTTATGTCATGTGGTTTGATTTTCGACAAGAATTTAAAGATGCAATTAGTTACATAAAATAGATATGGCCAAAAGCTGAAAGGATATGAAATTGCTGGTATTGTTTCTCCTCTGCAAACTTCTTTGTCCTCTGAGAGAGAAGGATACAGGAAAACATCTAAATTCGTTACTCATGTACAGAAAGTGGACTAACTGCATAATCATGGTGCGGCCAAATCAAATCAGATGCAACTCAGTTCACTAATCACTAAATCAAACTTCAAGTCAAACCATACTACAACATCTATTCTCAATCAACCCCAAAAAAAAAAATCAAAATAATTACCTGAAGATGAGGAAGGGTTTCACCTAAAAAGTAAGTTAAGGCATAGATTATATAGAAGTCCAGTAGAAAAGGGTCCGACTTCACCAAAATAATTTATAATGTCCCATATAAGATTGTACGTTACTTTAAAAAAAAAAAAAAAGATCCATAAGAAGATTTGAATTTTAATACAAGTGACTAAAACTACCGTTCAAGAATCAATCACGTAGCTTGCTATTATCTTTTTTTTTAACTGGTTTTTTTCCCCTTCTGTTCATAAACGTCAAAGGATTATCTCTTTTCCCTGCGAACATCTATTGTTGCTCGCTTTTTCTTAATTCTACTATTATAACGGATGCGAGAAAGTATGAACAAATTGACAAATACAGACAGATTTAACGTGGTTCACTAACAATGTGTTAGGTTTGCAAAAGGGGGAACAGATTCAAGGCATTCTAACATCTACTTTCAGTAGAAGAAGTAGAGAAATCAAGTTCATTTCTTGAATATACGAGGACGTTGAAGAGTACCAGCATATAATATAAAAGGTGACGTGCTATTTTCTTCATTTAGAGCGAGTGTGGGCAGCATGTGGCTCTTCAGAGTATGCTTATGTTATTTGAAGCTCTGACTGGATTAATAGCCAACTTTGCTTCAAAGCAGACACGTTGTAAGATATCCTGTTACTTATGCAATGTTGGGATGCATTTAGGCTCTTTTCTTGACATTGTACTTGGGTATTTGCTTGGGTGCTACATATAAGGAGAAGTCAATCTTGGGTTTGACCCTTTTTTAAAAAAATTTTGGGCTTGACTACTTAGAGATGTTAGAGCAATCGAGTATCTCACTTGGAAGGAAGATTATACCATTACAATAGTTTTCCTGGTCAATACCTATTGGGGAAACACAACGATGAACCCAAATTCAAGCAGAAGCAAATTAACCAATTCCCCTCTTGTGTTGTAAAATGGCAATCAACTAACACCAAAAGTATTGAACCAGCCAAGAATGAAAAACAACAAATGATAAGAAGGCTCAAGAATTTACGAGGAAAATCCCGATGTGGGGAAAAACTACGGGACCGTTAACAAACGGTACCAAAACTTCCACTAATCAACAAAGAACTAAGTGGGTATAGCCAAAGTTCATCTCTAGATCAAACTAGAGGCAATACAATCATCAAGGAAAGCCCTTGGCAACTCAATCTCCACAAACATCACTCAAAAAAAAAGGTAAATAATATAAAACGTATCTAAGAATTCTGGGTAGAATTTACCAACTTCGAGAGCACAAAATGACAATCGCACCGTTGGATTTGAAGAGGAGAGTGTCAGGAACAATATACTAAAATTTGAGGCCGATCGGAGATCGTTTGGTTGCCGATCGGAGCCAAAATGTGAATTGCTAAATTTCTTCCTCTCCCTCTGTTTTGCCTCTCTATATTCTGCCCTATTTTTCTGCTGCTACTGCCCGAAAATGACACCCAAAAAAAAGGTGTTTACTCACTCTTGGAGCTTCCAAGAGAAGCTAAACCATAAGAGACAATTTGGGCCTTTTTTTAAGACAAAATAATAGGACCCACAAATGACTCATACATCCACATAATAATGTGGGTAAATAAAAAATTAGACCCAAAAATATTATTGAGCCTCTTCTTCCATGTAGTAAGGAACACCCAACAAATCTCCCCCTCACTCCTACATGGGGGGTTCCAGTAAACCCGCTTTCAAACGACAAGCAACAAGCTTGCTCTTGGGTAGAATCTTAGTCAACATGTCCGATCCATTTTGATCGATGTGTACCTTCTCCATTTGCAACAATTTCTCTTCCATCACTTCTGAATCCAATGATACCTTCTTCGCATGTGTTTGGTTCGGGAATAATAGGCAGCATTCTTGGCAAGGTGGATGACACTTTGACTATCACAATGAAGTGCATACTTCTCTTGGTTCAAACTAAGCTCTCCGAGGAAATTCTTCATCCACAACAACTCCTTACTAGCTTCAACGGCTGCAATGTACTCAGCCTTGATAGTTGACAACACAACGCACTTTTGTAGTCTTGATTGCCAAGACACAGCAGCCCCTGTAAAAGTCATCAAATAACCAGAGGTAGACTTACTAGAATCAACATCACCTGACATATCTGAATCTGTGTACCCATCTAACACAGGTTGTCTAGGTCTAAAACACAAACAAATTCTAGAAGTACCCCTAATATCCACTTTACTGCTACCCAATGCTCCCTACCAGGGTTAGACATGAACCTGCTAACGACCCCAACCGCATGTGCAATGTCTGACCTTGTACAGACCGTCGCATACATCAAACTTCCTACAGCCAAAGCATAGGGAACCTTCTTCATCTCATCTTTGTCTTCCTTACTTGTAGGACACTGACTAGAACTCAATTTCATGTGGCCTATATGTGGAGAACTCATGGGTTTAGCCTTGTCCATGTTGAACTTCTGAAGCATCTTCTCAATGTACCTCTCTTGTGACAGCCAAAGTTTCTTATTCTTTCTGTCACGTGAGATGCGCATGCCTAAAATTTGTTTCATAGGGCCAAGATCCTTCATAGCAAAGGATTTACTCCAGGCATCCTTCGGATTAGCAATTCTCTTGGTGTTAGAATCAACAATCAACATATCATCAACATTTAGGAGGAGAATCAGAAAGTCACCCTCAGGATAGTTCTTCACAAACACACAATGATCAGCATGTGTTTTGTGGAATTTATGCTCAGTCATAAAAGACTCAAATTTCTTATACCACTGACGGGGTGCTTGTTTCAAACCATACAAGCTCTTTTTCAGCTTGCACACAAGTTTCTCCTTGCCCTTAACCTGGAAGCCTTCTGGTTGATCCATGTAAATATCCTCCTCTTAGTCACTTTGGAGAAATGTTGTCTTCACATCAAGTTACTCAATCTCCAAATCCATACTCCCAGCTAACCTGAGCACAACTCTGATTGAAGACATCTTCACAATTGGGGAGAATATCTCATCATAGTCAATACCCTTCTTCTGACTGAAACCCTTCACCACCAATCTTACCTTATAACGTGGTGGTGAGCCATCTTCTCCAGATTTCAGTCTGAACACCCACTTATTCTTGAGTGCTCTCTTGCCTTTAGGTAGCTCCACTAGGTCATAGGTATGGTTCTCATGTAAGGATCCCATCTCATCTTGCATGGCATTATACCATTCCTTGCTGTGAACTTGTGATATAACTTCCTCATAAGTGTTGGTTCTCCCCCATCTGTCAATAATACAAACTCACTGGGAGGATATCTCGAGGAAGATTGTCTCTGTCTAGTGGATCTCCTCAACTGTAGTTCTGTAGGAATAGCATGCTGTTGTGCTGTATCACCATCACCATCACCATCTTCAGAATCATCATTATCATCATCATAGTCATCATTAGCATCATCATGATGGACGTCAACACCCTACACATCTCCCTCTTGAGCTGGAGGAGGTGAA
The DNA here is from genome assembly GCA_029747015.1 of Carnegiea gigantea. NCBI lineage: Eukaryota > Viridiplantae > Streptophyta > Magnoliopsida > Caryophyllales > Cactaceae > Carnegiea > Carnegiea gigantea. Next base: position 509,155 of record JAKOGI010000180.1, on the reverse strand, counting down.
TCTGGAAAAACTGAAGTTGGGTGTATTCTAGTGGCAGAAAAAGACTCAGTTTGACCTGACTTGTCAAAGTCTACAATTGTTTGGTCTTCAAAGAACACAACATCTCTGCTTCTGATCACCTTCCTGTCAATAGGATCCCACAATCTGTATCCAAATTCATCCTCAGAATACCCCAAGAAAATACACTGTTTTGTCTTCTTATCAAGCTTGGACCTCTCATCTCTGGGAATGTGAACAACTGCTCTACATCCAAAAACCCTCAGGTACTTGTAAGACACATCTTTCCCAGTCCAAGCTCTCTGTGGAACATCACCATCAAGTGGGACTGAAGGAGAAAGGTTGATCAAGTACACTGCTGTGAACATTGGCTCTGCCCAAAAGGACTTTGGCAGTTTTGCATGAGAGAGCATACATCTGACTCTTTCTTCAATTGTTCTATTCATTCTCTCTGCAACCCCATTCAACTGAGGTGTTTTCGGGACTGTTTTCTCAAGTTTGATGCCCTGGGTCTTGCAGTAATTTTCAAATGGCCCCCTGTACTCACCACCATTGTCTGATCTAACACACTTGAGCTTCTTGCCAGTTTTACATTTAACTCCGGCTTGAAATTTCTGGAATTTCTGGAGTACTTGGTCTTTGCTTTTCAACACAAAAACCCACACTTTTCGAGAGTAATCATCAATAAAGGTCACAAAATATTATGCACCACTGTGTGATCTAACATCCATGGAACAAACATCAGTATGAACAAGATCAAGCACATTCTTTCTCCTAGAAGGTGGACGTGTGTGAAATGCAACACGATATTGTTTTCCAGCTAAACAATCAACACATGATTTCATGTTCATACCTATAACATCGGGGAGGAGATTCTTCTTGGCAAGTATCTACATACCTTTTGTACTCAAGTGACCAAGCCTCTGGTGCCATAAATTAATGGATAAATCATCAACTATGTTGGCCTCCCCTGTGCACACTCTAGCTTGCATCACATACAAAGAAGTCTGCTTTTTAGCTCGGGCCAGAATTAAGCTCCCTTTGATGAGCTTCCATTTTCCACCACCAGATTGACTAGTGAAGCCTTTATCATTGAGCACGCCATTAGAAATCAAATTTAATCTGATGTTAGGAACATGTCTAACATCTCTTAACACCAACTTGCAACCTGTGGAAGTCTCCAGTGTGACTGAACCCATACTAATAATCTTATATGAACCATCATTTCCCATCATTACATGACCAAAATCGCCACTAGTGTAGGATGAGAAGTACTCTCGGTGTGAGGTAACATGATATGAGGCACCCGAATCAATCACCCAAGTGCAGTCATCACTAGCAAGGTTCAAAGAGCCTTGGTCACCAATAAAGAATACATCATCACTGGTAGCAAGTGCAGTAGTACCCGTTTCCTCTGTTTGGTGCCCAAAATTATCATTCTTCTCTTGTCTTTCCTGAGATTTATCCTGTTTCTTTTTCCTGCAAAATTTCTGAATATGACTCGGCTTGTTGCAGTGATGGAAAATGATTTTGTCTCTGAATTCTGATTTCGATCTCCCCCTGGACTTGTTTCCTTTTTGCGAAGAATCCCTGTTTCTATTTCTGCCTCTACTGTAATCTTAAACCACATTCGCTTCTACCTGACTGGAGAAATCCATTTCCTTCCTTCTTATTTCTTCATTCAGTAGAGCGGATGTGACCCCTTCCATGGTCAACTTACCTTCAGGTGCTGAATTGCTAAGAGAGACAACAAGAGTATCCCAACTTTCAGGTAGTAAGCTAAGTAATAACAAAGCCTGCAACTCATCATCAAGAATCATTTTTGTTGCAGATAATTGGTTAATCAACCCTTGAAAATCATTTAAATGAACTACCATACCCCACCATCTTTATACTCTAACTTCACAAGCTTCCTCATCAAAGAGGCTTTACTCATGGCATTTTTTCGCTCATACATATCAGCTAACTTTTTCCACAAAGCATAAGCATTTGTCTCATTAGCAATACGTTGCAGGACACTTAAACCCACAAATTGTCTAATAGTAGCAACAGCCTTACGGTTCAATATTTCCCATTCCTTTTGGGTGACACCCGTTAGGACATTCTCATTTAAAATGGGTTCATACAAATCCTTCACATAAAGTATGTCTTCCATACGGGTCTTCCAACTACTATAATTGGTGGCATTTAAATTAACCATACCACTCATACCCAATTTATCATCCATTTTAACAACAACAGAAAATCACCACAACAAGCTAACCTGGCTCTGATACCACTTTGTTGGGAAAACACAACGATGAATCCAAATTCAAGCAGAAGCAAATTAACCAATTCCCCTCTTGTATTGTAAAATGGCAATCAACTAACACCAAAAGTATTGAACCAGTCAAGAATCAAAAACAACAAATGATAACAAGACTCAAGAATTTACGTAGAAAACCCGATGTGGGGAAAAACCACGGGACTGTTAACAAACAGTACCAAAACTTCCACTAATCAACAAAGAACTAAGTAGGTACAGCCAAAGTTCATCTCTAGATCAAACTAGAGGCAATACAATCATCAAGGAAAGCCTTTGGCAACTCAATCTCCACAAACATCACTCAAAAAAAAAAGGTAAATAATATAAAACGTATCTAAGAATTCTGGGCAGAATTAACCTACTTCGAGAGCTCAAAACAACAATCGTACCGTTGGATTTGAAGAGGAGAGTGTCAAGAACAACGTACTAAAATTTGAGGCTGATCGAAGATTGTTTGGTTGTCGATCGGAGCCAAAACGTGAACTGGTGAATTTCTTCCTCTCCCTCTACTTTGCCTCTCTATATTCTGCCCTATTTTTCTGCTGCTGCAGCCCGAAAATGACATCCAAAAAAAAAAAGGTATTTACTCATTCTTGAAGCTTCCAAGAGAAGCTAAACCATAAGAGACAATTTGGGTTTTTTTTTTAAGACAAAATAATAGGACCCACAAATGACTCATATATCCACATAATAATGTGGGTAAACAAAAATATTAGACCCAAAAATATTATTGAGCCTCTTCCTCCATGTAGGAGGGAACACCCAACAATACACTTCCTTCTTCTCTTGCTTCAGTAGCTTGGAAATTGATGCAGGGTTCCTTTTGAGGATAGATTCCAGCATCATCTCATGAAATAGAATATTGTAAAACAACCCACTTTGATTTTAAGGTTCCGTTAGTTGTTGGAGACCTCTAAAGTGCTCATTTGGCTGTTCTAAGGAAGAAATTGCTTAGTGTCAACTAGGTGATAAGTTGTTCACACAAATTGGGTCCTTGGAGGTTTATCATGAAAGATGGCCGAGATTTTAGGCTCATGTTTCTATTGAGGTTAGAAATGTTTTTTATATTTCCAACATAGTGATTGATTTGGTGCTGCTTCCTTGGTAGACTTGTTAATTATGCTGTCAGATATAGGAGTGTGCATCTATTTGTTTCTCTATGAAAAATTAAAAAAAAATTCATGGTGAGTAAAGGGTTGGCTCTTGTGTTTGGTCTCTTACTTTCTTTGTAATACCTGGGTGAATTATGTTTCTCTTATTAGTTCCTTCAACAAGCCTATGGGTTCTTTTTAGGAGACTTCACTTCCGACAGCATAGATAGAGTTCTGTTTCATATAAGCAAGCTTTCCCCGAGTTTTTGGAGTTTTTGCCTTCCCTTCTGTGTCTAACTCCTCTAAATATAAGTATCAGGTTCCTACGCAAGCTGATTTGGTAGTCCTTCTCTTGACTCCAACTCGCGAATTATGTGTTCTTTCCATTGTTAAACCAAAGGGATCTGTTCACTTTAATCCAATCTACTGTTGCCTGCTTTATTGCCTGTGCATAGTTTCCGATAAAAGAAAAAAAGATTACTTCTAGATGAGGTGTGAAGTCAATCTTATGAAGAGGTCTCTCTTCTGTGAAATCTCTCTTGTTTGGGTAAGTTTGTCCAATCATGCCAACTGCTTGAGGTTATGTGGTTTGATTTTCTGTAAGAATTTAAAGATGCAATTAGTTACACCGAATAGATATGGCCAAAAGCTGAAAGGATATGAAATTACGGGAATTGTTTCTCCTTGTTTAGAAACTTCCTTGTCCTCTGAGAGAGGACATGGGAAACATATAAGTTCGTTGCTTGTGTACATAAAGTGGACTAGTGGCAGAATCATGGTGCGTAAAGAAAGTTGTCAAAAGTTGATAGTCAAGTGCAGCAAAAGAGGAGAAGATGCTCGAGATTGTGGTGGAATGTGTGGTTGGGAGTGGAAAGAACTCCATAAACAAGTGAAGCTGGATTGGATTTTGAACTTGATCCTGACTGAATTCACTCTATATGCATTTCAGAGACACATGGATGATTTCAAGGCTTTGTATTTCTGGTCTGACAACGATAGAGAATCAGGTGCAGTTTCGTGAGCTTGAATACCCTCCCCCGTAGGATATCATACAAATGCATTTGATAGATTATTTTATACTACTGTCATTGATCACTGCTATATATTTATAGGCTCTTTATGGGGTGGATTTGGAAACTTCAAGCTTTGGCAGCGGCTTTCCGAATTCCTCGGTTCATGGTTGCTCTACTTCTAATGAGAAATATGTGAAATCAGGATGGACCTAAAAGTATGTCATGGAATTTTGCTGTGCCCGGTTGGGCAGTTGGGAGAAAGACCCAGGACTCAACTTTGTGTAAAAAGCAATCAAGTTATAGAATGTAATTTTGATGTACTATTGTTGACCATATGGTCCATACACTCCTCCAAATAAACTGCTATTTCTCTTTATTTTCATCTTTGGTGTTTACAGGTCAGTTGATACTTGATACAAAGTATATTGTTAATGGAAAATATGTAGATTTTCTCTAATTAATCGAGGATCTCCCAAAAGTATCAAACTTTATTCACGAAAATCGAAAAGTTACTGTCAAAATTCTGCCATACATGCTACTACATTGCATTATGCAATACATGTTACTACATTGCTCTCCAAACTTTCTTATTAAAGTTGCGACAATAATGGCATGCACCAAGTTGGGATTCTAAGAAAAAAATATATAAATAGCCATTTCACCATCCTAACCTTTGTTGTCACCAGTTAAGTTGTTATTGCTCACTAATATTTCATTGTACCTTTTTTTTTTCAAGCTTGACGTCAAGCAACCTATCGATGATAGGCAAATTAGTATGATGCCATAATGTTTTCCCACCCACGTAACAAAATTCCGAGATCTTATGACGACATAGCAGTATTCACGCGCATGCGTGCACACACACATATATATTCATGGCAATTTATACATTTAACAAGCTTCGTTCAATGCGTGACTTAATATTGTTCATCAAGTTACTTGGTTTGTACATGTTAAGGTTGAGTTCATCTAGTATTGTTCATGATGTTCATTTGATATACGTGAATATATATATGTCAAGCATTCCTCTGTTTATCATGGCACTCCGAATGTTTATCATCAAAGATGAATTTGCTCACTATCTCACTTGGGTTTGTTCATTAGCTCAGTGAGCAGTGATCACTTTACATGCAACTAAGCTACATTAACTATATAATTGGAAATTGTTCAGTGAGTTCATAGGTTTAGCTGAAATTCCAAATTGTGTTCCTTAATTACTATTATTCATTGGTAAATCAACTATTGTTCATTTAACACATTGGGGTACACTTCAAAATTGTTTTTGTTCTATGAATCAGTCCCCCAATGCTCATTACTATTGATGTCATGGGGCAATTTTTTTTCCAATTATAAAATGAAATCCATGGAAATTATTATTTTTCTGGACAAGATGAACTAATTTAACAACTTCGAATTTGGTTTTGTTGATAATAAAAAAAAGTCTGATGAACAAACGATGTCGAAGACATGAACAATAAATAATCAATATTATCGTAAACCGAAAATAAGACTCTTGGAAATGAATACACTGGTAAAATTTGACAACTTCAAAAATATTAGTACAATTTTAGGCTTCACAAGTTTAAGTGGTGACACATGATGTATGTAGCTACTAGAATGTAGCCAATTAGCCGGATATATTCAGCTAATTTCATCTACATTTCTAATAAGCAAATATTTCTTTCTATGAACATTATCAAGATAATAAATGAACAAAGCGGGCCATCCTCAATAAACAACCTTATGATAAAAAATGAACAAATATTCTTTCACTAAGCCCTTTCAAAAAAAAAAAAAGAAAAAAAAGTAGTTGCATTTCGTTCTATAAAAAAGTAAAACAAAATAATTATTTTAGAGTGGCATTTGTTGTTGAATTAGGTCGTCAGCATTAGTCCCATGAACTTGTACATAATAAAATGCAATAATTCCAATGTCAGGTTCTTTAACCCACCCACGAAAAAAGGACTAGCTAATAAACATGTGTCAAATTCTGTCACCAATTCACGAAAAAAAGCACTTGCACACAGTGAAATGCAATAAATACAATGTCAGGTTCTTTCACGCACCCACGGAAAAAAGGACTGGCTAATAAACACTTGTCAGGTTTTGTCACCAATCAATGAAAAAAAGGACTTGTACATAATAAAATGCAATAAATTCAATATCAGGTTCTTTCATGCACTCACAGAAAAAAGAGTTGGTTAATAAATACCTGTCAGATTTTCTCACCAATTCACGAAAAAAATATAATAAAATGCAATAAATCCAATGTCAGGTTCTTTTACGCACTCACGGAACAAAAGACTGGTTAATAAACACCTATTAGATTTTATCATCAATCTACGAAAGAAGGACTTGCACATAATAAAATGCAATGAATCCAATGTCATGTTGTTTCACCCACCCATGGAAAATGGACTATTTAATCAAATTCTGTCATCAAGCCACGAAAAAAAGGACTTATACATAATAAAATGCAATAAATCCAATGTCAGGTTCTTTCACGCACTCACGGAAAAAAGGATTGGTTAATAAACACCTGTCAGATTTTCTCACCAATTCACGAAAAAAAGGACTTGTATATAATAAAATGAAATAAATACAGTGTCAGATTCTTTTACGCACTCACGGAACAAAGGACTGGTTAATAAACAACTGTCAAATTTTGTCACCAATCCACGAAAAAAGGACTTGTACATAATAAAATGCAATAAATCCAATGTCATGTTCTTTCACCCACCCACGGAAAAAGGACTGGTCAATCAAATTCTGTCATCAATCCACGAAAAAAAGGACTTGTACATAATAAAATGCAATAAACTGAATGTTAGGTTCTTTCACGCACCCAGGGAAAAAAGGACTGGTTAATAAACACCTGTCATATTTTGTCGCCAATCCACGAAAAAAAGAACTTGTGCATAATAAAATACAATAAATCCAATGTCAGGTTTTTTCACGCACCCCCATAAAAAAATGATTGGTTAATAAACACCTATTAGATGTTGTCACTAATCCATAAAAAAAAAGGACTTATACATAATAAAATGTAATAAATCCAATGGATTTACTATACACTTAGAATTGCTATTGGAATGTTGAGTTAGTTTGATGTCAAATTTATTTTATGTGATTCCTTGTATGCTGTAATGAAATAAGGGTAGAAGGATTCCACTTCTCTTATTTTCTATACCCATTTCAGCATAGTAATCAATTTGGCAGTGCCAAACCTTGATTGGAATTGGAGAATGGAAAAACAACATTGCCACTTCAAATTGAACTGCGCACCTAGTCCAGAGTTGCAGGCATGACAGTATTGTATTAGAGATGGATAACATGTTGATTGAATGATTCATTGAAGTTAGTAACTCTAACTTACCCTTTACTTTCCGATTTTACTTACCACAAAAGTTCGTTTTTAGATTTCGTCACCAATCCACCAAAAAAGGACTTGTACATTATAAAATGCAATAAATCCAATGTTAGGTTCTTTCACGCATCTATGAAAAAAGAAGTGGTTAATAAACACATGTCAGATTCTGTCACCAATTCTCACCAATTCACAGAAAAAAGGACTTGTGCATAATAAAATGCAATAAATCCAATAGAATTAGAGAATAGCAATTAATCACTGTTTTGTAACACTGTAATGTCAATTCTTAACTTCGCAAAAAGTGGCGAGGATTGTTAATTTTTCTCTATTATGCTTTTCCAATTCACATTCTAACCAATTGGATTTTGGATTGATAAGTACGCTTGATGTTTATGTTTGGCGTGATTGTTTTGAGTGAAAGAAAAATTTCGTTTACATGAACTCAGTGCTTACATGAATCGTGGAAGACAGATAATATGTTATGTATCTTTCATGATGTTCACATAAGTCGTAATTTTCAAAGAGTCAATACATGCCAATTTAACTTAAGAGTCAAAGTATGAAACGTATCATTGTCAAAGATGCAAAGCCTATATCATACTCCTAGGAGTACGAACTCCCACAAGCCACGTCAGCACCACGTATTAAAAATTGTCCATATGACAAATACACATTGGAAAAATATATATACATGGCCAGAAGGAGTACACACTCCTAGGTGTATGATATACATTACCTCAAAGATGGGTCACCTAGTTTGCAACATAAGAATCATTCCTAACTAGTCATGCATTTTACAGTAGATCCTAAAATCAAAAAAGGTCAAAGGCCGTAAAAGCAAAATTGCATTTTTGGACACTAAAGCCAAAGCTATGAAGCCTGACTTTGACAGCTAGTTGATATCTCCAATAGTCTTCCAGCATCAAAGCTCTATCAATAGAAGACTCAAGTAGTAGAAGAAGAGGGGCAAACAGCAGAATAAGGTTCTCTACTCATATTTAATTTAAGTGTTCTCTCGTACGCTTGAAATTTGTATTTCGCTCTCATCATATTCATACTCTTATAGACACTTATTGATGGAGACCAAGTTACCAAGAACAGCAAGGAGCCTGAAGAGTCAGTCAAGGGTGTTCCAGCACAGAACAAGTCAAGGAAGTCATGACCATAGTCAATGAACATCTTCAACGTTCAGTTCTGCCCAACCTCAAACACAGTCAGTGTCTGACCAGTTTTGTTGAACATGATCAACACTGATCATGGTTTGGGAGAGACCTGTAAATCTCCCCGACCTTTAGTTTAACTTGTCCCTGATCCAATAAAACAAGTTGTAGCAATTTTGGAGCACAGCAGTGCAGCCTACCAGCTCAAATTTAGGACAATGCTTTCTAGACTGCAATCCAGCAGAGTCCAGTTTTGGAGGGAAATTCAAAGGCTTCATGGCAAGCAGCTGGCACATGGTCTCAGACCTTGAAAGAGGGTTAAAGTAATTATCAAATAAGGCCCCAAAATATGGGAGTTGGCTCCCTCATGCCTTGTTATTAGCGAGCTAATGTTGAGCACAAAACAACCTTTTATCCAGCTACTGTACTTTGCCACCCGGGTGATCATTAGGTGTCTTAATCAAGCTGCAAGTCACATACCAGCCTACTTAAGGGTTGTTTTGAGATCTTAAACTAGTCCATTTATGCTAAGATAGTTGACACCTCAACTAGTTAGCTTAAATGACACTAATAGGTGTCAATGATTCATTGGTTCCAGCTCAAATCAGCTTGTATTAACCTAGGCTAGCATGTTTACTTCTTGTTTTTGCTTCCGAACCATTGGCTATGCAAGAGAGTAGGTCATATATAAACCTCTATCTCTTTGTATTACACTCAGATTATCTAATATTGAAATTGAACCTGAGTTCAACTCAGTTTGCCCTGAAAATTCCTAGTGGCTGTATCTTGAGTTGGCTACTCAAGTGATGATATACTAGGTCATTTTAGTTCTTCTTGGTGGTGTTTTTGTATCCAAAAAGCCTAAAAGTGACTGTCCAAGTGAGCCTCAAATGTGGTGTTTCTGTATCACTTGACTGATCACTTGATTTTCCAACTCTATCCTAAACTGTTGGTGTGTTCTTGTATTCCTTTGAGTTTTTAGTCTTTGTGTTGAGTAAGGCTAGGTACATCACTTGTTAGGTAGGAGAGTTGAAGGAAATTCTCTTTTAAGCAAGTAACTGTTTTCAAACCATGGAGGACTCTGGGTAAATCTACTTACAACTTACAGGAAACATTGAGTAGATTGTCAGAGTTTTGGAGAGAGCCTGACCCTGATGTGTATTATATTATTGGAAAGGACTTTAGATAAATATGTTCATAAGGGATGTGTACAATTGTCAAAGTACTAGTGTTAACTTTTACATGTTGTAACTCAAGAGAAATTAATGCAATTGTTGACATCGTAAGTGGGAACCTTAGGAAGAGACTAGTCCCTTTGGATAGCGAGATATTCGTGAATAAACGCAGTGCATTTTCTTCTTTATTTTTGTCAAGCTTATAATCTACAGGCATCTCTTTACTGCACTTCAATGTTAGTAAGTACTAACTCTTACTCTTTACTTTCTGATTTTACTTGTCATAAAAGTTAGTTTTAGAATTGCCCAACTTTTAAATTTTTTTCATGGTCGCCCTATTTCATTCCCCTTATAAGATGACTTTATTAGAACTTTTGGGACCAACAGAGAACATTCAAAATTGTTTTTCTGGTTGATGCTTTGTGATCGATGATATATTTATTGGATGGTATTTCCAATGCAGTCCAATAAATCAATGGACTATGAAAAACTATGCATTGAGAACCAAAGTGCATGATGAGGACTAGACATATCGTGTATTTGTATGTTCGTAGCAATTTAACAATCTTATATCTTGGTATGTAGAATTACTCCTAATATTAAAGTTGATTTTTTTACACCTTATTTAAAATTTGTGATTTTTAATAATTTTGAAGGAAAATTGAGTGATCTTTAAACCTCTTTCAATAATTTGCAGCCTATTTCTTTTTTGAAAAAAAAAAAAAATCAAGTCCAATTGTCCAAATAGCTCATCTCAAATTGAGGAACCAAAGTGTATGATGAGAACTAGACATATCATGTCTTTTGTAAGCTCCTAGCAATTTAACAATCTTATATTTGGGTACGTAGATTTACACCTAATGCTAAAAGTTGATTTTTTAAACCTTATTTAAATTTGTGATTTTTAAGAGTTTTGAAGAAAAGTTGAGTGATCTTTAAACCTATTTCAATAATTTATAGCCTATTTTTTTAATAAAGTCCAATTGGTCAAACAGCTCATCTTAAATTGTATTAGTATGTTACGCTTGCTGTTTAAGTAGAAAATAGGATCCTAAATTAAAACCTTAGAATATGTTGTCATGGCATGACCAATCCTCTCCCCTCCCCGCCAAAAGAAAAAACTACTATTCCTATTTTTTGATAGTGGGGGTAAAAAACACCAAGTCAGTGTTTGGTTGGGTGGAAAATGATTTTTTTCGAAAAATGATCTTCCAACTTTCCTTATTTGGCATAATAAATTATGGAAAACTATTTTCCAAGGAAAATTATTTTTCCCCTAATGGAGGAAAATGATTTCCTTTTTGAGAAGACAAGAAGTTGATTTTCTTCATGTAACTCTTTGATAATATGGTCAGCTGAAATTTAGATGCCAAATTTAATTTCAACAGTGTGGGTTGAAACTTAACTATCCGATGCGAAATATTAAAATGAACTCAAATCTAAATTTTTAGCTCAAATTTCTTTCATTTGATCGATATTTATATCTCCATCACGACAATTTAATCGTCATTTTTTGCCAGTACAACAATTCAGTTGACTCTCCACTAAAACAATTTCAACGGTTTGGATTGAAACTTGATCATTAGATATAAAATATTAAAATAGGCTCAAATTTAGATTTTAACCTTGATATTCTTTCGTTTGGTCAACATTTTTTCCCTCAACAACAATTCAATTGATACTTGTTGCCCCTTAAATAGTGTCGTCAATGTTTTTTTTACCACTAGAACAATCTCAATAGTTTGGATTGAATATTAATCATCGGATAGGAAAGATTAAAATATGCTCAAATCCAGATTTTGAACCCAATATTCTTTCATTTGGCTAGCATTTTCTCCGCCACCATAATTCAGTCGACATTTTTCACTGTTTAAACAATTCAATTGATGTTTTTTGTCACTAAAATAATCGTTAAGAGAAAGGATTGAAAAAAAAATCAAATATGAATTTGAAGCTCAAAATTCCTTTATTTGGTTAACATTTATCTCAACTACGACCATTTAGTCAATATTTTTCATCATTTAAACAATTCGGTCAATTTCGTTTTTGTTTCCTATCTTTGATTTTTCGATTTTGTGTTCATTAGTTTAGTTTTAGTTGTTTTAGTTTAGTTGAGCTTTCTTTTGTTTTTGATTTTCTATTCGAATTTATATTTTAGTTTTTATTTTAGTCCGTTTAATTTAATTTCGTTATTATTTTCTACTGAAAAAGGGGGACTAACAGTTTGGATATTTGTGCAGGAAGCAGAAACAAAAAAAATAAGAAAAAAATGCTCTTCTTCTGTGTTTGCGATTTTTTTCTACTTTTTCTGTTAGGTTGCTATTTGATGTTTGAGTCTTTTTTTAATTTTGGTCAAGTAGTTTTATGTTTGTTAGTTTATTTTATTTTGCTCACTTAATTATTTGAGTCTCTTGTTTTTGTTTTAGTCATTAGTTTGTAAATAGTCTCCTAGATGCATTTTCTTTCCTTGAAAAAAAATAATAAAAAAATCAAACTTGAAAATCCAAAAAAATTGAAAATTTCTTAAAATCAAAAAAAAAAAAAAATTCAAGCATGCCAGTTTTTAATTTCCCACAATATGAACATGAACCTTTTTGATGTTATCTTTCGAGACTCCTTAGAAAAATATGTTTTATAGAAAATGATTTTCTGGGAAAACCATGTTCCTTCCGACCAAACACTACCTAAAATTAGAATTAATATTCTCCATATTTGGAAAAGATAGTGCTAAATTAAAACTTCAACAACATGTCTTCATTCTCCAAACTACCGTTCAAAGTACAGTTACAATACATCCACTACAGATCATAAAGCTATATTGGCATTGATTTTTTGGGGGGGGGGGTTAGTGCAAAAGAGAGCTCTAGGAATTTTGTTGTTCTATAGCAAGGTTACTAGAGTCGGATCAGACTGACCGGTTCAATGGGTTCAATAAGGAATTAGACAACAGTCCGGTCCGATCACTGGTAATAAACCACTTCCCTATTGAGCCGATCAAGACCCGATTAAATCATCAGTTTTCATGATTGGACTGGGTACTTAGATCAGTTTAAGACCTTCCCCTGTATTTTTTTTTTGGGGGGGTACTATTAAAAAATTACAATGTGTTGTGAAGTAGCTTTGAACCACTAACTCTCTGCCTACTTTAAAGTTCTTCTCGGATCTCCTAGCAAGTGAGCAACACAACTTTTGTGTTAAATATTCACTTGCAAATTTATATCTATTTGTTATTCATTTAAATTTTCTTCTCTATCCATTGAATCTTTTTATTAATTGATTACATATTAACAATCTAAAAAAATATCTTGTCCACTTCATCATCGATTTTTGATCAAATAAAATAATTGTATTTTTGTTACTCACAAAGAAATTCAAAGAATGCTTTGGATTTTAAGAAATTTATTACTTGTTTATTACTAAAATATTCTAATTTAAAAATTCATGATAGTACTTATTAAAAGTTTTCCACTTATTGAAGTTCAGAATTTACTTACATAAATAACAAATTATTTATAATTTAATAAAATATGATAAAACGGTTTTATCCGGTCTAACCGATTGGATCGATCCGACCATTGACTCACTAACCTTACCGGTTCACTCACCAATTCGGTTTTGACAACCTTGTTCTATAGTCATCTTGGCCAACTGACCCTATATTATCATTTATCAGCATAGAAGGCATCTGTTAGTTCTAAGGGAGGTGATTGAACATAAAAGAAACCTACGTCTCGAGTGAAACCTAAACTAGTTAATATATCTTCCACCTAATAATAGCTGACAGTAATTTCATTAATTTGAGCCTACAGAATCTGAAAACTTATACAATATAGTTTTCAGCAACTTAATAGATATTAACATTATTTCCCAATTGTTATGATAATGAATGCTCTTAAAATCTAATTTATTTTTTTCTTACTCAAATGGGTACAAGGGAAAGAAAGAGACAGTGGTTTCAAGATAAAATTAGGAGATAAATAAATCAAGAGTGTTTTAGGGGATTTTAGTATCTTTTTTTAATTTAACCTAGATTAAAAGCTTAATTTTTAATTTTATTTTATATTAAAAGTTAAGGGTTGGATGATCAAGTGTATAAAAAGTTTTGCTTTGCTTAATTTCTATCCCACAACGTGGCATAAACTAAATGCCACTATCATCTTAATGATGTGGTAAGAGATATATTCAAACTGAAATTCATCTCTCCCCTAACTAGGGATGTTATTGAACTGAGCTAATTCGAGTCCGATCCCACTCGAGTTTGACTCGGTCAGATAAAAGCTTGGTTCATTGTCAACTTGAAGTTTAGGCTCGCACTTGCATGCACATTGCTTGGCTCAACTTGGCTTCATATTCTTTGCATTGTTTTTCCTTCTTCTATTAAAAAAGTTTCCAAATTCAATGCCACAACACAAGCTAAAATTTAAACTTTTGTATTGGATCCGAGCTAAACAAGCGCATAATAGAAACTTATCTTTGTAGAAAACCTAGCCTCCTCTCATCTCCTCTCTCTAGAAAACTATAGTTGTAAGCATCAATCTCTGCTTTATTTATGTTTTTTCGAGTATTTTTACTAATAAATTTGTTTCCATTTGTGAGAGGTTTTCCATACCCTCCTCTAATAGGCGGTGAGGTCTCTTGCTCTTGGAGCATTTCTATCAATTTTTCTCCATATCATTCTACTTGTGTGGATTCTGATTGCTAATTGATCGTAAGATCGGCCTATAATAGGCATCAGTTATTCGAATTTGGACTACTATAGTAGAAGAATCTTTTCAACTAAAAGATCATACAAGATTTGTGGATCTCCTTATTAAAGATTGTATTATGAAATATTAATTGAGAAGAAGAGTGTTCAGAAGAGTTTCAATTAGCTTTCTCTATCGAAAGGTTTATTTTATTATTTTAGTTATGAATTCGTATCAGTATGATGCTTATCATAGATGCCGTGCAACCTTTAATTGACGAATTCCTCCTTTAAAAAAGGCACATAAGAAAAATGAACTAATTAAGCTAAATCGAGTCGAGTTGAACTGAGCCTTA
Source organism: Carnegiea gigantea (assembly GCA_029747015.1). Lineage (NCBI taxonomy): Eukaryota > Viridiplantae > Streptophyta > Magnoliopsida > Caryophyllales > Cactaceae > Carnegiea > Carnegiea gigantea. The sequence goes on along the minus strand of JAKOGI010000180.1, from coordinate 494,004 downwards.
TTGAGACATCCGACTGAGTATACTATCAAGCCGACTCAGATTGGGCTCAAATTCGATTTGATTCAAGCTCAAATTAAGCTTTGACCAAGTCGAACCTGAAGCCATATCATGCCTATTGGCTCCAAAGCTTTAAACATGGATGGGGCCGATGGGCTTGGCTATAAAAAGGCTGAACTGGGCCAAGCTCAAAATCTACACCCCACCCAAGAGATAAGGTGCAGTACGTTCTGAAGGCAAATAAGAAATTCTGATTTCCCTAAAACCAAAAGAAAAACCCTTTTTCACGTTACCTGTTTAACTTTGAACTCAACTCTATACTCACTACAAAAAATAATGCATCGTCCCGTATTTGTATTACCACACTTAATTAAGTGTGGAGAGAAAAATGATAAGATTTAGTAGTTTTATCTATTTCATATTTAGTAAGTGTGGATAAATTATGGACCAATTCAAATTCTTATTAAGTGCGAGGAATTTATAATAGCATTTATAATTAATTTTTATTAAGCTAATGACATAATTTGTACAAAATATTTGAATAGTTATATAAATATATCAGCCAAACGAGGAATGAAAAAAAACTAGCCTATATGCTTGGCTTGCCTGCGCGCAGCTTACCTCCCGGCCTCCTCCCCTCAAAAACAAGAAGCTAAAGGTAGAAGCTTCAATTGAATTCTCCAGCTTGCAGGCGTCAAATCCCTAGAAAGCCTTCGCAAGGCCCTCATAATAGTCATCTGGGTAGCGAATTCTCAGCAACTTCCCGTGATTAAGCATCAAATCGAGTCAATTCGAACAATCTGGGCAGTGAGTTGAACAATCTGGGCAGCGAGTTGAGCAATCTGAAGTTGGGAAGAATTCTTTTATGTCGTAACAGCAAGGTAAGCCTCAACTATCAATGTGAATTCCCTCAAATGATCGGAAATCAGAAGAGTTCACTGAAATTAATATGCCCGAGTTGCTGGTTAATTGATGTGCTATAACGCAGACCATAGCCAAGGAGTTGTAGAAGTGCTGGTTGTGGGTGTTGCTGGACAAGAGTCAGAGGCAGATTTGAGGATATCAACTGTTCAAGAAGGCCAATTACAAACCTAAGATTGGTCAATTCTGATGTAAGTGAATTCTCAATCCCCCTATTTTTCCGATTTCCTGAGTAATATAGACCAATTTTACGAGATTGTGATATGAATCTTGCTGTGATGTTGCTGCTATGCAATTGTTTCTCCACTCCTAATTCAATGGCCACATCTGGTTAGGGTTCAGCCCCCTTTCCCTCTCTGCTCACTCACTTTGAAAGATATCTCATTGGTTTGGCCTTGTCAATAGAATTTGTCTCATCTTTACTCGAGTTTCCCACGGATAGGAACCGTTAGTTTAATATGTCACACCCCTTTTTCTTCATGTTGATTCTGTTATGCTTTGATGCTCTGGGCATGATTGTTATAGGTTGACTGCAAATTTTCTGATTAAACTTGAGGTATGGTTTGTTGAGATGCAAAGTTGCTATTGGGTTTAATTTTTGTGGTGAAAAATTAAGATACGAATAGTTGGATTACGCGTTGACTCTTATTTCATACCTGAATTTGCTGAGTTGATTTTAGAAGCCTATAATTATTTTTGTTGCTCAATTCAATTACTTGTGTTTTGAATCGAGCTGCCATGAAAGTAGTAATGAGTGAATGTAGAACAATTATCAACATTATGTGCAGTAGCTTTGTCCATAAAATGGGCTGTTAATTGGGGTAAAGACCAGGGCTATGGTTTGCTGATGAGGTTTGCTGAGAAGTACAATAATATGGAATGTTATTGATGTGCTGCTGCATATGCTTGCCTATGGTTTTCTTCTGGTCCCTCTCTAGATTAAGACACTTGGTCGATTGAGTTCATGCATCTTTCTTCACTGGTTCTTGGAAGTGTTTCATAGCCCACTTCTTGTTGCAGGTATGTAGATTTGGGTCTTCTATCTACTAGTAATTGCTTGACTTTATGATTTTGTGCTGAATTTGGAATCATTTCAAGTGGGGTTGAAATTTGAGTACTGTGTTTTACATTTGGAACCAGATTAGCTGTCACATAAGGATCATGCCAATGGTTCTCCCTATGCTTCTGGTTTGGTTCCGTAAAGTGGGGTCTTTTCTAGTCATAAGTTTTTTAAAGTGGGGTCTTTAAAGTGGGCTCAGTAGATGATTCCAACCTGTAGATTAAAAGGGGTGAATGGCTAATGGTTTGGTTTAATATTCTTCCTATGTGGTTATTTCTCTCATCTTAGTACTTAGGAATTTTACATCCATTCCAGGTTGCATTAATGTTCTCTTTTCTCTTTTGCTGAGTTTGGATATTCAATGAATGTTATCATTTTGGGGATTTTTCTGAAGAAGCTACTTGTGAAAGTCAAAAGTTTGTACTTTTTTTTTTTGTATGATTAGAGAGAGCTTGAAATATCGATTTTTCTTTTGTGGCATGGATTCTGTTGACCACTAATAAGTTAGCTATGAGGGTAACAATGTAGTGCATTTGAAAAAATCGTATTTGGTGAAGTCGCTTCCCTTTATTAGAGCACTTGCATTACTAATTGATATATGCTTCTCATTTTACTGGTTACCTATTCTAATTTGACTTATGCAGGCTTGCCTTTTAGTTCTAAAGTACGCTCTTTATTTTGTACCAATTGCATCACTGCCAATATCACCCATCTTCCCTTTTCTATATTATATTGTATGTACATATCTTTCCAGTAATCATTCAACTGCGATGGTATGAACAATGTTATAGCCTGGGTTTGGGCAATGCCTATTCTCTACCTTTTTCTAGACACATATTGAATAGCAAGCATTCAATGCATTTTAGATGAGTTCATCATGGGGCATTGGCTTGGTCATTGGTCTAGTGGTTATCTTGCACAGGTGAATTCTTTTTCTGTTAAGATGAGATTCATTTATTTGTTTTGATGCGTGCCAAGATAATTGTCCTGGAAATTCCTGTATGTCTTTTCATTTGGTGTTTATTTACATCTTGGATTTCAATCTACCTTGTCACAGCCTGCAGAAAAATATCCAAATATCTGTTCTCAAGACTCAATTTTGGGAGGTAAGACCAGTTCTTTCAACTTGTCATACCATAACTATTTTATTGTACTTCTGCATTCAACCAGTTTACTAATACATAAATTGCTGCTAATAATCCATTTCAGGTTTCCATATTTCCTTGCTTGGTTGGTCATATCAATCTTTTCTTTGGCTGTATTTTTTATCTGCTTTTGGATCCCGGTATGATCTCTTTCTCCATTGATGTATATTGCGCTACCACCATAGCTCTTAATTTTTCTCACTGTCTGCAATTATTTTTTTGGGTGCATAGTGATGTAAAGATGCTTTTATATGTTAAAACCTCAACTATCACCCATGATAATTAAAATAATCATAGTTCCAACTTAATCCTCCCTCTTCTTTTTTTCCAATTGTTTGTCATTTTTTAGATTTTAATAGTTATATTTTAAGTCACTTGTAAGGTGAGAATAAGATTCTATTTTAAGTCACTTGTAAGGTGAGAATAAGATTTTAATAGTTATATTTTTGTTTTTAATTTTGTTATTTTATAAATAATTATGTTTATTTTACTGATTTTAGTTAGATTTATGTTAAATATTGATTAACTTAGTGAATTACTCATGATTCATGAATTGAAAAATGGGGATTTTAACCTAATTGTCTTATTGGTCGTTCTTGGTTGAAGATTTAAAGTTGGACTAATTTTGTTTGTAATTGCTTCCTTGTTTATGTTTAGTTTACTAATTTTTATTGAATTTGTGTTGAATAGGTGGTTAATTTAGAGATTTACTCATCAATTAAAAAATTAGGTTTTGCCTTTCTTGATTGAGAATTTAGAAATTAGAATTGGGGTAATTTGTTGGTTGTTGTTTGTTTATTTGTGTTAAATTTATTGACTTTAGGCAAATTTGTATATTATTAATCTCGCCCCCTTGCTTTTAATCCTGGCTCCGTCCTTGGAGAGAAGCCATTGATTTTGTACAGAGATTCCATCTGTCCGCCATTATTGGCTTATCTCTTCTCCTCTCCTAAAACGTTGAAGACGTTGATGCTTGTTTTCCTCGGCGATGGCGGACGAGCAGGACACAGAAATTAGACTCCCGGCGACGGCGTCGGCGATTCCTTCCGGCGATGGCACTGTTTGGGCTGATGTTTCTCCTCTTCTCAATGCTGCCTGCAATGGTCTCTCTCTCTCTCTCTCTCTCTCTCTCTCTCTCTCTCTCTCTCTCTCTCTCGCTTTCTCTGTCTAAAAGGTAGCTTTTATTGGTGTCTTGGTGTTGTTGGATCCCTATTCCTTTTCAATTGATTTATGAAGTGCTAAATGGACCTCCCCCCAAAAAAAGAAAAATTAGCTCGAAGCAGTGAGCATCTGGTATTGCTCTTATTGCCTTGGTCGAATTGGGGAACCATACATTAGAGGATCATAGCAGCATGTGCTATGAAATGAGTTTTGTTTTTATACGCTGTGGCAGGAAGTGTGAAGCATGATTGAAGGAAAACCAATCTCATTTCTTATGCATTAGTTGGGTTTTGACGTTTGTTCTAGTGTCAAGTTTGGAATGTTTGGATCAGTATTAACAAGGAATTCGTACCCTTTTTGGGGTTTTGTGTTTTTTTGATATTGGATTTATTGCTTCGACATAATCTCTTATTTCCTTTGGTGGCAGAACTTCGTGATGGCGAGCTCATTCACGGTGAAAATTTCAGTCTGTTTGCTGCCATGTCTGCCTTGGAGGTGCTTATAATTGCTTCAACTTTGCTCCCCCCCACCCCCCGGCCTGTGTTTCTTTGTGAATTACATCAGAGATCTTCATGATATCTATTTGGCAGTCGTCTTAGCATATTGTTCTCATTATTTGTTCTTTTTTGAGAGAATGCACTTATTTCTTGTGTCGGTTTTCTCTTATGGCTCATGCTTTCGAGATTCCTAAGTCCTAACATCTTCTGTATTACAGTCTTCGTAATGTGTGGTTTATGAATTCATTTGGACTCTTGGTATTCTTTCTGAATTTTAGTGAGACTTATGAGGAACACTTCTAATTAATGTTGCATGGATTCTTTATTCTTGGTTGCTATAATCTATGTATCTAGGAAGCCTTCCTAATCAGGTCATGGGTTTTGGTTGATATAGTCAGTTCTTATTGGTCTTGTGCATATCATCTGCAACAATGCAAAAATTCCTGATTTCATGTTCTTATGCTTTGTTTATTTTGTTAGATAATGGACCCAAAGATGGATTCTGGCATGGAAAATGGTACATATCATTCTGTTGATGAGGCCATTGAGAGTGGTGCTGCTCCAGTTCCATTAAGTTGTGATAAAACTACAGATGTGTTGCGTATTATTGATGTCATGGACCACCTTCTTGCATGTGAGGTATCATCAGTCTGGAGTGAGATGTTTTTCCCTCTTTAATTGGAGGCCTGTGCATCTACTTATTGCCATCATTGTGTAATGGCAGGCAACTTGGCACAAGGGACATTCTTTGGCTCAGACAGTCTTTTCTTGCATCTATCTTTTGCGGCTTGACCGAACATCACCACATGCGCTTTTACATTCTTACTGCAGAATAATTCGTGCCACATGCAATGCGGTCATATCAGTTGTGTCAGAGGGACGCACACATGAAGTATGGTACCCTACTGTATTTTGTGTTTATTTTTGGGGGATGCATCTTGGTTATATCGTTGTTAACCATTTCGTTTAACCTCTTGGTGCAAGGTTTCTTCCTCATTACTTTTCCTCGTTTACGATTGACAAGTTTCTGCTTTCTAGAAAGCAAATTACTGGACTTGTATTAGATGTTGTTTGTAGGAAAGAGAGGTATTATATTAACAATGAGGGTGATTGGAGCAAAGGGCCAGATTGCCATATTTGTGGAGCGGATGGCACTAAGGGTCACTCAAGTAGAAATTGAAGTGAATTTCATTTGTTTTACCTGGGATTTGGGTAAATACAGGTGTCGTGAATTTCAGTTTCTAAGTAAATCTTTCTGCCTTGGGTTAACTTCACGATTCAGTGGATTTGTCTTTTCCATCTCCACTGTTGGTAGTGGTGGTAGTGTATTTACCGGTTATTAAAGTTCACTTACAATATAGCAGCTCTTTATGAAATATGAGACCTACTTTATAAAAATTTGGGAAATGGGCACAGCATAAAACAATAGAGAAATGAAAGTTTAATAATTGGATGTGAGCAAAAATGACACGTGGATTTGTTTGAAAAATGCTGGACGTTTAAAAAACTTTCAATAGCTGTATTGTTCTTAAGTTTCGGATAACCAACTTAAAATTTGATATTTCTTTTTTTTTCCTTGCCTTCCAGATAGGCCTGAGATTGCTTGGGTCATATCTGATCTAAGCATATAACCATTGAGAAGTTGTCCTTTTCTTTCGATTTGTGTGTGTGTGTGTGTGTGTGTGTGATTGGGGGGTTGTGGACTGAAAGTCCTTGTCCAATCAGTTGTTTGTCGGATTCCAAGCTGGGTAAGGTTTTCAGCCTTTCCCATGGAAGTAAAATTTGATCAATAGTAAAGCAGGCAATTCATTGCTTCCATATATTTTGTCTCGGATTTTCTTGTTTGAAAGGGAAGATTATCCTGATCATATTCTGTTTCTCGTCATTTGACAGGAAGAAGATTTGTTCATAATGGCCTTTGGTCTTCCTTTGGGTGGAGAAAAAGATGAAGGATGCTTGTCTTCTGTAAATGCAGTGGAGGAGACACTCTGCCGGCGCCTGCATGCTTGCAAAGCCCCAACAGCCAAAAAGAGGGTGGTAGAAGGTACCTCTTTCAGAAAGTTCTCTTTTTTGCTAGAGTATTGTAATCAAAATGTCAATGGAGTGTATTTTCTGCTTTAGTTTAATGCCCCTGTATTTACCTCTTTAGTTTATAGATTCTATAGTGACCATTGTCATGCCTTTGGTATGCAGACTTAGAACCTTTACAAACTAATCCTGATCTGGAGGAAGGGTTATGCCGAGCTCTGTTGTGCCGTTTACGATTTCGTAAGGTCTTAACCTATATACTTTTGGCTTTTCTATTACTTTATCTTCTCTGGCAAATTACATCAGGATCATTGCATGATTTTCTCTTTTTTTACTGTTTTGAATTTCTTTAAGGCATGAGAATGGAAATGCTGCTTGTTTAAATTCTCTTTTGCACTCATATTGGATTAGAAGTTGGATTTCTCAATTGATCTTTGGATAACTTTATGAATTGTGGACTACTGCTTATGCCAACTTATAAGCATATTCTTAGAATTAGGAAGACGATAATTGACTTCATCGTCTATATTATACTTTTTTTGGAGGAAAACCTAAAAATTTGTCAAACATTATGTTATCTTTTCATTTCTTTGGATTCATATGTTGGTCATCTACTCGTCTGCTTGAGGAATGTGTCTTTGATGGCGTAAGTTTGATGATTATTTGAGCAACATGATTTAATCATGTTGCATTGTCCCGTATAAGAATTGGACCAAATTGGCCATTTATTCATCTAAGCTGGTTCAAATAGGAACCTGACCACGCCTAGGTGCGGATAGGCGCTTCAAGTTAGTCATGGCCAAAAACTGGCCACAAATTTTTTTTTTTTTTTGGGGGGGGGGGGGTGAGGTTTACCTTAGTAGGAACAAAGTTATGTAGCCAACAATGACCATTTTATGTCAAATACCCGGGGGGGGGGGGGATTTGATCGTCAAGGACTCATGGCTTAGATAAGATGAGGGCATTCTTCGCACCTTCTGGCTCAAGCTTATGTATCCTTCAGTGATGCCAATTATATTTAGGGTATTTACAAAGTTTCACACTATATAGCTAAAAAGGGCAAGTTTGGACTATCTTTTCAGCTTGGATTGTACGGACTAAAGCAAAATACATTTTTAAACTTCCTCTGCTCCGTTCCTATGGGGTGGTAGGTAATCTACGGTTTTTAAATTTAGGGTCAATTTGAACCAGTCTCTCTATAATTTTACAATTCAGAGGTAAAACTGCTACATCAGCCCCCCTATACCTTGCCTGGTGGCAGGATATTTTGGGTATTGGATTTGGATTTGGACAGGGTTTCACACTAGCAATTCATTTTCGTGGAGTAACAATGAAGCTTTTCAACTGACGATCTAGTAGGGTCCAATTCTTCAGACATTTGGACTGCCATGTTGTCATATATAGCAGCGAGGGGGAATGTACAACAATCTTGGTATTTACCAGACACCGAGACAATTTCTCAAATTAAATTGTAAGATATAACAATTGCAACGATTGCTAATGTTCCCTAGTTTGGTTTGCTTACATGATTAGTGAATAGTAATAAGTAATAACCCTTTGGTGGAAAATTGGTAATGCCAGGCATGGTTTATGAGTTGTCTTATAAGGTTTAGAAACAGTTGACCTGTTCTATCAGGCATGTAAAGTATTAGTTACTGTTTTTTTCCACCTGTTCATAATTTTCAAAGGATTATCTCTTTCCCCTGCGAACATCTATTATCGCTCGCTTTTGCTTAATTGTACTTTTGGCAGAAGAAGTAGAGAAATCAAATTCATTTCCTGAATATACGAGGATTGAAAAGTACCAGCATATAAATAAAAGGTGACGTGCTATTTTCTTCGTTTGGAGCGAGTATGGGCAGAATGTTGTTCTTCACAGTATTCTCATGTTATTTGAAGCTCTGGCAGGATTAATGGCCAACTTTGCTTCAATGCAGAAACGTTGGAAGATATCGTGTTGCTTATGCGATGTTGGGATGCATTTAGGCTCTTTTTTTGACATTGTACTTGGCTATTTACGTGGGTGCTACATATAAGGAGAAGTCAATATTGGGCTTGGCCCCTTTTTTAATTTTTGGGCTTGACTATTTAGAGATTTTAGAGCAATCGAGTATCTCACTTGGACGGAAGATTATTTTTGGCTGGGAATTGAGATGGTTCGTTTCTGTTCTTTCAAAGGGGACCCTCTGTGGGTGAGAACCTTTCGAGTTGGCCATAGTTGTCTGTTGCTTCAGTTGAGGAAAAATGCCAAAAGGATGGTTCATTGTGCTAACGCAATATAGGAGCTCTAATCGGTCGAGGACGATCATTTTCCTAGAAGGTGGCAAAGCAGATGGCTGGCTGGGTGTAATTTTGAAAGTCTCTTATTAGCGGGCGTATTAAGACCTCCTATCAGCATAAGTCCTGTCAGATTGGTCCTGTTGACTTGAGATCAAAACAGGGGAGCCCTTTGAGTTATGCTAATGCTGTTTGAAGTTGTGTGGGTGGTTATGAGAGATCTGTCTTGAAGGTTGGAGGTGCAGGTTGTGTGGCTCACGGGACATTTATGCTGCTGCTCTAGGTGATTTGCAGGAAAATGGGCTAGCAACACTTCATAATAAGAATGTCAATGCTGGGAGTTCACCTTCTAGTCAGTTTTTCCCCCCCTAAGGATAAGGATAAGGCTCACTTTGTTCCATGAGGTGGGAAGTCCCGGAATGATGATCATTCGCCTGCCCCTCCTCCTTGTGTTAATCAATTCGCGGTCCTTAAGGATCTCTTGGAGAGCTATCCTGAATCTGTTTCAAGCTCGTCTTGTTGCAATTCTCCTTCTGCCTTTATGATACCTGAATCGAATTTTGAGCTTTGGGGACAGAAGCCTCCTTCGTTTTGTCATTTTCTTGAGGACTTGGTTGTTTACTCCCAAAGGAAAAGAAATGGGAAGGAAAAGGTGATTGATCGTGATGTTTTTACTTCTACCATTGTGCATGACTAGGGAAGGGCTCTGGCTGATGCAGGGGAATCTCCAAGACGAAGCCAGGATAAAGGAGTTGATGGAGATATTTTCGCATCTTCAAATGTTGAACCGACTGAGGATGTGGAGGGAGGTTCTGTATGGGTTTTGCAGTGCATTGTTTTGTTCTATAAATATATGGGGTTGCAATCGAAGGGAGAGAGATGGAGTTGCTTTCTTTTCTAGCCTCTTTGGAATCTAATAGGAAGAAAGGTGATCAAGTGGTTGTAGAGAATAGTGGAGTAGAAGTAGGGGGCAGGACCTTGCTTGATGGGGCCTAGTATTGAGGCTTTATCTTGGAATGTCAGGGGACTAAATTGTCCGATTAAGAGGGGATATGTCAAGTGGGTGTTGCGGGGGTTTTCTTGTGACATCGCCATTCTCCAAGAATAAAAAATGGAACATGTCAGCCATCTTGTTGCCATTAGCCTTTGGGGTCGTCGCCCTGTCAAGTGGCTTTTTCAACTATCTATGGGTCGTTCGGGAGGTGTTATTGTTATTTGGGATCCTCATACATTAGAGCTTATTGACTCTAGAATCGGGTCTTTTTCTGTGTATTGTAAGTTTAAGTCCCTGGATGATAATTTTATTTGGGGTCTTATTTGTGTTTATAGGCCTAATGATGAGAATTTGTGTTCTATTTTTCTTGGAGGAGTTGAGGACTTTTATGTCTCTTTGTAATGGGGATCAAGCCTCTAATGATCAAGTCAACATCCCTACTGTCCAACCAAGTCAAGAAAAGGAGTCCAGAGCACAAGAATTAGCTCAAATGATCAAGAACATCATGGCTGCCCAATCTGCCCAAAATCCAGCGCAGCAACCCGGTTTTGTGAGCTTGATTATTCAAGCTTAAATTGGATTTAAGAAACTGCAAATTCACTTTTTGGAACCCTTAATATGTCAGCTTTAAGGACATATAAAGAGTTCTAAGTTAAGTCATTGGGTAATATGTCAAATGGGGTCACTTTCAGAATACTGCAAAATCTGATCGAGTTTGGACAACCTGGACGTTTTGACTCACAACTTCCAAACGGTAGCTCCAAATGCCTTCTAACTTGAGCCATCTGAAAATAGACTTTTCAAGCTTTCTAACAACACCTGTTGGAGCTGATTTGGGAAAAAATTACAGAAGTTATAGGTGCTTAAAGTTGGAGATTGTGCACTGAAAGCGACAGGCAGCCTGTCCCTTTCCCCTTTTGTATTATGCTTACTTTTTGGTTCTTTGCTCCCATTGGCTGTCCATTTGAACCCCTTGGTTGCTTGTAAACATCCCTTAGGCCCTTCCCCTCCATAAATATGCTCATTCAAAGTTGTAACATTCAGATTTGATATATATGAAAAGATAGAGTTCATTCTCTCTCATTTAAATTCTCTCTTGCTTATCTTTGTTTTTCTTAATCAAAGTGGTGTTCAAGTGAGTCTTAATCTTGCTTAGGGTGGTGTGTCTTATCCCTAAGTGTGATTAAGAGTCCTAGTGTGATTAAGGTGGTGTGTCTTATCCTTCTTCATACTAGATTATCTATCCTTCTCTTGTTTGGACTGAAACTAGCTTAGCCTAGTTTTCTGTTTTCTCTTTCTCTTTCCTATGCTCTTGCCTTGCTTTGATTCTTGGAGACTTAATCTCTCCATTTTCTTGCTTGGCACATCACTTTGGGATATTCCTTGGTGTTTAGGAGGCGGCTTCAATGTCATTAGTTTCCCCCTCTGAGAGATCTACTGAGTGAAGGTTCACCATCGCCACGCGAGAGTTTTGGAATTTTATATACTCTTGTAATCTCATTGACCCTCCTTTAGAATGTGGTTATCTACGTGGCCTAGCCATGAGGATGTCCCCACTTTATCCCGTATTGATAGTTTTCTTTTCTTCATTGATTGGGATTATCATTTGGAGGAACTCCATCAAGTTGTTATCCTTAAGTTGTTTCTGACCACTTCACCATTCTACTTCGAGTTGGAGAAGTCCATTTGGCGAAAAGACCTTTTAAATTCGAAAATGTTCGGCTTGAGGTGGATGGATATTCTAACCTTATGAAATTCTTTTGGTGGGAACTTAATGTCTCTGGTTCCTTTAGTTTCATTCTAGCTAAAAAGTTGTGTTTTCTCAAGTCCAAGCTCAAAGATTGGAATAGGGATGTCTTTGGCCACCTTTACACTAAGATGGCTTATTTGGTGGATGGGGTCAAGCGTCTGGATGAAAAGGAGCAACAACAATCTCTCACCTTTGCTAATAGATTTGAGAGGTTGGATCTTAAGAAAGAGTTTTCAAACGTATGTAATTGGGTACACATCTTCTGGCGACGGAGAGCAAAGCAGCATTGGATGGAAGGAGATCGCAATATCGAATTATTTCACAGGATGGCTAATAGTAGAAGATAATTCAATGCTATTCATGATATTAAGGTGGATTGCAATATGGTTTTATGTTAATCTTTATCAAGAAGATCAACCATTTCGGCCTTTCCTTAAGGGGATTGATTATGATTCTATTAGTCTTGATGATGCTTTCAAGCTTGAAAAGAACTTCTCCGAGGAGAAAGTCTGGACTGTGATCAATGACTTCGGCAAGGATAAAGCTCCAGGTCTAGATGGTTTTAACATTCCCTTTTTCCAGCATTCTTGGAGCACAGTCAAGGGGGAGATTATGCGACTTTTTGCTGATTTCCATAAGGCTGTCATCTTTGAGAAAAGTCATTGGCAAAATTATCGGCCCTTATTAGCATGCCTTTGTTCCCGGTTGTCAAATTTTAGATGCTTCTTTGCTGGCTAATGACTGTATCGATTCCTATCTCAAATCCAACCAATCGGGAATTCTGTGTAAGCTTGATATTGAGAGGGCTTTCGATGATGTCTCTTAGGATTTCTTTATGACCATTCTTGATAAAATGGGCTTCCCTAGCAAGTGGAGGAGATGGGTGTACTTTTGCATTTCTACCGTTCGCTTTTCAGTTTTAATCAATGGTGAGCCCTCAGGTTTCTTCCCTAGTTCAAGAGGGCTTCGTCAAGGTGATCCACTTTCCCCCTTGTTATTTATCTTGGTGATGGAATCACTTAGCAGAATGCTTGTTAAAGCAACTGAGGTGGGTTTATTAGAAGGTTTCCAAATTGATAACTCTCAATCCGGTAGCATGTTGATCTCTCACCTTCGCTTTGCTGATAACACTCTTATTTGTTGTAAACCGGATGAGAGTAACCTTCGGCCTTTGAAGTGTGCTCTTCCCCCTTTTGAAGCAGTGTCTGGGCTTAGAATCTACTTAGGTAAAAGTGTTCTTCTGCCAATTGGTTCTTCTGCCAAATTGGTGATGTTCTCGAGCTGCATCACTTCGCTCCATTCTTTGGTTGTTGGGTTGATTACCTGTCATCTTCTTATCTTGGTCTGCCCCTGGGTGCAAATTTTAAGAGCAAAGTTGTGTGGGAGCCTATTGTTGAAAGGTTCCACAAGAGACTAAGGGGGTGGAAATCTAAGCTTTTGTCCAAAGGGGGTGGACTCACATGTCTGAAGAGCACTTTATGGAGCCTCCCTATTTATTTCATGTCCTTGTTCACTATCCAAGCTAGCATCTAGCAGCGCTGATCATCATGAGAAAATTATGAGAGACTTTCTTTGGTCCAGCAATGAGGCCATTACTGGCTTCCATTGGGTTAATTGGGGAGAGGTTTGCTATTCCAAGCAAGAGAAAGGCTTAGGCATAAGACCTCTTCGTGATATGAGCAAAGCTCTAAAGACCAAGTGGCTTTGGCCTTTTGCTAAAGGGGAGGAAGCTCTTTGGGAAAATGTGATCAAAGCCAAAATTGGGGTTCATAGTCGGGGTTAGTGGAGCAAGCAAAGCAACAATGCCCATGGGGTGGGTTGTTGGAAATCCATTTTAGCTGGTTTGGAGTGTTTCATATCCTTAGTGCATTTTGAGGTTAAGAGTGGATCCAAAGTGCTTCTTGATGTTTGGTGCGGAAACCAACCTCTCAAGTTTCAATTTCCCGAGCTTTTTAGGATGGCCCTTTTTACAGAGGCCACGATGCATGATGTGGTCTCTTGGAACGGTGACCAAAGTCATTGGAATGTAACATTTTCTAGGTGCCCTAATGATTGGAAAGAAGAAAGTGTTTGTAATTGTTTTTGCTTCACTTGCCAAGGTGAAGGTTCTTCTTGAGGGTACTGATGAAATTATCTGGCCTTATGACTCTAGTAATTCCTTTACAATCAAGAGTTTCTACCACAAGCTTTACAGTGGTGGGAATTGCCCTAATTTCCCTGTACAGGCTATTTGGAAGTCTAAAGCGCCCACAAAAGTGTGCTTTTTTGCTGAGGCAGCCACTAAAAGCAAGATCCCCACAGAGGATATGCTTAATAGGAGAAACTTTAATAGGCCAAGTAGGTATTTTATGTTTGCTTGGGAGAAGAGATGGTGGACCACCTCGTTATTCATTGTAGTTGGGTTTCATCACTTTGGCACTTGTCCCTATCCTTGATGGGTATTAGATGGGTTTAACCTTTCTCTGTGAAAGATACCTTGGTGGCGTGGAGAAGAAGAATTAATAAGAGTTTGGTTGGTGGTATTTGGAAGATGATTCCTTAGGCAAATTGGTGGTATACATGGAAGGAAAGGAATAGTCAGATTTTTTAGGGCAAAGCTTTGTCCTTCGAAGATTTCAATCTCATCTTTTTGAGAATCTTACATAATTGGAGTCATGCATTTAATGGTGGAAGAAACATGTATTTCCTGGACTTTGTAGAATATATTATGCATGAGAGCTTGAGGGCATCATGTTTTGGTCTTTGCCTCTTTTTTACATTGTTGGCATCCCCTTGATGTCTTTCTAACACAACCTTTTGATTACTCATTAAAAAAAAAAAAAAGGCTCATTTAGCTGTTCTAAGGAAGAAATTGGTTAGTGTCAACTAGGTGATAAGTTTTTCATACAAATTGGGTCCTTGAAGGTTTATCATGAAAGATGGCAGAGATTTTAGACCCGTATTTCTATTGAGGTTAGAAATGGTTCAATATATTTCCAACATAGTGATTGATTTGGTGCTGCTTCCTTGAGAGACTTGCTAATTATGCTCTCAGAGATAGGAGCGTGCATCTATTTGTTTCTTTAGTTAAAAAAAAAAAACTCATGGTGAGTGAAGGGTTGGCTCTTGTGTTTAGTCTCTTACTTTCTTTGTAATGCCTAGGTGAATGATGTTTCTATTGTTAGTTCCTTCAACAAGCTTATGGGTTCTTTTCAAGTGACTTTACTTCTGACAGCATTAGATAGAGTTAGAGTTCTGCCTCATATGAGCAAGCTTTCCCCTACTTTTTTGAGTTTTTGCCTTCCCTTCCATGTCTAACTCCTCTAAATATAAGTATTAGGTTCCTATGCAAGCTTATTCGGTAGTCCTTCTCATGACTCCAAATCGCCAAGACGCCAATTATGTGTTCTTTTCATTGTTAAACAAAGGGATCAATCTCTTCACTTTCATCTAACCTACTGTTGCCTGCCTTATTGTCTGTGCATAGTTTGCAATAAAGGAAAAAAAGATTACTTCTAGATGGGGTATGAAATCAATCTCGTGCCGGCAATCGCATGATGCTTGGGTTTTGCGTAAATCTGATCCATCCTGATGGCTGCATCAATTTTCTGGATCTAAATAAATTATGTTATGGAAGTTTTGACTCAATGTGTTGCTTTCCTGTTGCAGCATTTCTATCACCTTCTTTTGTGTATGAGGAGACCGCAAGGAAGAGGCTTAGAGTTGGCAAGAAAACATATATCCTTGTGCTTATTAGAACTTGAACATTTGCGCAAATCATCGGATTTTCTACGTTCTGTGGGATGCTCAGCATACAATAATGCTTTAATGGCGGAGACCACTGCTTCTGGCTGTCAACCGCTTGGCTTTGATGATAAGTTAAACATTAGAACCTCAGCTCCTGCTCCTCCTCGTGCTATTAAAACATTAAGCTGGGAAATGGTGAGGTTAGCCTGACTGTTCTGGCTTATGACTCCTGCTAATGTTTCTTGTCTCAGTTATCTCGTTCTTTTCATCTAGGCTTTGGATTATTTCAAGAAGCTCCTTGATGATCTAGACATTATTTGTTCATTTTCACTGGAGCTGCTATTAGAAAATGTCTTGCATTTTGTTGTTGAGTTCCAAAAGCGACAACCAGACCTTGTTGCCAGAGCTTATCTTCAGGTAAGTTGTTAATGTTATTTCTTGCCAGCATTTTGCGCTTTAGATTTGTTAGGAACGAATACTATCTAGTGCCTTCTGACAGGTATGTTGTAAATAACGTGGCTTTAATTTCAAACTCCCTTATTGATGCCCTACGTCCTACATTCTCTGAAAAGCTTGAAGCCCTTGAGGAGTAATGAGTTAATGACATTGGAATCTTGTTTTTTGATAAGGAAAAATATGTATATTTTATTGAAGGATCAAGGGATGAATGACATTGGAATTCTTTAGGGGATGCTTTCTATCCTTTTAAAAAATCTTTTAGGTGATGCATCTATTCTAAGTCTAATAACCTATGATGCTCTGACTTGGCATTTAGCCGCCGAACCCGGGTTGACTCGACACGACTCTATGTGGGTGCCAATGCGGGATACACGTTGGATCCGGCCATGTGCAATTGCACACGTCTAAGTTGAAAGCCACACCATGTTTCTGCAATTCGGATATGTCAATGAAGCAGTTTAGAAGAAGAGGAGGCGAACCTGGAATGGGGTGCTCAAGAATCAATCCTTCTCTTCTCGCTGTTGTTTCCTGCTGTCCTTTTCTTCCTCTTCCCCCCTTCTGCGGCATAATTTTCTTTTTTTCCCCTCATTCTTTTCTGTTGTTGGATGCGGTGCTAGTCAATAAAGCTCAACTAGGGTTTCACTTTTCTTTTTTTAGTAACTTCCTACCCTTTTTTTGGGCCTGGCTGCCTACGCTTACTTTTGGGCTCTCTTCAAAGCCCAAATCTTTTTCAAGTCCCCTTTTCACTTATAGGCTGCATTCTTTGTGTTTGTAATAATATATATGTAGGCACACTTCAACTTAAAATGGTTATTTTAATTTAAAATGGATGAATTTTTATTTAATTTTCAACTATTTGCAACAACTAAAACAAAGTTTAACTTGAAATTTAAAACAAATAACGAGAAATATATAAGTAGTCGTGTCCCCGTATCCGTGTCCAATTTTAGGGCAGTCCGTGTGTCCTAATTTTTTTTCCAAGGGGACTCCGACACACAGATATATACCCGTGTTGCACACCCATACCCGGGTTCGTGTAACATAGCTAATAAATTTTATTCTTGAAACCCATGAGCGTTTCCAGTATGATCTAGAGATTATTTCAAGCAGGTCCTTGACAATCTAAGCATTGTTTCCCAGATATTAGCAGTTTAACACGCGCCCTGCTATTTGGTTCTTAAACATAGTTGCCCTTTCTTCCTAATTGTGATGCAGAATTTTTTGGGCAACCTAACCAAAATTGATATTCCCTCGAGTTCTGAAAGTTCAGAAGTTGAAAAAGAAGGGGGGTGAGCCTAGTTGGGTGCGAGAATATGGTTTCTGATTGTCATGTGCTTATTGGTTGCAGGCTCTGTTGATTCAAGATGGGAAATTATATGGTCGGGAGCCTATTTTCCATGTCATATGTAAAGCTTCAGCATTACCTGAATCTCTGAAGAACCATGATATCCAAAAGAGTGAAGCACTTATGCAACTAGTACAGGTTATTGCTAAATCCACTATTTTAATAATTTAATCTGGCTTCCAGTAACTGAGTTTGTAACAATCTTTTCCACGAAGTCTGTATCTGTCCAGCATAAGCTTCACATTTTGCTTGCTAGTGATAATATGTCTTAGACAACTAAAACCTTGTTCATCATGATTGTTACTAGACAGATGAATCAGTATGGTCGGTAATTTATCAGCATTTGTTTCTCTTTTCCATTTTGAGAAATGGTTTATCTCATGATTTAACAAAGGTGAACGGTTCCTTGATGCAGCTTTTGATCAATTTGCTCAGAATTCTTTGCACAAATGTTGCATGGCAAAGACGTAAGCTTGGGAAAGTTCTACAAGATTGGCGTGTTATCTATGTCAAGGTTTGTGATGCTGCTATTTAAGGTTATTTCCTTGCTTGCCCTCCCTAAGATCAAGAACAATTTGGTCTTTCTTATGTGTGTTTAAGATCAAAAAAGAGACTAAGGACTATTTAAAATATTTAGTTAGTGAGACTTTGTGGCTTCTAGTGAGTTGTGTTGGACTTAACTACTGGGTTGTAGTTTCTTTGTTGCTTGTATTGCTTGAGTTTTGTCATGTATGTTAATGAATGCAATCTTGTTTTACCATTATATTTAGTTGGTGGGAAGACAAAAAGTAGAAGTTATATACCAACTTATGTTCTCCTGGCTGCGTTTTTATGTCGTAGCATCCTGAGTAGCAGAGCAGCAGAAACAGTCTGTTTAGAGCAGTAGCTGATGAGTAGCAGATAGCACTAGTTGATATAAGCCCTACAGGGTCTTGACAGTCAATTAAATGCTGCCAGGGTCTTTGGAGATCAGATGTATTCAACTTCACCTCTGACCAGAGCCGTTGTTTCCCCCAACTTTCACACTGGTGGATTTAATTCAGTTGCCGACTTTGTTTCAAGCTTGGTGCGACCTATCAGACCTGGAAATTTTCTGGATGCGCAACTCAGATAAATTTGCAGGAGATACTGGATTGTGATAAGATGTGTTTTTGTCAGATCTAAACTTTTTACGTGGAGGGAGTTCTTTCACAGGTTATCTAAGATTAACCCCCCCAAAACTTGGGGGTTTTTTTTTTTGGGGGGGGGGGGGGGCCAAAAAGTTGCTGCTTCACTAGCATGTGTCTCAGAGTCCCCTGCACTCTTGGAAAACCAAGGAAAAGTTTCCTGGGAGATAGCATCGTGTCCTTGTTTTTCCTGATTGTCCACTTGATATGTCGTCTTGCATTTTTTTTTTCCTCTCTCGAACCAGTGAGCATGTGTTTTAATTTTATCTTTGCAGAATTTTAAACCCAAGAAATCTTTTTAATTGTTTTAGATTCTCTGCTTTGTTCTTTTAGTCATAGGCCCCATATTATTTAAGACTTCCAAAGCAGGTATATTTACACCGTCTCAGAAATCTTTTCATGAAAGAAGCTCATTTCTTTGTCGTGTTTCATTTTTAACAGCTAGAACACACTTTCCGGAAGGAGTTTCGGGAATTGTCTGGCTTATCTGAGGAGGTATGTTGATGAAACTGACTACTTATCTAAGTGGGTTTTGTTTTGGTGAGAGGAGAGAGAGGGGCGATGCGTATTCATATAAATTGATGTGGAATTTTTTTGTGAACTGAGGTGTGCTATTCTGTTGTCCAATTGTCCTCATGGGTTTCACCATTTTAAATCTTTCAAACAAAATAAATGGAAATTCTGTAGATGATTGCTGTTGCATTGCTCTCTCCTTCAGAGCAGAAGCGTGGAGGAAGGGTAAAAGAAACTAAGGGGATGTGTTTTAGCTGGTGTGGATGGTTGATTAGTTTATTCCTTTTAGTTGGTTTGCAGAATGCATGCACGAAACTGGTCAGGCACATACTAATGTGGGTGGAGGAGCAAACATATTGGATTGCTTTGCGCTTTCTATCATTGGGCTTTGAATTGGATCTTTACTCTCCTGAAGAATATTGCATGGTATACTGGTACCTGTATGTGATATTGGTTAAGCTTGCAGAGAAAACACATCTGAAGATCCTTGCCGGCACCGACTCAGGTTTGAGACTGCTCTGGTGGTCTGCTACAGTATTTGCAATGCATATTATGAAACTCCTATTATAAGGACGTGCATAGGTCTTTGAATATTGATTTCCAATTTGAGAGAAGAGTTGATGCTTTTACCTCATTAAAAACGTTTGTCAGAGAACATGTACTAGTTGTATTACCATTTTGCACTGCTTTGGAGATCACCATTATCCTAGGGCCTTGGAGTTCACTTGATCCAGCTGTTCTGACAGTTTAAAGCTGGCAGCTTTATGATTGATAGTGAACAACTTGCTGCTCAAGATACTTACACCATTCTCTTTGATTTAGGTTTGGTTTGTTTATTTTGTCGGAGTCCGAATGAATGCATTCTTCTTCCAGGATACCTGTTCTTGGAAAATTCTGGCTAAAATTTATTTCTCCTTGTTTTGCTTAGTCTATTGTCGTCATTTCTATGCAAGAAACAGAATGTGGATGGAAAAGGATTCCTCTGAATCAAATATACTCTTGATTGTTGTATTCCATTTGCTTGCATTGACTCTCTTCTCTTTTCATCAGCTAAAAGGAAGGGGAAGAAGAAACGAGAGTCACTTGTGGATACAACCAAGGATTACCGGATCCCTCCTGCTGTCATGTTGCTTAAGTGCTATATATGTCTTGCCGAAGGACTTGCCATGGTAAATGATCTGCTGCTCGAAATTTGATGGTTTAGATGTTCTCGTGGAATTCAGCTGTATTTTTTTTCTTTTGACTATTTATTTATAGAATGATAAAAGAGCCCCAACTATTCCTGCCATTAGCTGACCCAGGTGGGTCGGTCAACATGGTCTACTGTCGAGCTGCTTACCCCACCCAGAAACCTGTGTTGTGAGAGGCCGAAGTGATGGCCTTGAGCCCATGACTTTATGGCTGCCCCAAATACACTTTACAAACAGCCACCATAAAAACCCTCATCGAATTAGTCGCCAAAGAGATTATGTATATTATACTATGTTGATGTCATAATGAGGAGTTACATTGTGCAGATGCTTGCTGCGCTCAGGAATGAGCTCATGATCTTGCAGCCTGTCAGCCCTTTTAATTCAGAATTTGAGGTATTTTGTTATGATCATTTCATCATTTACTCACGTAGATACTTGTTCTCTGTCTTTCCAGACATTTGGTGTCTGAGCCATCACCTACTCGTCTTATATTATGAATATCAGCAATAGTTCATATTTTTTTTCACTCAAAACCTCCCATGTTCCTCCTTATAGAGATTCATGCAGCACTTTGAGCATTTGCAAAAAGCTTGTCTACCCGATCACATCTCCTACCAATCATTCAAGGAATGTACTACACAAGCTGTGCTTTCAGTGAGTATTCTATGACACCTACTTTGTCACTGATAGCAGAGGACTTTTTAGATTATGCATATAGTTTTGAGGTAATGAGTTTTCTTTGTAGTGTGTTCACTTTGTAGGCAACTTAAAAGTCACCCTAGGGCAGTTTCTTTGGTTACATATTTTACATAATGACGCACAAAAACAAAAGTTCTTGTTTGCTGTTGATCAGCACAGTATTAGAAGTCACCACTCTCTAAATCTAGGGTGTGCTGGACAACACCATTTCTCAAATTCAGGGGTAAGGTTCCAGTTCATCCCGCCAACCAACACCTCCCCCCCCCCCCCCCCCCCCCCCCAAAAAAAAGAGCAAAATGCCTCAAGAAACAACAAAATACTGACGAGATTCCTGCACATCGTTTGGTTTTGTGTTTTCTTTGTGATCATGAAAGGGTCATGACCGTGTAAGTCGGTATAAACTACAGATGTCCCAAGACCCTAACCTCAGATGGGAGTATTCAGACCCTGTGGGATTGAGGTGCTGGTGGATTGATGCTTCCCTAATTTCTTTAGATTACAACAATTAACACATCTTTTATCCTGTAGACACTCGTTGTATATAATCACTTCAAGGATGCTCTGAGGATTGCCAAGGAACTGAAGAGCAGTTTTGGGAATGACCCAAACAAATTGGCTGAACTCCGATGCATTGAGCAGATTGCAGAGCGCAATAGCATAGCTTTGAACGTCATTAATCGCATTGGAGCTGTTGATCCAGCTCTCAAGATCTCATTTGAGTTCAGCTATCATCCCTATTTTGCTGTAGCTGTGGTTAAAAGATCCTGAAAGGTGCCCGTGAGCTCCAAGAATTTTGATTTTCTGTAACATTGTTCCCCCCCCCCCCTTAAATTCAATTTTGTGGCGATTGTTTATTGTCAAAATTAGTGAGAGAACTATTAGAGTTCTTTTGTAGCGTGAAGGGCTCGAACAGTGGGATGGTTGTACATCCCCAAATTTCAAGCTTGGCTGAGCATTATATGTAATATATACCATATGGTGATGCCATTTATCATTGGTTATGTTAGGCAGGCTTTTACGGCCAAGGTTCCACACTATTTTGGGCAGAATATACCATCAATCGCATCTATTTCTAATTATTGAACCTTTTGGTTGTTTTTTTTGATCATTTAGGGTTTCAAAGAAGTAAGAAAAACGATACAATAGCTTGCCCAGTTCAAGGCTACTAGGATTACAAAACATTACCATCTTTGGGCTACAAGATAAAGTCCTAAATTCAAACAATGAAGAACACCCCTCTAATAATATATGGCTAGCTATTCCTCTCAAGAAGAAATGTCACCACATTATATAAAAAGAATTGAATGCATGCTACACAAACAAAAAAGCTCAAACAATAAGGAAGACCCCTCTAATAAAATACGGCTAGCCAATCATCTCAAAAAGAAATGTCATCAAAAAAGACACAACGAATTGAATCCATGCTAATGCCACCACACAAACAAAACACCTTCAACAAAGGAAACTTTAAACGGTAGGAGTAATAGCAATATGTATGACACAATTCACCACCCTTGGAACCATTGAACCAGGAGTAAACAATAAACAGTTTTCTTCGAAGAAATTCCTGAACTGCAAATGCCCACCAGATAACATGCCTCCACCTCTGGAACCGCCAATTTGCTTTGCTAACCTTATTGATGCTTGGTTTTCTTACTCCTCCTCAAGTTGTACCTAATTCGGCTAATTACTTCCTGCTCATCACCAACAAACTTCAAACCAGTTGCTTGCACTATATCTAAGTAATCAAAATGCAGTTTTGATCGCGATTTTGCCATTTCGATTTCAGTAGCAGTACGACAAGATCGCTCTAATACAGCAATCGCATTCCATATCGCGTCATGAAAACGCGGTTCGCCTAACTCCAAAACTTTTCTAATCCAGCCGTTTAGTCGCTGTTCGACCACATTTTGAATCCATGCCTATATCCCAAAGCCGCATGAGTCATTGACACTTTGATTGTCTTTCTGAATCATAGATGCTATTTTTTATTGACCGTTTTTGGTTCATGTATGGGAGTTAATTAGTTGAATTGTCATTTCCATACTGAATATTTGGTTTATGAGTTCTTCATTTGAAACTGCATGTTGAAAGCTTTAGCTAACTCTCCACGTGTGTTTGAATAAATAGTCTCATAGGTCTATAGAGGTCCGTAATACTTGACTTGGATTCTCCTATTTTGATAGATGGGAGTTTCATGGCCAGCTATTCAGAGCATAAGTCTAAATTTAGCTGGTAAGTAGTTAGACTTAGCTAGTCAGTGGTCTGATTTATGTTGAGTTGCTTGTTTTGCAATTCAACTGTGTGATTTTTAGCCATTGAACTTAATAATAATTGTAGAAAAAGAAAGTCACTAGACTTGGTTTTTGACCTCAATAAATACCATTGTTATGTGTTAGTTGTTTATTGTGATTTAATTAATTGGATCATATAATGCTAGAATCTTTGTAACATAATATATTGTTTTTTGTTAAAAGTTATAATGCGTAATTTTTGGTATAATGAATTATCTTCAAGTATCTTCTAATAATAAGAATGTAAAATTTTTTATAAAAAAGGTAAATTATGTAAGAGTGACATGTCAAAAAATTAGAAGGCCGGTTTTATTTTGTTCCCTGTATCCATGCAGTGCATTGAAAATTTGTGAATTTTCTTATTGTAATAACTATATGTAAAAAGTATAGTGAAATATAATATAATTCATATAATTTGTGAAAAAATTGTTTGAGCTTCTGCAAAGAGAAGTACAATAAATTTTTTAAATTAAGTGAAAAACCCTCATCCTAAAATTTCTGCTCTTTCTGTGTTGTCACAACAGTTGAGCAGTGTAACTGTGTAGTCAACTTACGTTGATAGAACTTCCTTATGAATAAACACCACATAAATGTTGAAAACTTAATATAAATAAATAATAAATGTCTCAATTCAAGTCAAGATGTGAAAAGGGGTACTGAATGGTATACTCTCCTTGGTCATGTATTTTTGGCTTCCAGAAGAGGCACTACAATTTTGACTGAGCCCCACGCAGACAAGACATTCAACTCAATATTAGTTACTTAGTGATATTTGGAATTTAAATATAATATATATGTAGAAACGTGATAGGAAATTAGCAACAAAGTTATTGGACTGACCGTTGGATGTTATTATTTCATTGTCGTCGTGGACCACATCATCAATGTATAATATAAATTTCTTTTCGAAGATTATGTAACTTATAAGTTCTTCCAAAATATTCATTAAAATTATCTAAAAAGTTATTGGACTTTTCAAGATCCAAACCAGCCACTTCCAAATCCAAATGAGTTGTGGGTGAAGACGTACAAGAACAAAAAAGGCCGTAATTATGGCAATGGCGATGAGGCTGTCAACATTAGGGAATCCGGTTACTTCAGTCCCACTCAAAGAGTCGGTATAATTTTCATATTAAAGTTTCAATGAACATAGTTATATGGTGAATTTACTTAATTGCAATATTAAGGCGTACTTCACTTAAATGCCTGTCAGCAGGTACCGGTTATACGCCATCGCAACAAGAGCTCAATGACTTAAGGGGTGTAGTAACCAACTTGGGGAGTGAACTAACTTCACAAGCTAAAAGCTACCGGTTGCTTATGGAGAAATGTAAGCAGATGGAGGAATCCAACAAATTGCTCACCCAAAGCAACCAACAACTGAGCCAACAAATGATGAGCATCGATCAGCGCATCCAAGCTTTCTTCCAAACGCAACAAGCTTCTGGCTCGGGATCTCAACCATCATTTACTCATCATTCGCAACATAATGAGGATAAAAATGAGGAAGAGGAAGAGGAAGAGAATGATCCTCACCTTGGTGATTGAGTTGGTTGCAGTTTTCCCTCAGCTGGTGGCTCTCCTGCTTGGTTCTTCATGCAGTACATATCTTCCTGCTTGCTTCCCATACCATTGGTGCTTATTTCATTCCCATCCCCTTGGTGCTTATTTCATTCCCCTCCCATTTGGCGCCTGCTTCTCTTTCTTCTGCAAACATAACGTTACTTTTAATTATTAGCAACTTCTGGTTTAATTGGATTTGTAATTTATGATATGTAGAGACTTTATTTGGGACTTGTGCTTTGTAAATTCAAAATCCTTGGTTGGACGTGTTGCTTTGGATGTGATATTTCACCTTTATGTGGCTTGAAATTGTTGAGAACGCTTCGAATGAAGTCATATTCGAAGCCATTGGATATTGATTGAGTGCAAATTTCTTGAAAATTTCATGCAAGGATTGAAATGTATGTACCAAGGGATACGATCAAAAAAAAGCGTTATTATTTTAAAAAAATTAGAAACTTAGTGACGGACTGGCAACGGAACGGAAGCATTTATTTTTTTTAGGGTGGAAGGTGGCGACGGAATGGACAATCCGTCGCCACCACCGTTGTTATTTTAAAAAAAATTAGAAACTTAGTGATGGACTGGCGACGGAACGGAAGCATTTTCCGTCGGTGGTGGCGACGGATTTTTCATTCCGCCGCTCCCTGCCCCCGCCAATTTTTCCTCGCCCAAAAAAAAGTATGTCGCAATGTCCGTTGTTGATTCCGTCGTTCATTGCGACGGAATTTCAAAATTCCGTCGCCAGGTACTCAGTGACGAGCGAAAATCCGACAGCCGTCTTCTGTTGCCAATGCCATCACTGATATAAAAATTCTGTCATTGATAAGCCTTATTCCGTTGCTGATTCCGTCTTTATTTGGTCTTTTTTTTGTAGTAACATAGTAATCGACGTACCAAAATGAAACTCTCCAAACCCCAATAACCCAGATCACTCTAACTCCGAATCGGATGGCTGTTGATGCAAGGGAGGAAAGATAAATGCATAAATTTTGCCATTTTTTATGGTTGTTGAAAGTCTTGTCCTCCATTAGGACTGTTACTAAAACTAGAAACCCAATAGATTGTGAGAGAAGAGAGAAATTGAAGAAACATCATGGATGAGAATATGTCATATTATCAGAGATGAGAAAAATTTTGGGGACTTCTTTTAGAGTACGAAAATGAGTGATGAAGTTTTTGCCATGAATGAGGAGGTGGGTGAGTAGAAGAAGCTTAAAACCGAGAAACGGATCTAATATGGGTGCGGAAGCTGATTTAACATAGAGTGTTATTTTTGGCAACAGAATTTAATATGGGGTCTCAGTGTATGGATCAAATTTAAATAAGCTGGTAGAAGGTCATTTAATATGCGGGTCTCCAGCTTTTTTGCTTTTAAAATCTCTCTCTCTGTTTTATGATATTTACTCCAAGTTCTTTTCATCTGTGAAGATAATAGCTACTAACAGCGAGATAGGTGATGGTTTAATTCTTGGCGACCCTACCGTCTGCACAAATCATAAATGATAAATTTATTTGCAACACTGCACAAGTCATGAACTTACTTGCAAGCCTCTAGTCTGCACAGGATAGGCTATAAATGAGAACCCTTCCTGTCTGTAGCATTCCTTTCTCAGACAACCCGCTGCCTCTGTATACTCTGCTTGAATGTGTGAATTTTCTAATTTTGTGGCACTTTTGGAGATTCAAATTCTATGTTTGACTAATTAGCATTTAAATTGATTGCTATCCTTTATTCAATTATGCAATTGATTATATGAGTTTGTACGCTTTGCTTGAGTAACATGATTGAATTGAGTGTATCAATGATGAAATACAATTGGATTGGAGCTATTTTAGGAGGAAGATTATTAAAAGTATTAGGAAATAGTTGTTGTGATACTACAAAAATGGTGCCAATTTTCGACGGAAAAAGCGACGGCGCGGACACCCATTGAAGGAAGTCAGGATTTCCAACGAAAACACCGTCGGATTCCGATGAAAATTCAAATTTCCGATGGAAACTATTTCCGACTGGATTCCGTCGGAATCCATAGGGAATTCCTGGAATGCATTTCAACAAAATTTGATCTGGTTTTAAAGGTTTTGGAGAGAGAGAGGGAGCGTTTCGAGGTCATTTTTCGACCGTGAAGAGAGAGAGGGAGCAAGGAAGAGAGAGAGGGGGAGCAAGGAAGAGAGAGAAGGAGGAGGACGTTAATGGTTTCCGGTGGCCGGAAAAAATTATTGTCGCCGCTTGTAATTTAACTGTAAGTCATTTGTTTTGAATTAATTTGCTTTTTGAAATTGAAATATTTAAGTTCATCGATTTTTTTTATGGTGGTTAATTTGTTATGAATGCGTTTAAGAGTGTCGCCACCGCCGGCGTCAGTGCCGCCGTCCAGTGTCGCCATCGTCGTTCCCAGTAGTCTACTTTGATTTTCGAATATTTAAAAGTTAGTGGAATTGTTGTATTTTGAAATTATATATATTAATTTGGTGTGTGTTGTTAACTTTTGTAAATTTAATTTTAAAGCATATTTGTATAGTTTATTTAATTTATTTTTTCGTAAAATATGGATGTGAATTATGTTAATTTTTTATTTAATTTGTGAAGTATACTTATTTGAATAAGTGGAATAAAATATGATAAGTACGAACATTTATAATAATTATATAATTATCATAAAATATTGAAGTATGTTAAACATTTATAATGTGTCTTGTTTTAGTGAATAATTTAAATTTGCTAAGTATGTTTATTTTTTGTTTGATTTGTGCTATATATTAATTTTTTGTAAGTATGTGAAGTGTATGTTTTTTTGAGGTACGTATAATTTTTTGTATGATTTGTTAGATGTTTTAAGAATTTATATTTTATTTTTGTAATTTTGAGGTATATTAAGTATATATTAATTTAAGTTTGCGCAGTATGTTAATAGTATTTTATTATTTTTATTTGGGTTTGTTTATTTACATTGTTTAGGTTATTCCAGCCAAATCAACTTGAACAATGATGATGAGCAGGACTCCCAAAATGACAACAATGATCCCACAAATTTATCTGGATCTGATTAATTTATATGATCTGCCTACATATTCAAAATAATTGTGAATGTTATGATTAATTTTAAATCTAGCACCTTTTATTTTCAGATATAAAAATTTATATTTCGTAATTATTACATATGTTGTATGTGGTGATCGTTTGTGATATATTTAAGCTTTTTACTTATTTTTTAGGAGCAAAAATTTATTTAGAGCGAAAATTTTTTTTGGGAGGGGAAGGATTTCTGACGGAAGCTTTTTATTTATTTTTTAGGAGCAAAAATTTATTTAGAGCGAAAAAGTTTTTTGGAGTGGAAGGATTTCCGATGGAAATTCCGTCGGAAATCTCTTCCCCTTCGCGAATTGCCTGCACCATCGACCACTACCCGACGGAATTCCGATGCGGATTCCGTCGGAAATCGCGTCGGACGTCGTCGGAGTTCGTCGGACAAATTTCTGCGACGCGCTAAATCCCGACGGGGTGTTCGACGTCGTATTTTCCGTCGGAAACGTAATTTTTCGTCGGAAAATACAACTTTTTCCGTCAGTAATTCCGTCGCAAATATGAGGTCTTTTTGTACAATAGTAGAAGCACCGATAGCAAGGTCATTTGTGATCCTTGGATATGGGTGCCTTGATTGGCCTCTCAAAGCTCCTCTCACACAATGTAACATTGATTGGGACAATGGCCATTAAGTCTCGTGCTAAGCTGTAGTCCTTATCCAGCAACCCTTCTAGGGTGATGCAGCTGATTTTGTTAATCATGTGCTTGATTTGTGTTTGTTAGTGGGAAACTAATTGAGAAGTTGTTAGTTTGTTAGCGGGGAAAGGAGGGCCAGGTTGTTATGCCGTTGAGAAGGGTTGTTAGTTGCTCGCTCTATGCAATAAAAGGGGAGCTCAGCATATTGTAATGGCATGGAAGATCGGTAAAGGAAATCTCTCTCCCTCTCTATCTCAATTTTCTCTCCCTCAATTTCTTTTACTTCCTCGAACCCTAAATTCCTTGAGAAATCATAACATTTTGGTATTAGAGCAGTTCAGATGCTGTGCTTTTCTGCTCCTTCCAATTCGATCGATTGGCTTGACTCTCCAGCTGATCCAGCCATCATAACCAAACACTATCAATTTGTTCCCATCGATCGTTGGTTTGACTTCCAACAGCACAGCTGACATCAAGGATTTAGGATCTTCATCCTCATGGCAATTTCTAAGAATAACCATGGTAGTGAGCAAGGAAGATTGGAGGAACTGTGCCAATCTATGCAAAATTCTTGGATCGAATTTCAGCAGTCCATTAGGGCTCAGATGATGGAGCAACAAGAGAAGCAAGAAAGGACAAATTCCACTTTGAACGAGCTGATTATAGGCCTTAGTAGACAGGTCTTACAAATTGCTTCTACAGCTGAATCTAGTGGCAACAACTTCCAAGTGAGTAACTCTACTTTCTCTAGGCTCTCAAAAATTGATTTCCCTCGTTTTGATGGGGATCATGTGTATGGGTGGGTGTATAAGTGTGAGAAGTTTTTTCAGCTTGATAATACAATGGACAATACTAAAATCAAGATATCATCCATCCATCTAGGGGCAAAAGCCTTGCTATGGCACCAAATCTTCATGAAAAATAGGAACAAAAAATAGCTAGGGTGGAATGAATATAAGAAGGCAGTGTTTGTCAGATTTGGTGATCAACCCTTTGATGACCCTCTTGCTGAGTTAATGAAGTTAAAACAATAGGGAACGGTGGAACAGTACCAAGAATCCTTCGATGCTTTGCTTAACAGGGTGGAGCTACCTGTTAAGCATGCTGTAAGTCGCTTTCTGAGTGGCCTTAATGATGAGATTCAGAATGCAGTCAGAATGTTCAAACCTGACACCCTGCATGATGCATATTATCTTGCTAAGCTTTAGGAGGAAACTCTTGCCTCAATTTCCAGGAAATCTAAACCCATCCTGGATAGGCCTAATTCTTTTGTAAGAGGTGGGGGTACTGCACCAATAATTCCTTTCCAGTCTCACAACTCTTTAGGGAATAAAATTTCAGTGAGAATTAGACCATCTTTTGTACAATCCACTACCAAAAGCACCCATGTATCAAGTAGTAACTCAGTTACCTCAAAACCTAAGGCTCAGGGAAGAATGTTGAGCCCAAAGGCGATTGAAGAAAAGAGGGCCAAGAACTTGTGCTTCTTTTGCGATAAAAAGTACTTCCTAGGGCATAAATGTAAAGCCTAGGTGTATAGGTTGGAGGTGGTGGAAGAAGAAGAGGAGGGTGAGGTAGAATGTGAAAAGGTGGAAGTGGAAATAGAGGAAGGTGAGATGCTAACTGAGGTTCCTCAAATATCTTTGCAAGCCTTAAATGGCTTGAACACTTACCAAACCATGAGGATAATGGGTAAGGCACAGAGCAGCATTCTGCACATTTTGATAGACTCAGGAAGAACTCATAACTTCCTAGATACTGTAGTAGCTAAGAGGTTAAAATGTGATGTTAAAAGGATTCCTCATTATAGGTTGCTATAGCCAATGGTCAACAACTAGACTACACTATGGTTTGTAAGGATTTTACCTGGTCCGTGATGGGGCAGCAATTTTCAACAGATATTTTGCTAGTACACTTGGGAAGTTGTGAAATGGTGCTTGTGGTGGTGCAGTGGTTGTCCACCTTGGGTTCCATTATGTGGAATTTTGAAGAACTAAAAATGGAGTTCTCTTATAAAGGAAAAAGAGTGGTTCTGAGGGGCACTCAAAAATCTGATGTAGAGTGGATGGAAGGCAAAGGGGTGAAAAAGGTCGTATTGTAATCAACTCAACTGTTTGCCATGCAAGTGCATTCAGCCAATACAGAGCTAACCTTCGAGCAACCTGAAGTTTTGGAGCCTAGAGTGAGCCAATTGTTGACTGAGTTTGCTGATATATTTGATGAACCCAAGTAGCTACCCCCTGATAGGGGCCATGACCATAAAATCACCCTCAAAGAGGGTACCAACCCCATCAATGTCAGACCTTATAGGCACCCGACCCTACAGAAAGATGTAATTGAGAAGACAGTCCAAGAGATGTTGGAGGCTGGTGTGATAAGACCTTCTCAAAGCCCATATTTCTCACCTATAGTCTTGGTTAAGAAGAAAGATGGATCATGGAGACTTTGTGTCGACTATGGACAACTAAATAAGTGCACCATTCTAGATAAATTCCCAATACCTATTATTGAAGAGCTCTTGGATGAGCAATTTTTTTTTTTTTTTTTTTTTAAAGATAGACTTGAGATCTGGGTATTAGCAAGTCAGGATGCGCCTAGCTAATGTGGAAAAGGCTACTTTCAGAACTCATAAGGGTCACTATGAATTTTAGGTCCTGCCTTTTGGGTTGACTAATGCTCCTTCAACTTTCCAAGCACTTATAAATAGCATATTCAAACCATATTTGAGGAAATTTATTGTATTTTTGTTTTTATAATATTCTAATCTACAGCAATTTCTATGATCAGCATCCGGTCCATTTGAGGGTGACATTTGAAGTTTTAAGGCAACACACTCTTTTTGCCAAAAAAAATAAAAGTAGCTTTGGCAAGCAAGAGATAGAATATTTGGGCCATGTAATTACCAGGCAAGGGTCAGCAACTGTTCCTAACAAGATTTCAGCAATAAGCAGTTGGCCAGCACCCACTAACATCAAACAGTTAAGGGGTTTTTTGGGGCTTACAGGATATTATAGGAGGTTTGTCAAGCATTATAGACAGATTAGAAGACCCCTTACTGAGTTGCTTAAAAAAAAAAAATGCATTCCAGTGGAATGTAGAGGCTCAACATGCCCTTGAACAGCTCAAATAAGCTATGACTTCAGCACCAGTGCTAGCTTTGCCAAATTTCTCCAAACCTTTTATCATTGAGGCTGATGCTTTAGGGATAGGGATTGGGGCAGTCCTTATCTAGGAGGGACATCCAATTGCTTATTTGAGCAAAGCATTATCTACCAGACATCAGTCACTCTCTACCTATGAGAAGGAGTTAATGGCAGTTATCATGCAGTGGAAAAGCGGAGGCCATATCTGTTGGGCAAACACTTTATTATCAAAATTGACCATTTCAGTCTTAAGTACATTATGGAGCAGAAAATAACTACCCCTTTCCAGAGCAGATGGCTAACCAAACTAATCGGCTTTGACTATAAAATAGTGTATAAACAAGGAAAGGAAAATTTGGTGACAGATGGACTATCTAGAATTTTAGTGCAGAGCGTCTAAACATGACCCTTAGTGCATTACATTGTGACCGTGTGGACAGGATCAAAAAATCTTGGGCTTCAAACAAAAAATTACAAGACCTTATCTAATCCCTGTCAAGTGGGGAGGCTGATGTTAAGTATCAGCTACAACAAGGCTTAATTTATAGAATTGGTAGACTGCCCATTACAGCAGCAACTAATAAGCCTAGTTCATGACTCTCCTGTAGGGGATCACTCTGGGGCAGTAGTAACTACTAAGAAACTACAAGTTTGTTCTATTGGAGGGGGCTCAAAAGGGATGTAAGGAATTATGTTCAGGCTTGTGGGGTATGCTAAAGAAACAAACCTGATCTGTCTGCACAGGTTGGGTTGCTGCAACCTCTACCCATTTCTGAGGCAATTTAGGTAGATATATCGATGGACTTTATAGAGGGTTTGCCTAAGTCTAAGGGGAAAGGCATTATATTTGTTGTAGTGGATAAGTTTAGTAAATATGCCCACTTCTTGCCATTGGCTCATCCTTTCACTGTAGCAACAGTAGCTCAACTATACTTTGAGCACATCTACAGGTTGCATGGTCTTCCTAGAACAATTGTCAGTGATAAAGACAAAATTTTTGTGAGTAACTTTTGGACTGAATTATTCTCACGGCAGAAAGTGGCTTTACACCTCTCAACAATCGATCATCCTCAAAGTGATGGCAAACAAAGATTGTAAATAGGTGCCTGGAAAGGTATCTCAGATGCAGGACTGGGGAGAGGCCCTTGGAGTGGACCCTTTGGCTCCCTCCTATGGAGTGGTGGTATAATACCAATTGACATTCCTCCATCGGCATTAGCCCTTACAAGGTAGTTTATGGACAGACACCTGCTCTACACATTCCCTTTGTGACTCGAGATAATAGAGTGGAAGCAGTGGATAGGAGTCTGACGGTAAGGGAAGAATGCATTTCTATGCTAAAGTATCATCTAACTAAGACCCAGCAAAGGATAAAGAGTCAGGCTAATAAACACAGAACTGACAAAACCTTGGAAGTAGGAGATTGGTCTTATGTCAAGCTGCAACCGTATAGGCAACACTCTGTTGCCCAAAGGAGTAATCAAAAGCTATCTGCTAAGTTCTTCGGACCTTGTATGGTGCTGGTCCGAGTGGAAGTAGTGGCTTATAAGCTGTAGCTACGAGAATCCTCAAGAATTCACCCAGTTTTTCATATTTCGCAGCTAAAGAAATACATTGGAACATGACCTATTCAAATCACTCTAGCAGCTATGGATGCTGTAAAGCCCCGATATTTTCACAGAATTACTTTTAGAAATATCTTTTTATGCGGAAGCTTAAAAGTCGGGCGCGCTATGCCGTGTTCCCCTAAGAGGCGACACAAGGCTCACACTATGAACAATAACATTGGTTGTGATAAGAAAATAGGCAACAAGAAACTTGTTATTTGAACCCCTTTTTTTAGATGAACTTGAAAATACAAAATACAAAAACAGTAAGCCAAACGGGCCTAGTACAAGACGACGTTATACAATAAAATAACTCAGTGCACACTTAAATTCATTTTATTCAGCAAACTGAGTTAAAATATTTGCTCCTTTAATTATCTTATGGTGGCACCCAACATTATTGGACTAATGTCTTATTAGTAAAACATTTAATATTAGGAGACTAAATCTCCATTACGATCATTGAACATACATGTGCATATCTAGGCCGATCAGGAAGCTCAAACTTCGTTGATCAACGTACTATAGAGCAGTAAGAGGGTCCACAGTTAATGTGACAAAATAATTAAAATAATTATCTCATATTACACTTCATTAGCCATAATGATTTAGCAAAATGAGATAACCATAAGGGCATAACCATCATACTGTACCTCACCTTATGTGACTATTTTCACAAATTCAGCTGAAGCGCTCCAAAAGCTTCATGTGCCCTAAATAAATGACAAGTAGGCCACACAAGCTTAACCATGAAGCCACAAAGGCAATAATAGGTCAACCACGATTATGTTACTCGATCCTTCACTTGCGTCAAAGCCCCACTATTCCATTAATTTTGCCCAATGGGGGGGGGGGAGAGAGAGAGTAGACAACAGATGATGTGCGGCAAAGTGAGGAACATATTTGGTATTTATAGGGAGTCTTAGATGTAAGATTAAGCCCCCACTTATGGCACAAGGATCTAGGGGGTGGATAGATGAATGTATGTGGATTAATGCAAATATTCCCAAGACAATTCATTGGAATTAACTAGTTGCCTAGTCAAAAATAATTATTATGGTGGTACTCTCCATTATCTACACGTTCCCACTTTTTTGGGGACCGGCTCCCCATTTGGGTATTATAGGCCCAACTTCTCCATTAAAATTAGCTCACTCTTGTTGGTCCACATGGTGATGATGATAATTTTTTTTTTTCAATGTTAATAATGATAAATTTTTTGGAGTATTACATCCTTTCTCTCTTAAAGAAAGTTTCACCCTCGAAACTGGTACCCATTGTTAAATTCTCCAATTCTCCAATCAAACTTTGCCATTAAAAAAAAAAGGTCTCTAAATCCATCCACGTTGTCATATGTTTTGATACACCTCTCCATATGCTGAACTTAATACTTGAGATCTCCATTTGATTTTGGGTCACAATCGACTCCTCCTTAAGTAACACACCCCCAAAATTATAGATGATTCAATTATCTTATATACTCTCTAGTCTTTATCTGGTTCCATCAAAACAATTAGAATTATCTTCGCATAGATATAAAGCTCTACTATTTAACTCCTAAAAAAGGAAGACAGCTATATAGTTTCCTCGATATCAAGTAACGCTATAATTCCCCTTATAGTGTTACTCATGTATATATGATACTTCATGTAACATCCCAATTATCATATATATTTTCGAATGTTAATTTTACCTTGACATTTATCTGTATTTCCCAATATATAAGTAACCTCAACCAAGATGACAATGAAACAAATATATATATATATATATATATATATATATATATATATATATATATATATATATATATATATATATATATATAGTCACATATGTACCATCACATTAGGAAATAAACTTTTGCCCTATACTGGCACTCATATAAATAATATATCATGACTTTAACACCTCACATCATTTTACCATAAGTCAACGACTATTAGCCATAATCAAATATACAAATAATTTCTCAAAAGAATACCTTTTCAATGAAATGTTAATCCTTTGATGAACTACGAACTTCCAAAGATCAACCAATATCCATAATTTTAATCAACTATGATCTATATAAGCTAGCGTAGGGTCTCAATAATGCAAAGTAGCAAAATATATTGCCACACGAGACTATCAAAAGAGAACCACCCAAATTGAATATATCATGCTACCAAAAATCTACAAAGTATTTTAGAATTTCATACGTACACACTTCCCTGTAGGCATTCCCCTTTTTATCATAAGTAAATAACTATCAACTATAATCAAATATGAACATAATTTTATATGACTTACATATTTCTATGTCCCCCAAAATGATCAAATAATTAATTATAATGAGCACATATTTACTTAAGCTCCTCATATATTCCATACAATTCAAAGTTGATTGCAACCCTAAAGGATATCTTATCTCTAACCTATCAAACCCTTTAGAGCTTTCTTCTTCCTCTTTTTTTTTTAAACCTCTTAAAAGCCTTAATCAGATCTCATCCCAAATATTCACAAAACAGTCATCCTACAAAACTCTTCAAATTGTAACCCGCTTCCCAAGTGATCAAGACAATCATAATTACACCCTGTACTGCTATCGTATCTCTGTTATTTAACCCATATAGCACGTAGAACTACTAGAACTATATTTATACATATGTATATTCCCACTAGGTCACAAAGCTTGAACAAGCATTATTAATGCTTTATATCACAATATAAGCACATACACAATAACTCAGGTAATGTCCAGATCATTAGGTATACATATACTTCATCCTTAATTCTTCCCTTGTTGGTACATTGTCTCTAAATAGAATAGTAACAAGAATTGTGGTCACTCATATTAAAGAACTTGCAAGACCTGTAGACTTCCCACCCAAATAATCAATATCATAAAATGTTTCAAAAAATTTCAGACATCCACACTTCATTATCATCCCATACATGAACATAAATTCTTGCATATAATTCTAACATTGTGCATATTATCATGCTAGACTTTTCATGACCAAAGCAACTTAGTAGAACCTTCAAACAGTTCCTCAAATACACTTTTCATGCAGCCCATATATCTATGCATATACACTTCTATTCATTCAAAGAAGCTCAACATCTGCAAACATGCAACCCATCAATTCACTAAAAACCATAAACTTAGAAGGTCATACTTTTGTCCATTTTAATGTCTAGATGCGTACCTGTAAATCTATAAAACTGATGGTAGCCTTGCGAAGCTAAAACAATATAACAGATAGTATCATATAATACCAGTGTAATACCCATACTCGGTGTATTGTGCCTACTCAATCCTATAGCTACTTATTGTATTCCATATCCTATTCTCCTGTTGTAAACCTGTAGCTCTGATACCATCTGTAACGCCTCGATATTTTTCAGAGAATTACTTCTAGAAATATCTTTTTATGCGAAAGCATAAAAGTCGGGCGCGCTACGTCGTGTCACCTAAGAGGCGACACAAGGCTCATACTATGAACAATAACATTGGCTGTAATAAGAAAATAGGCAACAAGGAACTTGTCATTTTATTACGATTGGATAGTTCAATAGAGCCATTATTATAAG
The DNA here is from genome assembly GCA_029747015.1 of Carnegiea gigantea. Taxonomy (NCBI): domain Eukaryota; kingdom Viridiplantae; phylum Streptophyta; class Magnoliopsida; order Caryophyllales; family Cactaceae; genus Carnegiea; species Carnegiea gigantea. The sequence continues at coordinate 457,166 of JAKOGI010000180.1, read as the reverse complement.
TCACGTATTAAATAAATAATTAACACTGTAAATAGTGAGCCTATATCTTTTATGTGTGATATCTCCCGGCGTTTGAACCCCTTTTTTTAGATGAACCTGAAAATACAAAATACAAAAACGGTAAGCCAAACGGGGCCTAGTACAAGATGAGGTTATACAGTAAAATAATTCAGTGCACAATTAAATTCATTTTATTCAGCGAACTGAGTTAAAACATTTGCTCGTTTAATTATCTTATGGTAGCACCCAACATTATTGGACTAATGTCTCATTAGTAAAATATTTAACAGTAAGAGATTAAATTTCCATTACGATCATTGAACATATATGCACATACTTGGGCTGATCAGGAAGCCCAAGCTTCGTTGATCAACGTACCATAGAGCAGTAAGATGGTCCACCGTTACTGTGACAAAACAATTAAAACAATTATTTCATATTACACTTCATTAGCCATAATGATTCAGTAAAACGACATAACCATAAAGGCACAACCATCATGCTGTACCTTAACTTATGCGACTATTTTCACAAATTCAACTAAAGTGCTCCAAAAGCTTCATCTGCCCAAATAAATGACAAGTACGCCACACAAGCTTAACTAGGAAGCCACAAAGGCAATAGTAGGTCAACCACGATCATGTTACTCGATCCTTCACTTGGGTCAAAGCCCCACTATTTCATTAATTTTGCCCAATGGGGGGAGAGAGAGAGAGGGGGTAATAGATGATGTGTGGCAAAGTGAGGAACAGATTTGGTATTTATAGGGAGTCTTGGATGTAAGATTAAACCCCCTCTTATGGCACAAAGATCTAGGGGGTGGATAGATGAATGTATGTGGATTAATGCTAATATTCCCCAGACAATTTATTGGAATTAGCTAGTTGCCTAGTCAAAAATAATTATTATGGTGGTATTCTCCATTATCTACACATTCCCACTTTTTTTTTGACCAGCTCCCCTTTTGGGTATTACAGGCCCAACTTCTCCATCAATATTAGCCCACTCTTGTAGGTCCACATGGTGATGATGATAATTTTTTTTTTTCATGTTAATAATGATAAGTTTTCGTGGTATTACAGATGCGGATGGGCTCATTGCTGCCGAGACAGTTGCAATTCTGGATAGGAAATTAGGCAAGAAGGGACAAGGAGCAGTTGTGCATGTTCTTATTCAGTGGTCTAACAGGCTAAAGGAAGATGCCAACCTGGGAACTCTACACTGACATCGAGAAAAAATTTCCTGAGTTCAACCTAGAAGCTTGAGGGCAAGCTTTGTTGGTGGTGGGAGGGGGGGGGGGGCGCCGAATTGATACAGTTGATTTTGTTAATCACGTGCTTGATTTGTGTTTCTTCGCGGGAAACCAATTGAGAGGTTGTTTAGTTTCTTAGTGGGGAAGGGGGGCTAAGTTGTTATGCTGTTGAGAAGGATGGTTAGTTGCTGGCTCTGTTCAATAAAAGGGGAGCTCAGCTTATTGTAATGGCATGGAAGATCAGGAAAGGATATCTCTATCCCAATTCTCTCTCTCAATTTCTTTTACTTCTCGTCGAACCCTAAATTCCTAGAGAAGTCATAACATAGGGTTTCAGCAAGTTGATGATGATCACATTATGTATGTCCACGCACTTATCTAGGAGGTGCTTCCTTTTTTGGTCTCTGATGGGTTTGTTAGGAGACCTGCAATGTGATTTCAGATTTGGGTTGCCTTCTCCATGACATGGAGGACCAAGACGGTGGCTCAATCTCGAATATCCTTGGCCGAATGGGTATGACAACCCGATTTTAGAGGTGATGCACAAAGGAGATAGTTGGGAGCTTTCTTGCATTTTTCGTTTATTAAAGTGACAATTTGTGCATGGACAAAAATGACAAGCTGAACTGGAAAATGGAGAACTATGGAGGGTGTACTTCTCTCCATATCTTAAGCCTGGTTCCTTTGCGAGGTTGGAATATGGTTATTGCCTCTGGCTTTTATATGGGTGTTGTGACTGTTGTCAATGTATAGGCCAGTTGACATCACTTACCCATTCCCATGTACTTTTCAAATTCTGCAAGATTTTACTCTCAAATATGACTTTAGAGCTAGGATATAAAAATTGGGATTTAACTTAATCAATGATAGCTAATGTTGTGATAAAAATAAGTTTTTCTTAATTTTAAAAAAAAAGAAAAAGGGTGCTGACTGGAGGAATTTACCTAGTCCTAGATTTGATGTATCATCCCTTTGGATAAAATATGTAGAACGTTGATTTTCTGCGAAAATAATCTTGTTTTCATTCAAAAGAAAACATAAATTATAAGGCAAATTACAATTTTCTGTTTTTGAAAAGTAGAAGATTTCATTACTTCCAAAATAGGATTTGACTTATAGAGTAGGACACAAACTCATTCCTACTTTACCATTATAATTCTTGACCTTTTTCAAGAAACCCTAGCCTTCATCTACTTTAATAAGGGGTTGCCATCAGCCATAATTGCAGGTGGTAAGCCTCAATCTTCGTACTTCTTGAAGTTTTATTCAGTTGTAAGATATTCAATAATATTTTTGTCTCTTTTCAATAAAATTTCTCTCCCGTTTGTGAGAGTTGTTGTTTATTTTTTTTCACAATTAGTGTGAATTAGGTTGTTCTCACCTCTATTGTGAGTTAGGTTGTTCTCACTACTAGTGTGAATTTAAGTCATTGACTTTGTGCAATTTATCATAGATTTGGAAATTTGGAAGGTGAGTTTGTATGGAGTGGAATTTTGAAATTATTGCATTAGATCTATGTTTTCGATTAAGGAATGAGTCCACAATGAAATTTCATATGGTTCTACTATAAAGATTTTCCTTTCAAGTCTAATCTATCACGCAATTGGACATCTGCTCCATGAAATTACACTACAGCTCAGCAACATTTGCAGAAAGACACATTGACGTTAAAGAATGCAATCGGTGGCAAAAATATTGCTACAAGTTCAGAGTCGGTCTATTTACCATTAGCTTTTTGGAGAAAAAGATTTAATTTGATGTTTTAGAATTATTTTTGTTATTAGATATTCATTGCATATGTCATATGGTTTTCCATTAATGAATTATTCATTTTTCTTGTCAAAAAATTCCTACTTTACAATCTCACAGGTTCTGAACCTGGTCCTAGCATCCACCCTACGTCCCAATATACATCAACAAAAGCTATATTCTAGCTACAAATTCTAATTATAAATGCTGCTTAAAAAAACTCCATAACTGCTTTCTTTCTTTGGTCTTGGCTTCTAATATGCAACTCCAGTTTAACTCCTTCAAAAATATTCTTTACTTGCCTCCACTTGCCTTGAAAGATCCTTGTGTTTCGTTCTTACCAAATCCAATATGCTGCAGCAACACCTGCTTTTGGTAGTAATTCCAACTTCACGTTTACAGATAGTTATAGATGAACCATCTCCAAAGAACTATCAGCAGTGGACAAGATCTTTTCCATCTTTCTAATTTGAAATAGGATGTTAATCTCAAAGCATATTTGGATATTCCGTGAGCGAGAACTCAGACCTCCTATATCGTATGAACACATCCATGGTCTGCCCGACATGCACAAAAGGAAATAGTGTGTAACCAATTTTCAGCTTGGCAAGAGTTCATGCATAAAGATTCCAACAAAACTACATCAGATTCGTACGAGTAGGGGGTGTCTTTTTTTTTGGGGGGGGGGGGGGGAGGAGTGCTAAATGAAAGCATAGCTCATGAAATGATTAGGAAGATGCTGTGAGATGGCAGGTGTTGTTGGCTGATCATAGTCAGGGGTTTTCCAGCACGTTTTTGTTCCCTTAACTTTCCTGGTAGGAAACTGGGTCGCGCTCGGAAATTCTGCAGGTTGAACCACAGCCAATCTGCTCTTCCCAGTAGGACCTCCATTCAAGTGGTTCCGGAAGTCCTCAACTAAAGCTACGTCAAACTGGACGTGACTTGGATATAGGCCCCAGCAGAAAACAACACTTGGCTCTGCCTCTGATGACCCAGTTTCAAAGTATTCTGTGGGGTTGGGATCACAAGAATGCCTGACCTCCTCCGACTGCGGGTAAAAATAAGCATGAGACAAGCCTTGGGTACAGGTGACCTCTTCCAACATATTTTGTGAAAATGTGTGCGTGTGCACGAGAGAGGGGGGGGGGGAGGAAAATTCATTAGCTGTTTTGGCTTATTTCTTCGCCCAGTGATACAACTACAGTGGAAATAGATACCCTCATAACAAAACAACGTGCAGAGTGAACAGTTAAAAGAGAGAAGGTTTGGTGACCCCATATTGCCAAATGGTCTAGCGCTGGAATCTTCATAAGCAATACAAAAGTACAAATTGTGAACTCAATAACCCAGCAAGAAGAATTCATTTTTCCAATATTGTAGAGCCAGTCAGAACACAACCCAATAAACATGAAAGTCGTTCAGCATGTACCGATCAAAGCTGAGCATGTTGGGCAGTTGGCTCAGTCCTCAGTAGCTCAAAATAGCCACCATTCACCCAGAGGCCCAGATTTGATCGCAGGGTCCTAAACCCCTCCTCCGGGCCTGGGCCATCCTTACACTGTCAAGGTGCTTGAGTTTGAACTATTGGAAAACAAAAAAGGATGCATAAATTCGAAAGACAGTAATCAGTACCTTAAGAATGTGACGAGGAAGACGTGACTTTACCCACCCAATCCAACCTCCCAAGTCATCTATCTCCCAAGCAGACAGATAAATTTTGATAAACCATGAGTACCTCTTACGGTAGACAAAAAGTTCAAATAGACGACCCAGTCGACTCAGGCCTCAGGGCATCCTGCAATGTCAAAAGGCACAAATAATTGTATTTAAAATTAAAAATCAAGGCCAATAAAAAACCTATCATAAAATCACTAAAACCACCAAGATCCTCAAGACTTGGTTGCATGTGGACATTTACAGCCTAAAACCATTCCTGATGGAGCTTCTATTCAATGTAGACTTACTAAGAAGCCTAACCCTGGTTACCCTGTGCTCTCGATGAAATTCAATCATGATTCGACTGAAAGTGCCTTGTGTGATATTAGACTGGCAGAATTCGTTATGGGGTGCAGGGCAATCTAATGGGCATCCAGGACATTTTCTCATTCATATCTTCCTCAAATGTCATCATTTTATCTTGCAACGCAACAGGTGTGGGCCAACACCAAGTGGAAAAAGAGTCAAAGAAGCCAACCTCAAGAACACTTAAGCCAGCATCTAGATTCTTCAGACAAATGAAAGCCGCTAGAATAGCCGAGTGTATTCCACCAATGTACCTAAACAACTAGAGCCAGCACAGGACCATGAATACCTTATTAAGCAAAGCAGACTACACCCTGAAGGATAGCCAAATGCAAAAGTCCTTCTGAAGAGAAGTAAGAGAATTATAAACATTTAGTGGAAACCGCCAGGGAAAGAGAGGGGGAGGGGGACACACAAGGCCTATCTCCACTTCCTCTTATTTCCTGCCCTGCCTTCGCAGTTCACATACAGCATACCAAAAAGTCAATACTTTCCTTCCCTCTTTGGCGTTATGACATCCTTTACTTGGTTTTTGTTATCTTGATAGATAAGCAACAAGATCATCCACCCAAAAAGGATCCAGCAAAGACAGGCCTAGATTCATGCGAAATAAGTTATTAAAAGACACCTAAAGGATTTAATGTCATGAGTGGCTAAAATCTCTCAGGAAAAAGGAACCTATGTGCAACAACAGACTTAGTACCAACACTAGAAATACGATATCTAGAATAAACCTCAAAAAGCAAATCAAACCTGGAAAAAACTCACATATTATTCCCAGAGGGATGGACAAGGGTAAGTTCACCGGGATTCCCTCGCTATACCTGAAATAGATGTTCGCACCATACATTCCCCCATATAGTATTCCCATGGATTCAAAATGTGGCCGAAACGTGACGAAACGGCTGCATTGGAAAGGTTTTGGAGTTGGGCGAACTGCATTTTCATGCCGCGATGGCCGCGATATGGAGCGCGATTGCCGTATTTTAGCGATTTTGCCATAGTGCTACCGAAACCAAAATCGCGATGGAAACCGCAATATGAATCCTTGAGTATTCCTCCTTGCAAGACCACCCAGTACTCAGGAAGAAGATAATAGTATCAATACTCCAATAAAATGTTCAATTCAATGAACAAGAAAGCTTCTAAGCATCAAAATGAATCTTTTCATCCAAACATGGACTGCAACATCCCAATGCTATATAAAAGAGGAAGAAGCCAAAGGTAGATCAAGTACTGCCCTACCAGACCAAACCAATAGCAGCTCTACAAGAAACGGGGGAAAAAAGTTAACAAAAATTAGGAACGACTACCAGGAGCACCCGGTTTTTTTTTTCGGGGGGGGGGGGGGGGGAGGCGTTCTTCACTTCAAGATAAACAATGTGTCCTTTTCCTACCAAAGCAGAAGACCTCCAACATGGGTTATGTTGCATGTTAGACATTGGCTCTCATCATAAGGTCACGCGTCCGGGCCTTGCAGCAAGGAGACAGGCCATTAGAAACCAGCTGTCTGTGCAGTCCTAATCTTTTTTGGCTTTCCAAGATTGCTTAGCAAGTCAATGCAACAGCATTATAACAATCTAAGTTATGCACTCACAAACAAATGGACTCATCTTTTATGTGAAGATTGCATTTCAAACACCACTACCTGCAAGGTTGCCTGCTAACCCCTATTTCCATATTGCAAGTGCACCAACCTATCTGTCAGAAAGATCCAAATGGAGTGACAGCGCCCCCCCCCCCCCCCCAAAAAAAAAGGGCCATTTCAGATTGGCAAATGCTTGTATCAAATTATTGAATTTAGCTCTTCAAGTTTTAAATGTGGAAGGGTATAATTAACCAGGTGCAATGACAAATCCAGATCTGTTCATGAAGCACCAAATGCTTCGCTTGAGATTTCAAAGAAACATGTTGATGGTGAAGTACCAAATGCTTCGCTTGACAACAAGACAGACACAATCAGAAATCGGAGATTAATGAAATAAGTCAAACAGGGAAACAGATAAATGACTGAGAAAGACATAATGTGGCCAAGCAGTCAACACTAAGCAACACAGTTTGAGTTAAAGGCTACTTGCATTATCACAGTTTAGTGAAAGACTACTTACATTTCCATACACTCCACCCCCTTCAACCCAAAACTTAATGCATCTCAGCAATCATGGAAATTCTACCATGAGTATAAAGTATCTGATAAACCTCGTTCAGCTACAATTCATGAAAGAAAAGGGCAAATTGTGACTAATGTGATGGCTCTAAAACCAGTAAATGTTCCCATAAGTTCAGTTAGCTACTAAGATCTGGAAGCAGAGGAAATCCTAAAAGTACATGCTGACATGCCACAAAACAAGCGCCTGATTTTTTAGTTAACACCACATTTAATACTTTGTCCTCATCTGTCTCTCACAAAGCTGGTGAGATGCACGCTACAATCAATGATGTCAAACATGAGAGAAGAATGCCAATTATATATGATCTATGTCAGAGGTTGGCCCTAATAACCTCTGTGTGCGTGCAAGCGCATTCATGCGTCTGCAAGGGAGACAGGTGGCATCTACAAGCTTAACACTAAGTTTGTGTACCAACTGTAATCAAACATTAACATTGTTATGAACATTGCAATATGAGAGGACTTGTGGCATCGGTAGTATGATGGTATTCTATTGACATACTACAGTATTGTAAAGTACGACCTGTTTGATGTCTAAAATCTCTCCCAATCTAACATTAGCCAATACACTATATGCTACTCAAAGAAAAATGATTACTTCACATTCCATACTAAGGAAGGGAAGTGAAAAAAAAAAAAAAAAAGGAATGCCATTAGCCAAGTCCAAATGCATTTGGAACCTAAAATGTGCATCACCAAACTTGCATCTAAAGCTTTTAAGATGACAGAAAAGACAGAAACTTCCCATAGTGGATAGAAACATAGCAATTAATCAAAGCAGGAGACCATAGTTACCGGATTCTCTCAACCCCATAGCGTACCGTGAACTGATTCGCGCGAACTAGAATGCGATACTTTAGCGTACCAATTCCCCAAATATGGCGAATTCAGCGAACCCATCTCCTACCACAATGGTCTTGCATATTTTCATGATCCATAGGCCAAATTTTGAAGAGAATGGAAGAATTTTTGAGGTTGCGATGAATGAGCAAGCTTTTTACAGAGCAAAACGAGAAGAAGAGAGAGAGTGAGAGAGAAAGAAATAAGGATTAATATGAAAATGTTGCCCTACGTGAGAGGGGGGGAAGTGGGAGAACCCTTATTATTAAATCATTTTATGAGTCTCTATGATATGTGGAGTTTTGAATTGGAGGACTAGATGTACTAATAATGACCCTCACGTATTGGATTCTCCACTATGTGGCAAATCACGTACCCGAATCCGTCCCCCGTACCGGAGTGTCCCACGTTCCAGGTAACTATGAGCAGGACACTGCCTGCAAGTTTGGAACAAGTTGAAGGATGCTTTGGTTAACACAAACTCCAGACAAGCTTTTCCTACTATTATCATGAATATCCGTCGGAATCACAGGATCCAACAGATCTACATTAAGCATTTGATATGTCATGAGTTTATCACATTGAAACTCAAAGAAAACAAAAAAAACTATCACAAGGATCAGTCCATGCCGGAACAACTTGGCACACTCTATCTGAATATCTTCTCTGACTAGATTAGAACAAAATTAAGCAAAGTATAGAAATTAACATTGTTGCCACCTACTCAGCCACAGAAAGATCAAGAGATGCAGTACAGAAATCCACAGAGATTCAGAAATTCTTTGGTCCTTATGTATGCCATAAGCATTGAACTAAGAAGATGGACATCTATCTATGTGGAGACGTCCCACACACTTCAGGAACAGATGTAACTTGAAGCTAAGCATAGGGCAAATCAACAGAAATCCCTTCAAACTTAAACCGCATCAGTGGCACCTTAGTGTCTTTGACAGAAAGCACATCCAACACTCCTTGCGTGTTTTAAAGCATCTTGCATAAAACTACAAAGAAACCTTCCTGACAAGTCAAACACTTACAATAAGGTTATGCTCAGAAATGTGAATATCATGTCAGCCTCAATAATAGGGGCACTAAAGGAAACATACTGCACGAGAGGTTACAGCAAGGGCCGACACACACAGTGGATCAATATCAGACCCTGAATTATAAGTAAAGAGAAGAAGATGAAGTCATAAATCAATACAATATCCAGAATTCCAATGCTTTACTTGTCATTATAAAACAGAAACACTTCAAAAGCCGTTAATTCTTGAATAAATTCTCTTGCACCAAGTTAGCAAACACTTAATAGATAAGCATTCAATGGCAGTAAATATTATGCCGACAGATCTCTCAAAACATTGAATACTTCCTAGACAGACAACACTCTGTTTCCACTGAAAGAAAAGAGAATCAAAACATAGAAATGTGCTCCTCCGTATGAGATATCTTCTCTATTATTTTAGGACATAACTAAAGTACATATGGCTTGAACAGGCAAGATACTGAGTCACCGGCTTTAGTTAAACGACATATTTTCTTTGCAAAATGCAGGGCGACGATAGTAGAACATGTATGAACCTTTATTTCTTGTAGTTCTCAATCCATTTCAGGTACCTCCACTGAGTGATCAATGCTCTGATATGGCCACATAGAGAATCTGAACCCTCCATTTACGACTGAAAATGCACAATTTTCAGAAAATGGCCAAGGGATACCTAGTTCTACAGAAAACGGCTAATTTTTAGAATCAACACTCAAATACCCACAACCATTCACAGTATCTTGTATGCATTTGCCAAGTGTGACACTGCAAATCATACAGTCATAATAGCAGAGCAGTAGGTTATGAACTATGAGGAGGAGAGGCAGACCGCCTGAGAATTGGACATGAGCTCGACATGCAGTCTGTCCTAAACGCATAGAAAACCCATATTTGACATGCAACCTGCTCAAAATACTGAACAAACACACAATGCCAACATAGTCTTTGTGTGTGGACTTAAAGGACTTAATGCAGTGGGTATGATGAGCAAGACCATCAAAACAGTATGAAGGAAAGAGAAACCAAGCAACACTAAAAATGCAATATAGAGAACAAACCTTGAGAGGTATATAGGCAGGACCTAGGGGGGCTCATTTGCCTTACCCTCAAGCCCAGATGGAGCTTCCCCTCCTTCCTTCCCCCCCCCCCCCAAAAAAAAAAAAGAGCCATTTTACACTGGTAAATGTTCACACTCAATTATTGAAATTAACTCTACATTTTCAAAATTTTCTGTTACAATCAACCAGGCACAATCAACGATCTAGAATTTTGCTTGAGCTAGGAGAGGCAATGAGATTTCAAAATAATCTGCAGAAGGGAGCATACCAAATGATTTGTTATCTGAAAGGATTCAAAACCGCAATGTAAGATTAAACGTCAGAGGTGACGTCAAACCGAGAAATGTCAGCGAACGAAAAAATGTGGCAAAACATTTCACTCGGTGAAAGAAACATTTCCATACTCTACATCATTTAGCACATAACTCGATGCATAGTAGCAGTGCCTGGAGTTTACATTATACGAACAAAGTACTATAAAAATAGATATAGTAACCCTGGTTCAGCTGCAAATCCATAGAGCAAAGGGAGGATGGTGACTAATGTGATCTTTACTCAAAAAACAACCAATATGTAAGTGATTTTCATGAATTCAGTTGGCTGCTAACATATGGAAGCAGAGAAAAACCTAGAAGCATATGCTACAAACGAAATGCCAGATTTCTGATTCAATAGCACATTTTATGCTCTGACCTCGTCCTTCTCTCAAAATGCTGGTGTGATGCCAAATCAACATCATCAAACATGATCAAAAGAATGCCAATTATACCAATGTGTATGAGGGAGGGGGGAAGGAGGCCTCTATTACTGCCACAACGATTTCTTAACTAAGTTCACACCATTTATAATCAACATTACCATTGTGAATAAGATCACAATATGAGAGGAGTCAGGAGAGGCAGTAGTATGAGTTACTATAGTCACAATAGATACTACAGATCTCTTTCAGTCCAACCATTGGCCAATATACTTGTCTCTACTCAAAGAAAAATGATTATTACATATTCTATATTCAAGAAAACATGAATGTCCTTACTCAGAGTCTAGAATATAATTAATTCATAAAATTTTAATCACCGAAACAGGGATAATGTTGCTATCAATTATAGCTTAATGAACAGAGATAAGGCACAATATTTGGAAATTGGTATATCAAACTATAAATGCTGGTTAGAAGTTAAAACATGATATTACCAGCAAGATTGAAAAGAAGATATTAACAGCAAGTTTGGAACACGTTGAAGGATGCTTTTGCTAACATGTAGTCCAGACAAAACTCTTTCAACTTCATCATCAATTCATCCTATAAACACTGTATCCCAAAACAACAAAATTCTGCATTTGATATGTCCATGAGCCCATCACATTGAGATTCGGAGCACAAAGAAAAACAATCATAGAAACTAACATGAGCAGCAACTGGGAACATTCTATTTGAATATCTTTGATTCAAATCTAAATTAAGGACGGGACACAAATTAACATTGTTAACGCACCATATTGGGAAGCAGAATGATGAATAGACACATCCAGAATAGAAATCAACAGAAAATAACGTATTTTGTTGCCCTCATGTATGCCATAAGCATTCAACTAAGAAGATGGACATCTGTCTTTCAGCAAAGAGAGCTTAATCCAGTGGATGTAACTTCAAGCTAACAATATGGCAAATCAACCGACATTCATTCAAAGCTCTAAACAGCATCAGAGACACCTTAGCATCCCTGACACAATGCACGCTAGAGACTTCAAGTGTGTTTTCAGGCATATTGCGTAAAAAAACCAAAAAAAAAAACAAAAAGATCTTCTCAACAAGTACAAGGCCAATGCTTAAAAAAGTATGTTTCATATCGAATTCAATGGTATGGAACCAAAAGCAACCTACTGCTTGAGTAAAACAGCAAGCAATATACATAAAGCATTCATATCAGACTCCAAATTATGAACCTCAGTATGCAGAAGAACATTACACCATATCAACCCAACGCCCAGAAAGCTGAGTACTCTATTGCACCACCTTTAGTTATGCAAGAATTAATGAAACAATACTAGTGCCATTGATTATAAATCTTGATTTTGAGAACCCAAACACACCTGCGCTGGAAGCATCTATAGCTATGCTATCCTACCAGATGGCACACAATGAAACAATTTTCAAAGGATCAATTTCAAAACATTCAATCCTTCCCAGAGAGGCAACACTCAATCTTTCTACTAACAAAAAAGGACATCCAAAAAAAGAACTATCCTCTAACTGAAATTTCTTTCTATTATTTCATGCCATAACCAAAATATTGATGGCATGACATGTTGGAGCATTGGAGGCAACCAATCGTTGAGCTAGCGAAGCATCAAGTTACCAAGCTCTTGTGAAAGATCCACATCGCATGCTTGTCAGATGCAAAACAACTGTTGGGCTCTTCAATTCATTTCCAATGCTTATACTGAGTAATCAAACCTCAGATTTGCTAGCAGGCCATGCATAGAATCTTAGACATTCATTTATAAGACTAAAAGCATACAATTTTTAAGAAAATGACCAACGGACAACTAGACCCATATAAAGTACTTCACACTCTATAATGGCCATATGCCAGAACTATAATAACTTTGGATCAGAATTTAAAGCTTTTAAAACTCGACAAAATTGTTGATTCCCTGGAAGTGTCTAACATACATGCGTCTTGTTATTTCCAGGTTTTCTTCAACAGTTGAGGATCCATCCAAAGTATCTTGCATGCATTTGACATCTGTGGCAACACAACTCGTAGGGACATATTAGCAGAGCAATCCATATTGAACTATGAGAGAAGCCCAAGTATTGAACTAAGGTAACATTCAGGAAAAGAGGGCTCAGTCACTTCAGAAACAGATGTAACTTGAGGCTGAACATGTGACAAATCAAACGAAATCCCTTTAAGCTCAACTGCAAGGGTTGACTTAGATATAAAGGATCAATATCAGATTCTGAATTAAGATCCGAGTAAGAGAAAAAATGTCATTACTGATTTCCATAATGATTCCATTGCACAAGCTTTAGTTAGCAAAGACTAAATCGATGAACATTATTCATGGCATTAATGATAAACCTTGAGTTTAAGAGCCATGACTATAGCTTCACAAGAAGCACTTTTATTCTACTTACTAGATGGGACATAACGAAATGTATTTTAAAGGACTTGCAAAAGATTGAACACTTCCTTATCTTTCTACTAAAAGAAGGCATCCAAGGAAAGAACTGTCTTCCTCAAATGAAATGTCTTTCTACAAATGACATGGCATGTTCGAGGCAACCAACTCCTAAGCAGGTAAAGTACCACCTTACCAAGTAATCCACATCAAATCATCTGTCAGATGCAAAACAGTGACAATAGAACATGTTCAAACCTTTATTCTTGGGGCTTTTCAATTCATTTCCAATACATGTACTGAATGTTCAATGTTCTGACATGGCCAGGTATAGAATCTTAACCCTTTGTTTAAGACTAAAAACTTTGTATAAAATGACCAAGGGACAACTAGACCTACATGAATTACTCAACATTCTGCTCCTAAAATGGCCATATTTTCAAATTATACTAGTTTTGCACAGGAATCTGAAGCTTTAAAACTCCTGAAATGGCCAATCCGTACAAGTGTCTAACACATGTGCAACTAGTTATTTCCAGGTCTTCTGTTATAATTGAGGATCAATCAAATACACACATTCATTCAAAGTATCTTCTATGCATTGACATGTGTGGCAAGGCAAATCAAAGATATATACTAGTGGCGCAATCTGTTCTGAATTAATACAGAAAGCAAAAGTATTAGATTTATAATTTGTTGTGGACAACGAAAGGAAACCGTTGTTTTTTGATTTCTGCAATATGTTCATGACGTCTCAAAAATAAAGACAGGATGGTACAACAACTGTCGCATATGGCCGCAAAACGATTCTCGGTGGATGCATATGATGAACAACAGCATCAAAACAGAATAAAGGAGAGACAGAAATCTTATTTCAAAGAAACAAATATCTGTAAGCTAATGTTGGTGCTGATCCAGGATTAATCATATCTGAAGGAATTCCTCAGCCAAGCAAATTATGTAACCCAATTAAGAACAATAGACAAAATGGCAATAACCATCATTAGTTCATTAATGCATTTTGACTACACTTAACACACAAACACATATACAAAAGAGCTACACAAGACTTTTGCACCAACATAATGAAAACAGATACCAAGGTCATGTACTGGAGATGCATAAAGAATCAAAGAATACATTTTTCTCACTTCCGAGTTAAATTTAACATTTCCTCTAACCCTGGAAGGGCCATCAACAGTAAGTTTTCCCAAATTAAATATTCTAAGACAATTTCAATGTGAAAATTTGATATTATATACTTAACAAAACCCCTGCATCCCATTGACCATCATCCATGTCTCCAAGTCCTCCCTGTTGACTAAGCATAAGTGAAAGAAGCATCAGAAATCTACCGATGCATTAAAAATCACAGTGAACTCTAAGAATATGCCACTCACAGTTAACAAATCCACATAAACTGATACATATTCACATATAATAAAACCACGAGCACAAATGAGAATGGCATGCCCACTATTCACAGGTAAACAATTATTCAGCAACATCTCGGATACCCATCTTACTAAAATCAACCCCAACCAAAAAATAAATAAAAAAAGAAGAGGAAACGAAGATAGAAACCATTTTGAGCTTCTTCTTGATGATGGCTTCGGGTGAGGGTATCAGGCCTTCCTCTAACAAAAACGATGCCGGAGCCAAACACGGGCTGAACGCATGAAATGAAGGCAGAATTTGAGTCGGGTTTTTGGGTTGAAGGCCATAGCCGGAAGCCCTCGGAACAAATTAATCTCTACTCCCTGTAGGGTTTTAACTTCCAAATTAAGAGGGGGCAGGAGAGAGAAAATGGGAATGGGTCGTAAATATGAGCTTCCCAACGACCCAGACAGCCCTCAAAGTGCCGTTAAAACAATTCAAAATAAAATACCCATTTAACTTTTCCCGCTTAAACTTGCCGCGCATTTAACCCTGTTGACCGCCGTAGTACGCACCAAAATATGACCGTTGGAGCAAGAACAACTTCAATTAAACACCCGCTCTTTCTCCTGAATCCCACTTCAATTATCAATCAGGAAATTTTTCACCAATCCCACAATTTTAATCCTAAACACCTTCCTGTTAGTGCTACTCTTTCTCCTGATTTTTGCTTGTGAGTCAAGTTCTTCCTGAAGTTCAACAACAAATAGCATCATCTTGATCTAGTCGTCTACAGATTACCCACTTGGCTCCTGAATCCCCCATCCCATCTCCTTCTCTCTGTGAAACAATTTTGTTTCTCGCTCTGAAATTTTGTGAGGTTTAATTGAAGAAAATCAAAGGTGGGTGAGTGAATATGAGGATTCGAAGGAGGACTGTTAGTAAGGAAGATTTTGGGGATGATCTCATAAACCAGTATGCTTCTCTATCTCCCTTGGATTGTTTAGCAATTGTGGCTCAAAAAGCCCTTGAGAAGGAGACTGCCCTTTCTTCAACCTCATTCCTGGGGATTCCAATGGTTGAACGCGAACAACACAAACCCATGAATGTGATAAAGAGGAAGCTGTTTGAATGCCAAGCAACTCATGTTGAGGAAAACACCATGGTTGAACAACAATTAACTTCATCTGGCAACCCCAAATTCAAGAGATCAAAGCTTCCTGAAATTGAAAAAACTGCACCAAAACCCGGTATTCCCATTACCATCGTTGAAGATGAAGAGAATGCCATGAAACCCGTGAAGAGAAACAAAGCCCCATCGTACCCAACTGATAACCAGTGTCCAGTTCTTCCCCATGACTTCAGAGAATTGATTTTCTCTTTGGGAGGATCGGACCCTGTTATGGTGTTGCAAAAGAAGCTATTCAAATGTGATGTTGATAAAGGCCAGGGCAGGGTTACAATGCCGGTAAGGGAATGTGGGACACGTCTTTCTCTCACTGAAGAGGAGAAACAAATGCTGGAAGTTCGAGATAAGAAAGACAGTCTGGTGGGTATAAGGGTCAAAGTGATTGAGCCAGGGTTGCGGGAGAGAGAACTCACTTTCAAGAAGTGGAATTACAAGGAGAACACTTCAAGTTACGTTCTGGTAAACAGCTGGTTTGAAGTTGTGGTTAAGAATGAATTAAAGGATGGAGATGAGATTCAAATCTGGGCTTTCAGGATTAATGGCAAACTTGCCTTTGCATTGGTCAAGCTTCCAACAAGTAGCAAAAACAATCAAGCTGAGGTTGATCAGCACAGTTCTTTTGCTTTCAAGTGGGGTACAAAACGGAGAAGAACTTGATTTGTTCTTCTGTCACTGATTTTGGTAGTTTAGTTTGTTGTCCAAATTGTTCCTTCTTTTGTCTTTTTAATTCTTTTGTTGATTAGGAATTGGTAGCACGTTGTGATATAAGCTGGATTTGATGATGGATAACTGTAATGATCACTTTTGCAGTGTCACTACTCTTTATGACACTTTATCCAATACTGTAGTTGTACTTTTGGATGGAGATATAGATAGTATATTTCTGGATTGAATTGTTATGCATTTACTGTCTCTTGCAGTTTTTTTTCCTGAATTGCTATTCTTTTCTACACACCTTCCTTTGGCTTTGATTTGTGAAAGTTATGTGGTGATGCGTATAGTCTTTGAATATCGGGTCATCTTTGATTTGGGTGGGAAAGTGTGGATCTGCAAAGTAGTTGACCTTCAATTTGAGAAATGGATGTGAGTAGTATGGAACATTGTGGACATTTTAGATTTAGCTTTGGTTAAAGCTGATTAGTTTCTGCTTCTAGTAAGATCATGAGATAGGAATAGGGTTACATTGAAACAAGCAGCCAATCTTTTAGACCTGGTTGTTCTTTTTGTAACTTCGAGGTGCTCTAGTTTCTTGTTATTCCCTAGGATGTGCTTGATGGTGTTGAAATGCTGTGCCGGGGAAGAATTAGTCCAATTATAATTTGCAGCAGCAGTTCAAAGATTGCATTCCTTGGACTGTTAAAAATTACTCCAGAATATAGAGATTGAGTATCAGTATATATGCATTCATGTACAAGAATTATCGTCTAAGATCAGGGGGCACTCTGACATATATGCAAGAATCACCTTCATATTATGACATCTGCTTAGATTTTACTTGGGCAATTAGACTCTTAGTGAAAATATCAGTCAATCTTTCATATTGTGTCATATACAAATACGCATTCATTCTTCTGTAAATCGTATATAAAACTTATACTTTACCATATTATAAAGTTGATATCTACTTTTCACCAATGAAAGGAGTCATTATTATGGGAGAAGGATTATATGCCCTAGAGAAACACGCCAATACCTTGTCAGTTTTTAAGTTGCTTGGAAAATGCAGATGCATATGTAGGCTTTTCCAATTACATTTTTTGGAGGGTCAAGTACATGTACAATACAACAGCATAAAGAAACCTTTGAGAGATCAGAGTCTTGCTATCCTTGGATATAGGTGATTTGACTGAACCCTCAAGGCTCTCTCACATATCTCAACATTTCTTTGGATAGAGGCCATCAAATCTCAAGTAAAGCTTTAGTCTTTGTTTGACAGCCCTTCAACAGTTTCCCTCAGCTAGTTAATAATGATCATGTTCCATGCACTTATCAACAGTTTCTTCCTTTGTTGGTCCATCGAAGGGTTTTTTAGGAGTCTCAGAATGTGATCTCGGGTTTAGATTGCCTTCTCCCACAAATGGAGCACCAAGAGGGTGGCTTGACCTTGAAGGTCCTTGGCCAACGGGTGCGAGGGTCTGAATTTGGAGCCAACACAAAGATCATAGTTGGGTGTTTCCTTACAGGTTTGCTTAATTAAAGTGGCACTTTGCGCATATACTTTTATCCATTTAAAGATAAAATAAACGATCCACAAAACAATCCAAATAGGATTTTGGCCTAAGAGCAATTGATAACAAGTGAACTTACTGATTAAATTTTCATTGTGGACACTACTCCTAGAAATTGTTTATGAAACATTTGAGATTTTGTTAATAAAATTTATCCTCTTGAGCAACTAAACGACTAAACGATAAAGTTAATCCATGTATCACATTGAAAGAATCAAGAGTTCAAATTTGAAACTAACCAACAGGATATATAGAATCATAGTCCAATATCCATACAAACAATTAATCATCAATGTAACCTTTATACCATTAGAATGAACTAGTTTTTAGCTTTTACGGTCCTAACAATGACTAACCCTAGTGTTCCAGGTCCAGGGGGATCTTGAACATCATTTTCTTCAACAACTCGAAGAGACCGAGCTTGGACAACATCGTTCTCTACAAACTGGTTTCGAGACACCACTTTGTTCCATAGACTCACCAAAGCATAGACATAGTAATGATGGTGCATCTTCCACTTGCTCATGCTTATCACCTTATATTCATAGTCCTCTTGTTCTTCTGGATCAAGGACACGTTCCACTGCCCAGAGGTTGATTAGCTTGGCCTCGGTCTTTTCCTTTTGATCAAGCCATGCTTTCTCATCATCTGTGAGGAAGTCCTCGTTCAAAATCCTTTCGACTGGGATCATGAGTCGATTCAAGCTGGGATCAATGTCCGAAAATCTCAACCTCTTTTGCGCTATCTGTTTCTCCTCCCTCACTTTCACTTCCCTCCCTTTCATCTTTAGCATTTTCTCCATAGATGCCCTTGGCAACTTAACATCTTGGAGTGTTACATAACTAGGGTTTCCCTTTACCTTCTTGATGGGCTTCCTTGATCATTTTCTTACATGGCTTATTTCAAGATTATATTCAACAGATGTAGATTTACTTGTAAATGAAGTAAGGCTGCCTATATATGTAACTTCCTTGACCTTATTCAGGCAAGACTGATACTCGAAGTTGTTGTAATCAAGAACGGCTGCAACTTTTCTTTTGACAAAAGTTCGTACAATCACTTGATCAATTGATGTAATCGGACATGTAACTTTCTTCGGTATTTTGAAAATAATAGGAGTAGTGTTAGGGTTCTTGATCATGCATGCTCTTTCTTGATCTTGAGACTTGAGCAATTGCTTGCAAAATGTCAAGTACTTGAACATGAAATTGTTGCCTTTTGCAAAAACTTGTTGGATCTCTTGTTGAGTAAGCCAATACTTGAGATACTCTAACTCTTCCATCAACATTTGTAACATATTTGATTGTACATACATGAGAAAATTCATGTTTCAGGTGGGTATATCTATAGTATAGGAAACCTAGCTAGTTCAAGTGTAATTTAAATTACAACCAGCCTTTAGTCTGCTTTGGGTCCAAGTAAAGTAAATGCCCTAAATTCACATGGGCAAGTTATTGTAGGATTTGCTCATAATGAAATCAAAGGCCTATTATGCCGCCTAAAGTTTTAAATTAAAAAAAAGAAGAAGAAGAAGATTTGTTTTACAAGTAAAAATTCAAGATAGAAGGATTAGCAATAATTAAATTGAAGGATTTTTTATATTAATACATCGTCTATTAATCTTGATGCCCTTAATAAAAAAATAGCAGAACCATAATTAAAAAAGCCCAACCGCGAGTGAGAGACAGACAGAATTAAGTACTTTTCTCTAAATTGTCCTTAAACAATATACAGGTCCTGTTTGGTAAACAGTTGTTAGCTGTTTGAATTAACTGTTTGCATTAGCTGTTTATAAAAGAACTGTTTGGTAAAATTACCTGTTTTTAAAAAAGATATTTAGTAAAATTTCATTTGTGCCCTTATCTCTAAATTACTTTTTAACTAAAAATAATTTTTTCATTTACTAGTAATCTTATTTTCTTTCCAAAAAGAATTAAATTGATGTCATATGTACAAATTAACTTTATTGATAAAATCTTAATTTGTTACTAGTTGTATATAATTTGTATTCTTATTAATCTTTTTTCTCTTTCAACTTGTGTATATCTATCCAGATGATAATTATGTCTTAAAATATTATTTTGTTATTTGCTACATATTTTATTATTATGAATTGAAATTTATATATTCGAATGATTTAATTTTGAATGGATTAAATTTAAATAATACACAACACCAAATATCACTACAAAAGGCTAATAGCATATGATATAATTTTTTCAAACTCTTGGGTAGTTATGTCATTTTTACAAACAGCTATTTCCAAAAAGGCTAATAGAAATCGCCTTTTGAGAAAGAGCTTTTTGGGTCTAAACAGCTCTTTAACAAAACACCAATTTAGCTTTTTTGACTAGTCAAAACAGCTAAAACCCTCTCCCCCCCCCCCCAAAAAAATTATTTTTCCCAAAAAACTCCTGCAACTAAGCACCCCTTATGGAGTGCTAAATGAAGAACTTTTCTTTTCTCATCCTGATTTTATTTTTATCCAAATTATTCTTTTTGTAAATCACAAGGTCCATGGGGGTGTTCTATTCATTCAAATCAATAAATTTACGTTAATCAATCGCTGCAAGATCAATAAAATCTTCCAAACTATCTCCAACCATAGTCTCTCAACCGAATGTAAAGGTGGGGAATTGCAATTGGCAGCATATGTTCGAATTTGATGATCATGATCATAGATGATAGAAATTATCCAATTTTGCATAACTAGGATAACTCCATTTATGCATACAAGAATTCTCTTTTGTACAAGTATATTTGCTTAGGTTTTGCCAGGGTAGTTAAACTTGGAATGAAACATATATCAGTCAATCCTTTATGAAACGTGTTTCTGTTTGCAACTGTGTACTCATATTTTTGTGAATCGTATGTAAAAGATTCATTGTCCAAGGAGAAAGATCAGATGATTGAAGTAACATACTTATACGGCTATACCTTACTAAGTTATTAATAACTTGGAAAATGCTTATGCATAGGCTTTCCCATTACATCGTTGAACGATACAAATATAAGTACAATACAATTGCATAAGCAACCTTGGAGAGGTCATCCATGGTCTTGCTGTCTTCAGATATGGGCGATTGAACTGGCCCCTGGAAGCTCCTCTCGCACAACTCGACATTGGTTGGGACCGTGCCCATTGATTCTCGAGCAAAGCCATAGTCTTTGTTCGACAACCCTTCGAGAGTTTCCCTCAGCCAGGTCATAACGATTGTGTTGTACCTATCCATGCACTGGCTAAGGAGTTGTTTCCTTTGTTGATCCATGAACGGGTCTTTCAGGAACCATGCAATGTGATCTCGGGTTTGGGTCGCCTTGTCCTTGAGATGAAGCACCAAGATGGTGGTTAGACCTCGAATGTCCTTGGCCCAACGCGTCTGAGGGTCCGAGTTTAGGGTTGACACACAAAGATCATAATTGGGTGTTTGCTGGTCAAGTATAGTAGCATTTTGTGCATGGACAGGAATAACAAGGTGGGCTGCAACATAGAGGACGATTAAGGGTAGATTTCTCTCCATATCTCAAGGCTTGTGCTTTTTGGAAGATAGGAAAAACTTTTTCAGTGCCTCAGCTCTATATGGGTCATGTCAAGCTTTTCGGCTATTGTTTATCAATTAATTTCACATATTTTGCACAATCTTGTGAGATTTCATTCACATTTTAATAGGTTATTGCCTATTAATTTCGCATATTGTGCATAATCCTGTGAGATTTTGTTCTCACATTGATAGGTGTATTGCTTATCATCATTTGGGCCAATAAAAACTCTAAAAATAAAGCGTGCTCAAAAATTAAACTGCATTACGATTCAGTATCTTTCCCTGATGATAAAGTATGTAGAACATTGACTTTCGATGAAAATTTTTCATTTTTCCATTAAGAAGATATGTAAATCATAAAACATACTACAGTTATACACATGATTTGCACATGGAGCGCTTGGTAGAAGGCTATTGATTGCATGTCGAAAACATTCTTTCGAACCTAGGCATATATTCAGCATGACATGATCTGTGATTATCATTGACAAGAATTGAACACACAATCTCCCGAAATCTGTGTAGATGCTCGACATTCAACAAGATTGTTGGGAATTCATACATGATCTTATAGTCTTATGTCCACTTCCATGCTCAGCCCATACACAAAAAGAAATTTCATGTAACTAACATGCTGGTTCGTTCAGACTCTACAAACATATTCGCAAATGAAGGTATAGCCACGAAATGGTTAGGAAGATGCTCCGAGAACGTGTTGAGAACCATAAGCATCGCTTTTGATAATCCGAATGTTCAATTAGACTATCCCTGTCGAATTCAGGCCTCAGGAGATCCTGCAGTGTCAAAAAGCACAAGTCATAGTAGATATAATTAAAATCGGTAAACACGAACTAATGATAACGCGTCATAAAATTTGCCCAAACCACCAAACTCGTCAAGATTTGGTTGCAATGGGCCATTTACTGGCCAAACCATTGTTAATGGAGCATTCACTCAATATAAACTTAACAAGAACGCCGACTCTGGTGACCTTGGGACAGATTCTGCCCTGATTCGGTTGAATGTGCTGCGTGAAGTATTAGGCTGGTAGAATTCACTTGGGATGCAAGGCAATCTAATTCGGATCTATGACTATGACAATTTCCATTCATATCTTCGTTAATTGCCATCATTTCTCTCGTGACATAGCAGGCGTAGGCGAAAGCCAATGGGAAATATGCTAAAGAAGCTTGCCACCCAGGACACTTCAACCAGCAGTGCAACATCTTGATTTTTTGACAACTGAAAGCTGCTAGTATGGCTAAGTTCATTCCACCAAGATACCTAAGCAACTACGACAAACACATAGGCACCATGTAGTTGATAAGTAACGCAGAGTCTCTCCTGAAAAATAGACAATGGAATACACCATTCAGAAAAAATACAAGATAGATGCTACTGAAAACAATCGAGTAGGCAAAGTTTGTCTTTCAGCTTTCTCTTATCTTGGCATTACTTGGGAAATGAAGAACTCAGTAGTTTCCTCTCCTCTCTTTCCTTTCCATTTTCCTTCACGTGGTTCTTGTTATCTTGATGAGTAAGAAACAACAGCCAGCCAGAGAGGCTCCAACAAAGGCAGGGTCTGGTTTAATAAAAAGAGATAGAAGACAGATAAAGGATTCGCTGTCACCATAGGTTAAAACCATAAGGAAAGATAAACTAAGCAACACTAGGAGTACAATATACAAGACCTACGGGACTCCTTTACCTTTACCTCAAGCCAAGATGGGGCTTCCCCCCCAACCCCCCCCCCCCCACCAAAAAAAAACCAAAAATAGCAAGGGATTTTACAATGGCAAATGCTCACACTCAATCATTAAAACCAACTCTCCAATTTTTAAATTTGGGAAGGTTATATGATCAACTAGGCACAACTGACAATCTAAAATTTTACTTGAGCTAGCAGGAGTAACAAGATTTTAAAATATTCTGTCGGTCACAAAGTATCAAATGATTTGCTACTCAAAAGGATATACAACCACAATGTAAGATTAAATGAGAAAGGTGAGGAGAATCAAGAAGTGTCAATGTCAGATGCCAAATTATGAACCTGGGTATAGAGAAGAATATTAAGTCATAAATCAACACAATATCCAGAATGCTAATTACTCTATTGCTTTGGTTACCCAAGTTTTAATAGAAACAGTACAGTGCAACTGATTATAATATCCTCAGTTTGAGAACCGCAAATATATCTTCACTGGAAGCATTTTTATCCTATCTTACTAGATGGGATATAATGAAACAAATTCTTAAAGGATCAAACTCAAAACATTCAATCCTCACTAGAGAGGCAACAGTCAAGCTTTCCGCTAAAGAAAAAGGCATCCAAGAAAACAACTGTCCTCCATCTGAAGTGTCTTTCTATCACTTCATGGCATAACCAGAATAATGATGGCATGACATGTTGGAGCATTGGGGGTTACCAGTAGCTGAACTAGCGAAATACCAAGTTACCAAGCTCTTGTGAAAGATCCACATCGCATAGCTTGTCAGACGTGGAGCAACTGTGAGGTTTTTCATTTTCAATGCCTATAATGAGTAATCAAAGCTCAGATTTGTCGGCAGGCCAGGCATAGAATCTTAGACATTCATTTATAAGACTAAAACATACCATTTTTAAGAAAATTACCAACGGACAACTAGACCCATATGAAGTACTTGATAATCTATAATGGCCATATGTAACTTTGCACCAGAATCTAAAGCTTTTAAACTCGACAAATGTTTGATTCCCTGGAAGTGTCTAACATACATGCATCTAGTTAATTCCAGGTTTTCTACACTAACTGAGGATTCATTCAAAGTATCTTGCATGCATTTGACATCTGCGGTGAAGCGAATTACAGGGCCATAGTAGCAGAGCAATAGATATTGAACTATGAGAGAAGCCCGAGCATTTGACATGCAGTCTGTCATTAGCCAGAGTCCAGAGTACATTTGAATCATAGAAATTCATCACCAAATAGGGATATTGCAGAGCTTTTTTTCTTTTTCTTTTTGGGTAGCTGTGCTTTGTCTTTTCGAAAAAGAACTTGGATAACTTTTTGTCCTTTTTTGGCTTACTGTTCTAGCAAATTGTAGCTTTAACGATCAAATATAAGACACAAGCGTTGGCAAATAGTATGGAATAGTAGAAGCTACTCAGAACAGGGTATCACCTGCAGGCTTGGATAAAACTGAAGAATGCTTTTCCAATTATTATCATCAATATCTGTTCTGAACATTGAATCCAAGACAACTACATTCTGCTGTTCTGAACATTGAATCCAAGACAACTAGATTCTGCTTTCATATGTTCCTGAGTTCCTCACATTGAGACTTAGAGTGCAAAGAACAGCAATCAGAAAATCTGATATGTGCAGTAACAACTAGGTGAATTCCATTTGAATATCTGCTCATGCTAATTTGAATTAAAATTAATGAAAGGACACAGAATAACATAGTCAAGGTGACATTCGCAACCCCAGTGTGATGAATACAGTGACATGTAGAATAGAAATCATCAGAAATAGAGATACTCTGTGGCTTTTATGTATGCCATAAGCATTGAACTAAGGTAACATTCGGCAAAAGGGCTCACTCACGTCAGAAACGGTTGTAACTTGAGGCTGACCATGTGAGAAATAGAACGAAATCCCTTCAAGCTGAACCGCAAGGGTCAACTTAGGTATAAAGGATCAATATCAGATTCTGAATTAAGAGCCTGAGTAACAGAAAAAATGTCATAAATCAGTGCGATATCCAGAAGATTATTCATTTCCATAATGATTCCACCGCACAAGCTATGGTTGACAGACTTAACAGGTGAACATCATTCATGGCATTAATTGTAAACCTTGAGTTTTAGAACATGAAGGTAGCATCACGAGAAGCACTTTTATTCTACTTACTAGATGGGAATCATGGGACATAACGAAATGTACTTCCTAACCTCTCTACTAAAAGAAAGCATCCAAGAAAAGAACTGCCCTCCTCCAAATGAAATGTCTTTCCATTATATCAGGGCATCACTGGACTACCAGAGTACAGATGACATGGCATGTTGTAGGTAACCAACTCCTGAGCAGGCAAAGTACCACGTTACCAAGGAAAGTCCGCATCAGATAGTTTGTCACATTCAAAACAGTGACAATAGAACATGTTCAAACCTTTATTCTTGGACTCTTCAATTCCTTTCCAATACATGTACTGAGTGTCCAACGTTCTGACATGATCAGGTATAGAATCTTAACCCTTTCTTGAAGAATGAAAACTTTCTATAAAATGACCAAGAGACACTTAGACGTACATGAATGTTCTGATCGGCAATGGCCATATTTTAGAAGTATACTAGCTTTGCACAGGATTTTGAAGTTTCATAACTCCGGAAATGGCCAATTCTTAGAAGTGTCTAACACAAGTGCATTTAGTTATTTCTAGGGCTTCTGTTATAATCGGGGATCAATCAAAGCATCATCCCTAGAATGCACAGCTTATTGACAGGGATGATGGTTGTGATATTTCGGTCAAATGTCTAACGTATTAACTGTCCAATAGTTATATATATAAAAAATCAATCGGATGTAGCCCAACTGTGCTGTAATATCACTTATGTAACGACCAATAACAGACGAGAGACTAAAAAGAATCAATGCATGTCCCACAAGTGAGCAAATTTACTGCTTCCACAGATTTGGAGAAGATTGGTTGGACAGGCTTGATCATAATTGGGGTGTGACGTAGTCCGACTGTGCTATAATTCTTCATCACCTTTACAATCATCAAATGCCTTTAGAGAGGAGCTTCCTCAAAAACATGCTCTCTATCTGTCAAGACATCAGCGGCGCACTTTCCTCATTCAAGAAGCCATTTTTCCAAAGAATCAAATCGACTGAACCTGAAACTGGGATGTGCAGCAAGGCAAATATAGTAGTTGAGCATTCTGTTCTTCACTAATGACAGGAAGCCCAAGTATTGGACATACAATCTGTTCTGGACTACAAGAAAACCCATATTTTATATGCAATATGTTCAAGATGTCTCAAAAATAAACAACTGACGTGACCCAATATTTGCGTATGGCCACAAAATGATTCTCTGTGGTTCCATATGATGAATAAGACCATCGAAACAGAATAGAGGAGATACGGAAACTTTACTTCAAAGAAACAAGGTCCGTAAGTTAATGCCATTGCAGATCCAAGATAAATCATATTTGGAAGGACTCTTTAGTCTAACTGGGTGCGATCTACAATATGGCAATAACCAAGAAGAGTTCATTAATACGTTTTAACAATGCTTCACACACAAACACATACACAATAGAGTTACATAAGACTTCTCCACCAACAACAGAAAATCTAGGTCATGTACTAGAGATGCATAAAGAATCAAAGAATATATTTTTCTCACTTCTGAGTTAAATTAGCATTTCCCCTAACCCTAGAAGGGCCATCACGTTAAGGTTTTCCAAATTAAATATTCCTAAGACAATTTCAATATCACATTTTGATATTATACAGTTAACGAAACACCTACATCACATTTGACCATCGTCCACATCTAGAGTCCATTCCTTGGTAACTAGGCATAAGTCAATGAAGTAATAGAAATCTACTGATTATAATAAATCATAGTGACATTCTACAATTTCTCACTTATAGTTCATAAATTCGGATCAATTAGTACATATGGGCATATAATTTCCCATAATACAAACACATGCACAAAATGAAAATGACATGCCCTCTATCCACACTTCAAGGACCAATAATTATTCAACAACGTTGTGGATACCCAACTTCCTAAAATCAACCCCCAACACGCGCACACAGACACACAAAGAAAAGAAAGCCAATGGAGAAAGTGAAGCAGATAGAAACCGTTTTGTTGATGATGATTTCCCCTTCTGAGATGCTCTTCGGGGGAGGGTACCAGGCCCTCATCTGGCAAAAATGATGGCGGACTCAAGTACGGGTTGAGCGCCTGAAATGGAAGCAGAATTCGGGTTGGGTTTCTGGGTTGAACACCATACCCATAAACCCTCGCAATAAAATTCGCAGACCCACAATGGAAAGATTGAACCTCTGCTCTATATAGGGTTTTAGTTTTTAAAAAAGGGGGCATGACAAAGAAAAAGGGAACGGGTCATGAATATGGGCTACCCAGGAGCCCAAATAACCCACAAATAGAGAGCCGTTAACACACTTCAAAATAAAACCCATCCACCATTTCCCGCTCAAAATTGCCGCGTCTTCGACTCAGTTGACCGCCATGTTAGCGCTCCAAAATACGACCGTTGCAGCAAAATATTACCGTTAACATACTTATTCGTCAAGCTGTAATCAGATTTTCATTCTCAATCACGAAACTTTGTTCACTGATACCACAATTTTACCCCTAAACGCCTTCCTGTCAGTGCTGCTCTACCTCTCCTAATCAGAAACCCCTTGAACCAACACCTCTACAGTTCTTCCTGAAGTTCAACAACAAATAGCATTATCTTGATCTAGTCGTCTACAGATTACCCACTTGGCTCCTGAATCCCCCATCCCATCTCCTTCTCTCTGTGAAACAATTTTGTTTCTCGCTCTGAAATTTTGTGAGGTTTAATTGAAGAAAATCAAAGGTGGGTGAGTGAATATGAGGATTCGAAGGAGGACTGTTAGTAAGGAAGATTTTGGGGATGATCTCATAAACCAGTATTCTTCTCTATCTCCCTTGGATTGTTTAGCAATTGTGGCTCAAAAAGCCCTTGAGAAGGAGACTGCCTTTTCTTCAACCTCATTCCTGGGGATTCCAATGGTTGAACGCGAACAACACAAACCCATGAATGTGATCAAGAGGAAGCTGTTTGAATGCCAAGCAACTCATGTTGAGGAAAACACCATGGTTGAACAACAATTAACTTCATCTGGCAACCCCAAATTCAAGAGATCAAAGCTTCCTGAAATTGAAAAAACTGCACCAAAACCCGGTATTCCCATCACCATCGTTGAAGATGAAGAGAATGCCATGAAACCCGTGAAGAGAAACAAAGCCCCATCGTACCCAACTGATAACCAGTGTCCAGTTCTTCCCCATGACTTCAGAGAATTGATTTTCTCTTTGGGAGGATCGGACCCTGTTATGGTGTTGCAAAAGAAGCTATTCAAATGTGATGTTGATAAAGGCCAGGGCAGGGTTACAATGCCGGTAAGGGAATGTGGGACACGTCTTTCTCTCACTGAAGAGGAGAAACAAATGCTGGAAGTTCGAGATAAGAAAGACAGTCTGGTGGGTATAAGGGTCAAAGTGATTGAGCCAGGGTTGCGGGAGAGAGAACTCACTTTCAAGAAGTGGAATTACAAGGAGAACACTTCAAGTTACGTTCTGGTAAACAGCTGGTTTGAAGTTGTGGTTAAGAATGAATTAAAGGATGGAGATGAGATTCAAATCTGGGCTTTCAGGATTAATGGCAAACTTGCCTTTGCATTGGTCAAGCTTCCAACAAGTAGCAAAAACAATCAAGCTGAGGTTGATCAGCACAGTTCTTTTGCTTTCAAGTGGGGTACAAAACGGAGAAGAACTTGATTTGTTCTTCTGTCACTGATTTTGGTAGTTTAGTTTGTTGTCCAAATTGTTCCTTCTTTTGTCTTTTTAATTCTTTTGTTGGTTAGGAATTGGTAGAAGCTACTGATATAAGCTGGAATTTGATGACGGACGACTGTAATGATCACTTTTGCAGTGTCACTACTCTTTATGACACTCGATCCAATACTGTAGTTGTACTTTTGGATGAAGATATAAATAGTATATTTCTGGATTGAATTGTTATGCATTTACTGTCTCTTGCAGTTTTTTTTTTTTTTTTTAACTGCTTCAGTTTCCAATTTTAATTTGCTTAGCAGTTCAAGGATTGCATCACTTGGACTGTTAAAAATTACTCCCAGAATATAGAGATTGAGTATCATTACGCATTCATGTACAAGAATTATGGTCTAAGATCAGAGGGCATTCTTATGTATATGCATGAATTCACCTTTATATTATTACATCTACTTAGATTCTACTTGGGTATTCAAACTTGGAGTGAAAAGATCAATCTTTCCTATTGTGTTATATGCATCTATGCACTGATACTTCCGTAAATCATACATAAAACTTGATACTTTCCCATATTGTAAAATTGATATTCAATGTTCACCAATGGTCAGAGTCATTATTTTGGGAGAAGGATTAGATGCACAAGAGCAACACGCCACTACCTTGTCATTTTGTCTGCTTGGAAAATGCAGATGCATATGGGGCTTTTCCAATTACATTTTTGGAGGGTCAAGTACATGTACAATACAACAACATAAAGCAACCTTGAGAGGTCATATATAGTCTTGCTATCCTTGGATATCGGCCACTTGACTGAACCCTCAAAGCTCCTCTCACATAACTCAACATTTATTGGGACAGAGGCCATCAAATTTAGAGTAAAGCTTTAGTTTTTGTTTGAAAGCCCTTCATGGGCTTCCCTCAGCCATCGTGTTCCATGCACTTGTCTAGAGTTGCTTCCTTTGTTGGTCCATCGAACGGCTTTATTAGGAGACTCACAACATGATCTCGGGTTTGGATTGCCTTCTCCCACAACATGGAGCGCCAAGATGGTGACTGTCTTTGAAGGTCCTTGGCCCAATGGGTGTGGGGGTCTGATTTTGGAGTCAACACACAAAGATCAGAGTTGGGTATTTGCTTGCATGTATGCATAATTAAAGTGGCATTTTGCGAATGGACTAAAAAGGTAAATTTCAAGCATAGTCGAAGGAACTACATAGGTATTGCCCATGGCTTCATATACTTGTGGGTCTATTGATCGCACTTTAATTTCCATATATGTTGTGAATCCTCCAAGACCTCTGTATTTAAGAGGCTTTACTGCCTATGATGATTTTGGAGCTAGCACATCCAGAATGAGAATTAGGTTATTAAATGCTGGGTTATGAGTCCCCCCCTCCCCCCAAAAACAAAACCCAAAAAAAAAGATAAGGTGGATCAAAGAATGATAACTGCTTGAAATTTACCTTTTTCACTCAAAAAGAAAACGTAAATTGTACAAACATACTACAATCAAATACATGGCATGTGAATCTGTCAGAACTAACAATTCCAACTTCATGTTTACAAATGGTCTAGATACAAATCATCCCTGATGAAAGCAAGAACAACGAAATGGCTAGGATGATGCTCTGCGAAGGGAGGCTTTCTCAGCTGATCATAGTCAGGGGTTCCCCAACATGCTCTCCTTTCCTTGCCCTCCGCAGTTGGAAAAATGGTGCTGCTTGGAAGCTTTGCAAGCTCAGAAGGTAGAATGTTACAAATAAGCTCCTTAGGCAAAGGGGGTCCTGCTGCTGCCCTGAATCTGACAACCCCTTCGTTTTAGGCCTCCGGTTCAGTTTTCGGACATGTTGAAGTTTTCTTTTTGTACGAAACCATGCGAAAACAAAAGGAAACTAATTTTACCTTTAGGCAAATACCAGACAAAACCTCCAACAGAATTCCTTCTTATCTAACTAAAATATCCACCACCTTATAGAGCAAAGGAATAATGATATGATGCTCTCTACAAATGTTAACAGGCAATTCTACTTCTTCAAGGGACTCTTCGCGGTCATCAACGTACTCTTCAAAGTCTCTCTTCACAGATGCTGTCAGCTATTCTGTTGCGGCCTTTTTTAGATTCGTTACCATAATCATCAAAGTTAACTTACCTAGTGCGCAACCTGAAGCCTTCATCAGATTATAGGTTTCCCTCGCTTTTTCTACCATGTCTGCTCGAAAATAAGCTCGGCAAACAGCTCTTCAGCCTTCTGAATCAGTTTGTTCCTCCCCAGCAGAAGAATCATGTCATAGCATAGGGAGAGATCTGGTGTATACCATGATTCCTTTCTCACATAGTCGAACTGATTTCATGTCGGATGAAATACCCAATAATAATTGTAGAAAAAGAAGTTCAGACCGCTATCAGATCAAGCGGTTTCAGATTAACAAAAAGGACCCAACTGAAGTCATTGTCAGTTGAATTTATCTAAACCTGTATTAGAATGTCGAGTACCTCTTTGTTGTACAAGCCATTTCTAAAAATTTGCTTATTTTTACTCTAAAAGGAAGGATCAATAGTCCACACCAGGCAAATTGTTGAGTAACTAGCAAAAGTGCAAAGGTACTGGAAATTAAGTCTGAGTAACATGCCCAAAAATGCGCCCACAATTTGCTTCAAATGTTCAAAAAAGTAATGATAAAAAGAGCAGATGAAATACACACAAAATGGGAACTTAGCAAGCACCCATGTTCCGCTGTTGGTACCTATCTGGTACTGTAGCATTCCCTCAGAAAAATTATCTTTAGTGTGAAAGAAAGGGTCGACTTTTCAAACCAATGCCTGCGTGTTGGGCACCTGACACAGGTGCTCGAAATGACGTGTCTTTAGTCTAAAAGAAAAAACAGATGGCATTCAGGTATATCACAGAATAATAACAACTGCTTCTGGATGATAATATATGCAGAACTTTGATTTTCAGTGAAAATTTTCCCCTTTTTTCATTCAGAAGGAAAACATAAATCGCACAAACATACTACAATCATATACATGGCATGTGAATCTGTCAGAACTAGCAATTCCAACTTCACCTTTACAAATAGTCTAAATATAAATCATCCCTGATGAACGCATGACCAACGAAATGGTTAGGATGACGCTCTGGAAAGGCGGGCATTCTGGGCCACTCATAGTCAAGGGTTCCCCATCATGCTCTCATTCACTTGCCTTTTGCAGTAGGAAACAGGGTCCTGCTTGGAAGCCTTCAAGCTTGACCCAGCAAGTGTTATCTTTGCCCCCATGCATGATATTACTTTCAATGAGAATAGATATAGTCCACTACAAACAAGTGCAAATGGGACTGTCAACAAGAGAACGCTTGCTGCTCACTAAATTGTCGAATTGTTAGAGCTGAAATTTTCAAGAGCAATACAAAATTACACATTCCTATGTGAACTGTGAACTTATAAAGACAAGCGGTTATACAAGAAAGCTTCATTCAGCATGTCCATATCAAGTGGATTATGTTGGGAAGTTGTTTTGGGGCGCATTGGCCCATCCACCCACAACTTTGGGGTTGATCCTGGAGTCTATGCCCCTCCTAGCACCTGGACCATCCTCACCCTTTTGAGGGAGCTTAGGTTTCTTTTTTTTTTTTTTGTTTGGGGGGGGGGGGGCGGGTGCATAGACTTAAACCAGTATCTAGTTAACGTGATCTAATAGGGCCTAGTGCAAATAAATTCCAAAATTAGTAGTCACTTGCCTTGAGAATGAGACAAGCAAGAAGGGACTTACCCACACAAACCA
This sequence comes from Carnegiea gigantea, assembly GCA_029747015.1. NCBI lineage: Eukaryota > Viridiplantae > Streptophyta > Magnoliopsida > Caryophyllales > Cactaceae > Carnegiea > Carnegiea gigantea. Next base: position 424,212 of record JAKOGI010000180.1, on the reverse strand, counting down.
ATCTCCCAAGTCAAAAGGAAAATTTTGAGAAACCATGTAAGATGCATGTCACGTTTGGTACTTAACAGGTTCAAGTAGACAACCTTAGTCAGATTTGGAGATCCTACAAAGTTGAAAGACACAAGTACTATTGGATAAAATCAAAAATCGACAAAGGTCAACCAAGGAACACGATAAAAATCACTCGGACCACCAAGCTTCCAGGATTTGGTTGCATATGGGCATTTTGCTAGCAAAAACCATTCTTAATGGAGCATTTACTGAATGTAGACTTACTTGGATATGCTGGGTCATGGAGAATTCTGTCCTGATCCGGTTGAATCTGCACGTGTGATGCTAGAGTTTAGATTGCCAGAATTTAAATGGGCGTGCAAGGCAACGTAATGGCTGTCCAGCATATTTTACCATTCATATGATCATATGTTCCTCAGTTTCCATAATTTCATCTCGTAAAGCTACAGTTCTGGGCCAAGGCCAAGTGGAAAAGATGTTGGAGCTTGTCACAACTCACAAGGACATTTAAATCAGCATCTTCCTTCCTTATATATAACTGAAAGCTTCTAGTATAGTTAAGTATATTCGACCAGCATGCCCAAACAACTAAGACAAACACAGAGCCATGAGGTACTCGAGCAGAGCCTCCCTTGTAAGATAGCCATTCTGAAAAGATACAAGATAGTTGCAGTGAAAACGAAACAATACGCAAAGCTCATCCTCTGCTTCCTCTTGTTTCGTGAGTTATTTGGAATGCAAAAAAACAATTGTTTCCTCCCCTGTTTTTGTGTTGTGATTTTCCTTCACTCAGTTTTGGTTATCTTGATCAGTAACCAACAACATCCAGCCAGAAAGGCTCCAGCAAAGGGAGGGTCCGGTTTAATGCAATAAGATAGCTACTGGCACAATAGGCTAAAACAAACATAGGGAAAGATGAACCAATCAACACAAAAATAGAATATCTACAACAAAATTGACAGGTACATAGGACCTACGGGGGCTCCTTTACCTTACCCTCAAGCCCAATGGCACCCCACTCCAAACGCCCCCTCCCCCCACCCCAAAAAAAGAAAAGCCATTTTACGTTAGCAAAATGCTTACAATCAATCGTTGAAATCAGCTCTCCAATTTTCAAATTTGAAAGGTTATAATCAACCAGGCACCATATTTTTTATTTTTTATTTTTTATTTTTTTAGTAATCAACCAGGCACTATTGACACTCCAGAATTTTACATAAGGTAGCAGCCTAGCAGAAGTAATGAGATTTCAAAATAATCTGCCAAATGATTTGCTAGTCAAAAGGATACACAAGGGCAATATCCAAATTCGACCATTGATCATTGTCCATTTCCATTCCCAGTCCACTTAGAACAAGTCAGAGAAGCATCCGAAGTGTACTGAATACATTAAAATCAAAATGGCAATCTTCTTTGAGTCCATAGAGTCACTTCAATTAATACACGAGGGCATGCAATCCCATATCACACAAACACAAGCACAAAATGAAAACGGCATCATGCCTACTGCTCACAGGCAAATGTTCAACACAAAGAACCCCAACTTACTAAAATCAACCCCAACACAAAGAACAGCCAAAGAAACGAAGAAGAAAAAGGTGAAGAATACACAAACCGTATTGAGCCAGTTGATGATTATTTCCCTTCCGAAGTCCTCTTCGCGTTAGGGTATCAGGCCTTCGTCTGACAAGAAGTACAACCGCAAAAACGATGTCGGACCAAGATATGGGTTGAACGCATGAAATGGAGAAAGAATGCGGGTCGGATTTCTGGGTTGAACACCATACCCAGAAACCCTCGCAACCAACTTAGCCAAAACCCACAAACGGAAAGATTGAATCTCTATTTGCTGTAGGGTTTAACTTTTAAATTAAAAAGAGGGCGGAAGAGAGACGATGGGAACGGGTCATGAATATGGGCTACCCAGGAGCCCAAATAAACCACAAATAGAGAGCCGTTAAACACTTCAAAATGAAATGCCCATTTCCCGCTCAAAATTGCCGCGTACACTGTTGCCCACCACGGTGCGCTCCAAAATATGACCGTTGGAGCAAAATCTTGAGTAAACTTATTCCCCAAGCTGTAATAAGACATTCCAGTTAATGCTACTCTCCCTTTCCTAATCAAAAACCACTTGAATTAAACACCCTTTTTCTCTTGATTTTTGCTCGTTTGTCAAGTTCGTCCTGAATCTCAACAGCAAATAGCAGATCATCTTGATCTTGTCCCCTACAAATTGCCCACTTGGTTCCTGAATCCCCACTTTGATCTCCTTTTCTCTGTGAAAGAATTTCTTTCCCTCTCTGAATTTTTTTTCAGGTTTGATTGAAGAAAATCAAAGGTGGGTGAGTAAATATGAGGATTCGGAGGAGGATTGTTAGTAAGGAAGATTTTGGGGATGATCTTATAAACCAGTATGCTTCTCTATCTCCCTTGGATTGTTTAGCAATTGTGGCTCAAAAAGCCCTTGAGAAGGAGACTGCCCTTTCTTCAACCTCAATCCCGGGGATTCCAATGGTTGAACGCGAACAACACCAACCTATGAATGTGATCAAAAGGAAGCTGTTTGAATGCCAAGCGACTCATGTTGAGGAAAACCCCATGGTTGAACAACAATTCACGTCATCTGGCAACCCCAAATTCAAGAGATCAAAGCTTCCTGAAACTGAAAAAACTGCACCAAAACCCAGCATTCCCATCACCATGGTTGAAATTGAAGAGAATGCCATGAACTCCACGAAGGGAAACAAAGCCCCATCGTACCCAATGGATACCCAGTTCCCAGTTCTTCCCCATAACTTCAGAGAATTGATTTTCTCTATGGGAGGATCAGACCCTGTTATGGTGTTGCAAAAGAAGCTATTCAAATCCGATGTTGATAAAGGCCAGGGCAGGGTTACAATGCCGGTAAGGGAATGTGGGACACGTCTTTCTCTCACTGAAGAGGAGAAACAAATGCTGGAAGTTCGAGATAAGAAAGACAGTCTGGTGGGTATAAGGGTCAAAGTGATTGAGCCAGGGTTGCGGGAGAGAGAACTCACATTCAAGAAGTGGAATTACAAGGAGAACACTTCAAGTTACGTTCTGGTAAACAGCTGGTTTGAAGTTGTGGTTAAGAATGAATTAAAGGATGGAGATGAGATTCAAATCTGGGCTTTCAGGATTAATGGCAAACTTGCCTTGGCATTGGTCAAGCTTCCAACAAGTAGCAAAAACAGTCAAGCTGAGGTTAATCAGCTCAGTTCTTTAGCTCTCAAGTGGGGTACAAAACGGAGAAGAACTTGATTTGTTCTTCTGTCACTGATTTTGGTAGTTTAGTTTGTTGTCCAAATTGTTCCTTCTTTTGTCTTCTAAATTCTTTTGTTGATTAGGAATTGGTAGCATGTTGTGATATAAGCTGGATTTGATGATGGATAACTGTAATGATCACTTTTGCAGTGTCACTACTCTTTATGACACTTAATCCAATACTGACATACTGTAGTTGTACTTTTGGATGAAGATATAGATAGTATATTTCTGGATTGAATTGTTATGCATTTACTGTCTCTTGCAGTTTTTTTTTTTTGAACTACTTCTTTTTTCAATTTTAATTTGCTCAGCAGTTCAAGGATTGCATAACTTGGACTGTTAAAAATTACTCCAGAATATAGAGATTGAGTATCATTTTGCATTCATGTACAAGAATTATGGTCTAAGATCAGGGGGCATTCTTATGTATACACAAGAATTCACCTTTACATTATTACATCTGCTTAGACTTTACTTGGGCGATTAAAGTGGGAATGAAAATATCAATCAATCTTTCATATCGTGTGATATACAACTATGCACTCATGCTTCTGTAAATCATATAAAAAACCTGTACTATTGTGAAATTGATATTTACTTCTCTCCAGTGAGAAGTCATTATTATGGGAGAAGGATTAGATGCACTAGAGAAACACAACTATACCTTGTCATTTTATAAGTGGCTCGGAAAATGCAGATGCATATGTAGCCTTTTTCAATTACATTCTTGGAGGATGCAACCGTGCAAATGCATGTACAATACAACAGCATAAGCAACCTTTGAGAGGTCATCCAGAGTCTTGCTATCCTTGGTAGGAGACTCGACTGAACCCTCAAAGCTCCTCTCACATAACTCACCATTGGATGGGACAGAGGCCATCAAATGTAGAGCAAAGCTTTAATCTTTGTTTTACAGCCCTTCAGGAGTTCCCTTAGCCAGTTCATGCACAATGATCGTGTTCCATGCATTTGTCAAGAGTTGCTTCCTTTGTCAGTCCATCAAAGGGGTTTTTAGAGGACTCACAACATGATCTCGGGTTTGGATCGCTTTTCCCGCACATGGAGCATCGAGATGGTGGCTAGACCTTGAAGGTCCTTGGCCCAACTGGTGTGAGTGTCTGATTTTAGGGTCAACCCACAAAGATCATAGTTGGGTGTTCACTTAATTAAAGTGGCATTTTGCAAATGGACGAAAAAACAAGGTGGGTCGCGCAAGTAGAGACTGTGAAGCGTAGCTTTCTCTCCATGCCTCAAGGAATGTGCCTCTGTATTGTCAAGGGCTTGATATACTTGTGCGTCTGTTGACATCACTTTAATTTCCATGTATTTTGTCATTTTGTGAATCCTCTTTAAGATGCTTTACTGTCTATGGTGATTTTGGAGCCGGGACATCCAGAATGGAAATTAGGTTATTAAATGCTAGGTTGTGATTTGTGTCCAGCCGCCCCCCCTCCAAAAAAACAGATGGCATTGAGGTGGATCAAAGAATAATAACAACTGCTTCTGGATGATAATATATGCATGACATTGATTTTCAGCAAAAATTTTTCCTTTTTTCATTCATAAAAGAAAAAGTAAATTGTACATACATACTACAATCAAATACATGGCACGTGAATCCGTCAGAACTAGCAATTCCAACTTCACGTTTACAAATAGTCTAGGTACAAATCATCCCTGATGAAAGCATGACCAACGAAATGGCTAGGCTGATGCTCTGGGAAGGCAGGCATTATTAGGTGATCATAGTCAGGGGTTCCCCATCATGCTCTCGTTCCCTTGCCCTCTGCAGTAGGAAACACGGTGCTGCTTGGAAGCTCTGCAAGCTCAGAAGGTAGAATGTTACAAATAAGCTCCGTAGGCAAAGAGCCTTCTGCTACTCCCCTGAATCTGACAACCTCTTCGTTTTAGGCATGTTCGAGTTTTCGTTTTGTATGAAACCATCCGAAAACAAAAGTAAACTAATTTTACCGTTGGGCAAATATTACACAAAACCTCCAAAGAATTCCTTTCTTGTCTAACTAAACAATATATGCACCACCTTACAGACCAAAGGAATAATGACGTGATGCTCCCTACAAACTTTACAAGGCAATTATATGAACGGGGGGGGAGGTCTCTTCCATATTTCTATTCTACTTCTTCAAGGAACTCTTCGGGATCATCAATGTATTCTTCAAAGTCTCTCTTCACAGATGCTGCCAGCTCTTCTCTTCCTGCCTTTTTTAGATTCCTTACCATAATCATCAAGGTTAGCTTATCTGGTGCACAACCTGAAGGCCTCGGTTTCCATCGCCTTTTGTCCCATGTCTGCTCGAAAATAAGCTCCAATCAACTCAGTATAGGCCCGCGTGTCTGGTTGCAGGCCTTCTTTCTCCAGCTCGGCAAAAAGCTCTTCAGCCTTCTGAATCAGTTTTTTCTTTCCTAGCAGAAGCATAATATCATAGTATAGGGAGAGATCTGGTGTATACCATGATTCCTTTCTCACATGGTCGAACACCTAGAGCCCTGATTTCATTTCAGATGAAATATACAATAATAATTGGGGGAAAACAAGTTCAGACTGTTATTAGGTCACAGGGTTTCAGATGAACATGAAGGACCCAACTGAAGTCATTGTCACTTTGGACTCATCTAAACCTGTATTGGGATGTCGACTACCTCTTTGTTGTAGGGCCCATTTCTAAAAATTTGTTTATTTTTACTCTAAAACGAACGATCAATGGTCCGCACCAGGCAAATTGTTGAGTAACCGGCAAAAGTGCAAACGCTCTGGAAATTAAGTCTGAGTTACATGCCCAACAATGTGCCCACAATTTGCGTCAAATGTTCAAAAAAGTAATGATAAAAAGAGCAGCAAGATGAAATCCACACAACATGGGAACTTAGCAAGCATCCATATTCCACTGTTCAGTGCCTATGTGGTAATGTAGCTGTCCCTTAGAAAAAGAGGCCAATTCTATACAGAACAAAGCACCAGACAATTCTATAATCCACATATCTACAAATATTTATCTGCTATAACCAAGATGTGCATCATTTCACATAATTACATTCAGCCATAAGATTAGGCATAGGCAAAGAGGCCAATTCAAGTAATCAACAAAGGCAATGCAACTTTCTTGGAGCAAATTACAAATTGTTTGATATATACTTCTGAATTCAAACAGACATATCATGAGAATGTTAAAATGAAAATGCACTAATTAGAAACCAGGCTCTAAATGTCAATACATATAAAGAGACACTGGTCCTTCAGCTGCATCAGGTAGGAGATGCAGGGTGACGATCTTTCTTCACCACAAATGCATTCATTGTCCAAAATTAGAATTCTGAGCTCCATTTCCTCACCCTCAGATTCATTCTTCACTGGTATGTGTTCCTAACTACTACACGTTAGGATTAAGCAATGAAACAAACATGTCCGAATTACAAACAATCAACATATAATTATGTTCGCTTTTTTCTGTTAATAATGAACATGGTATTGACTTTTTTTCAAGTATAACAAAAAAAATTCATTTTTTTAAAAACAACCTATGTGGACAGTTAATAACCAGCAACTCACATCGAAATAAATTACTCGAAATTATATCTTAAAATCCTTGTAACACTTCCAAATTGGCCATCTCAAATACACACCTAATACTTTTGCATTGACAGCCATTCGAATCTGTATGCAACAATCATTAAAATAACAAAAGGATCTAATATTAATACAAGCATATCTAAACTCAACTTTTCTTTTCTTTCCTTTCCTCTTTTTTTTTTTTTTTTAAAAAGTCATTCAAACTCGATCTGACGATTTAATTTTTTTTTTTTAAAAAAAGAAAAAGCAGACAAACAAATCAAGCTTCACTTAGCAGTTGATTTGATTGGCAGCACAACATGCTTAAGAAAAACCAGAAAACTAAGAAGTGATTTACACATCAAAAGAGTCATTGGTGAATCTACTCTTCTTCCTCTTGAGCTCTGGGTTGCCCGATGACCCCAACTCGTCAGCCTTACTGCTCGGCCCGTTGAAGGAGTAGGCGGTGGATCGATCCTCGAACGCGTACCGGGCTTTCACGTAGGAAGGGTGATCTGCAAATGACTTGCTCTTCTCCATCTTCCCCCTCAGAAATGTTCTTTCATTTTGGCAAACGAAACAGGGCACTTTGTGAATATATGGAGATAGCACAAGGGAGGAAAAGCTAGTCACTGAAAAAGAAAAATAATAAATAAATGTATAAATGAATATAGTGGGTTACGCGTGGATTTAATGAAAATGAAAATGATTTGCATGATAAAAGCAAGATATGAACTTTCAAGGCTAATGGAAAAGTAGAGGAGAAATCAATGGCGGGTAAAGAACACGTGGGAATGATGTAGTACATAATGATGGGAGACCACATTCATTTTGCATACTAAACAACAATATGACTTGTATGCATGTTGCTTTGTAGTTTGCACAATCAGATAAAGAGCCTACTTGTCAAAAGGCAGTCAAAATCTTTTAAAGTATATCGTCTTAGATATGATACTAGATAACAAAATCAATATATACAAAATTTGAATTCAACTTCTTTGTATCGTACAGAAAAGTGTTACACGTTTGTCCTCAAGGTGAAGATTTTAGAATCTCAGATACTTTAGTTTGATATATTGTTCAATATACTTTAGTTTGATATATTGTTCAATAACAAAAAACAACCCAAAAAAAAAAAAACTGTTTTGATTAAATATTAGTAAAGAAGACATAATAGCGGTCAAACACAAAGCGGGAGGGGGAAAAAAAGGGTAAGGTGATCCAAGAAAAGGGTTCTAGTACAATTCCCATAATCATGCACCACTTAGACTTTTCTGTGGCCCAAATAAGACAAAAGAAAAAAAATGGAAGGCATCCTAATGAAAATCATCACTACGAAATGGGAAAATGATGACGATGCAATCAAGGGACAAAGGCAAGGAGAGTCAGGCCGAGATAGCAAAAGGGCCTTTGAATACTGCAGAGTGCAGCAAACATTATTTGGAAGAGAGTGGTAGTAGGGCTGAGGCAGAAAAGAATTTGGAGACGGCAGCCTCATCAATCCCCCACAAGGCATAACTGTAGCTTTGAAATTTATCAACCCCATTAGTGCAAGTGTATGTTTCACTTTGTGATAAAGTAGGAAGCTTTTTCTGTGGACCTCCTCCATTTTGAATTCTGACCACAATCAGACACCATTATCAGCATTGGGAATGAGCAAAGTTCAATGTTTAGTTTGTTTGGGTGGCTCTGTCACAATCATTGTCCACTTATTATGGCAAGCTTTCAAAGGAGGCTGGGTTTGGACAGATGAACACAAGTAGCAGATATCTGTATTTGCAATTTAAAAAAAAAAAAAAGCGGAGAAGAGATATTAAAAAAATAAGAAGCTGTTAATACTAAGGAAAGCAGGAAAAAACATCTAGTTTTGGTCATGTCTTAGCAAGGTTTAATGAGATCTAAATATAGATAGTCTTATTTTTATCACAATATAAAGAAGGCAAGAAAGAGACAGCCAGATAAACGGAAAGAAAAACATTACAATCCCAGCACTGAAAGGAATAATTCTATCACAAATTTAGATTAAACATATGACTACTAAATACACAGCCTTTTTTTTGAACTTTTTTTCTGAATTACACACGAGTCATGCCAGAAAGCCTAAGCAAGTAATTTGTTTAAAGGTTCTGTTGTCTTTGTATCCTCCTTTTGAATATGATGTCTTCTACCACTACCTGTACCAACCAAACATGCTGTGGGCTTATCCTTCATTCTAAATTTCAGAGGCTCTCTCCGGGGCATAACTCCTGGCCTTCTTGGTTCGAGTCACAGGAGTACAAATTCTCCTTGTTTGGGGGAATATCTGAGAGCTCAAAGGTCCCCCCCCCCCCCCCCCAAAAAGGGAAAAACTGTCACATAAGCAAATCCTCATGCCAAATTTCAATTCAATGGCAGGTTTCCAAAATGCTTCAGCATGCTTCAAAGAACCCAATGAGGCAAACAAAAATATGAAGCAAATCATCTGCAATCCGGATTTCAGAACTCTGGAGATTTAAATGACGTAACTGGCCAGTTTAGTTGCAGCTTAGAGTGGGACGAGAGGATAAATGACTCCAATTAAGATCAATGAAACAAGCAACACAAGTATCAAGATTGAGGCATATATTCACCTTTCGATCGTTGGGATATGAAATAAGAGTAGCTGTCATTGGTTCGTGAAGTAATCAGCGCCATTTTCAACGTCATCAGTCTTGATGCTCCCATTTTGAGCCATGAGTACTCTGTAGATTCTCTTTGAACAAATCTCACCCAATCTTAGGCCTTCCATTGTCAAATCCTTGAGTAGGAATTCCTTCTCATGCACCTATAAATTTTTACGGGATGGAAGAAAAAAAAAAAATCAGTTACTATTTTCAGTTCTCATCCATCCAGTAACTAGCAAGATAATGAAACAATCAGGTTTTCCTCCAGAGAACATGAAATCTTAAGAGTGAAAAGAATGTAGACCAGATATTGATAAGAAAACACTTCAAAAAGCATTTCCTGTAGCAAATAGTTCTGGTTGTTTTCCAGTACTATGGAGCAGCTGAACAACCAGTATGTTCGATTTCAGCAGGGCTGTGAGACATCAATTGCATTATATCCCCAAAAAAAGAGCTAAACAAACTGATAACAGAAAAGACATGCATTTGAATCAGGAAATTTCTAGCCTGCATGGTAATTTATCGGCATAGTTTATTGCCAACTGCAGCTTGTCCTCTAGTCTCTCCTTCCCTTCTAGTCTCTCCTTCCCAAAGAAATTGTACGTACCAGAAAGGGTGTGGGCCCAAAAAAAAGAAAAAGAAAAAAAGAACGGCTGCAATGGATTTAATACGAACAGAAAGAGAATCGTTGGTGAAATACTCACTGACTTAGTTGGATCAAAATAGACACTTAAAAGGGACTTCATAGTCGGATATTTCTTGAATATAGCAATAGCAAACCTAGGCTGCACTTTTGGGATAGAAACCAGTGCCTTTAACCTGCAAACCAAGGGAAAGTGAGCACTTTTTCTCCTTTAAATGAGCAGGTGCTTCTAGGAAATTACCAACAGAAAGTAGAGTGCATGGCACTGAAATGTCACCACCAAGCCAGCCACAACCAGAAATAAAAACAAAAATTAAGAAAGAATCATTGAACGACAAGATACTAGAATAAGGATTTTTAGTTTCTATAGCGCCTTGAACAAAGCTAATGATACGAAAGATGCTACTAACCATGGATTTTTCATGATTAAGTCTCTGTCCACACAATCCTTTGGAACATTACCCCCATTGGCATAAACAGATAGTGGTGAAAGCTTCTTCCTGTAGAAAAATATGAAACACCTTAGGTCCTTAACTTACACACTTAATAATCGATAAACATTGACAACCATAAATGCTTGCATTCCAGCAGACCTAAAATGGGCTTCTGTAATAAATTTCTGTGCACCACGATGGCTATTATTGGCCATGTAAGATTCGCTACGACTTCATGCTCGCCCAGTGAGAAAGGTCATTATGCGCTTACCAGGGGTACTTATTATTAAATTATTAGTCAGATGATAGTCATTTACACCTGTTTGCTTCTTAGCCATCCTTCTGTAAATGAGTGAGATCCTCTTGCATTAGTTATCAGTTGTGCCTTCAAAATCGGTCCCTAGCTCTAATTATTTTCAGAGCATACTTTCTGGGGTCCATCAAGGGCTTCTTTATTTGTCAAGAAAAGGCTATCTGTAGCTTGAATGCATGATGAACAAAATCCACTTTCGTTCTTAGATTAAAAGGCTCGAGGCGGAAAAAAGCGCAAAGGGTGTTGGGGCCCGGGGCGGGCTTCGAGGCTAAGGGGCAGGCTTTTTGAACACGAGGCGCACTTTTACTCAAAAATGCTTGAAAATCATTTCTAAACCATATTTTTGACAAATAAATTTTATGATAGTATTAAACAAGTGATTAGACATCACAGCGAACCCTACTATTGCATGTTATATTGGATTCATCAATTCTGAAGGAATTTTAGGAAGAAAAGGGGGGGGGGGGAAGGAAGGAAACAAGATTGACAGAATATTAGGAGGAAGGGCAGTATATTCTTTAATCCTTCTTTCCATATTATTGACGTTAGCGGCGCCATATTTCCCATCTAGAGAGAGCAGAGAGGAAGAGACTAGCGTAAATCGGTCGACGGAAAAGTAGGGGAAAAGATTGGTCAACTACGTCTTTATGAGAACACTATACAAGCCTTCAACTACAACAAACCCTCCATCCAAAAGTTAGGGTTCTTTAATTTAGTCTATGCGCAGAACAATTGGATGCAATTAGATAAGGGTTTCTACCCAAAAATCAAAATTGAATAATATGGCAAAGTGTCAATCTAAAGGTATTGTGTTTTTCCATGGTATGTGTTCCCTTTTCTCTCTCTCCCATGATCATTTTCCATAAAACGCAATCTTGGGTTGTTTTGAGCCTCGGACTGAAGTGCAAAAAAGCGCAGAGGCTTCTGTGGGCTTAAAAAATGAGCTAGGCTTGACCCCAAGCAAGGTGCAATAGGTTGGGCTTTGGGCTTTTGTGACCCTAGGAGCTCCGGGGGCGCGCTTTTTTAAACATAGCATTCGTTACAATCCACATCACGTAGTCTTGTTGTTTTTAAAAAAAAAAAAAAAATTGGTTTCCTGGAAAATTTTGGATGTCAGCATAAAACTTTCTGAAAATTAAAATTTTCTATGCTGGAGAAGCTCAGCTAGGTAGAAATTTTTAAAAATACTATTTATAAGCTCAAAGTACCCTGATAACCTTTGACCTCGGAGCTGGTCATGCATAAGGATTGCAAATAGTACCTAAGAGCATCAATGAAGCGGTTACCATGTTTTAGGTACAAATCAAAAGAAAAAAAAGATGCAAATAAGAAAAAAGAAATGAAGGAAGTGAAAAAAAAGGGGTCCTTTTGAGTCAGGTTGGCAGCATAGTTTCAAGCAAGAATACCTGAAACGACACTTGGCAAGGTTGATTGTCAATCCAACAACATGCTCAGCCAATTCAGCTTCATCTGCACACTGCCTAGAATGTACATTGGCAAAATGAGTAGATAACTTCGCAAATGCCTGTCAAAAAGCACGTTCACGTATTTTCAGCAAGTGATCTTATAATGCGAAAATTCACTAATTGATGAACCAAACTCAATATCTTGCCTCTTCAACAGGTGGACGCTGCCAATCACTTGCATGTTTTCGGTTCTTGTATTTGTCCTGTTCCCTATTACAGCCACAAAACCTACTTTTTAGAAAGTTTCAATATTATTTAAGACAAACAACCGGACTGGCAAGGGAAAAATACGATCTGCCCACATTTTCCCATTACGGTAGACCAGTTTTAAAATAGAAAAGAAAAAAACAACTTTGAAACAGCGATCATGAATCAAAGGAACATCCAGCACTCAAAAAAAGCAATAATATTTCTAAAGGGTTGCTCAAGCACTGGCGTGAGGCAACCATTCCCAACAGAACCCCCAACCCCAACCCAACATACACAGAGAAAGAGGGGGGGGGGTTGTCTCTGCAAAGCCCATGTAAGTTTGAAAAGGAACCACTTTAACTTGACGCAACAGACAAGACACTAGTTATCTAGGGGGCATTAATCTGGCTTTTCTGCATATCTGGCTATCTGAACTGGCAAAACCCTGACTTTTTCAGTAAGTTGGTTCACTAGGGGGCAGTGTAGCTAATTCATCCAGGGACAGACCACATGTAACCATGCACACAATCATCACGAGAGAGAGAGAGAGAGAGAGAGAGAGAGCGAGCCAAATTCACAGAATCAACACAAACTTCATCAGCAGACTACGTCCGAGACTATACATGAGGCTTCTGCTATGCCGGTGAAGGAAAACACATGGACCCTTGAGAAGAACATTTTAAATATGAGAGAGGGTTTTTTTTTGGGGGGGGGTAAACAGAGGTTGAAGGTCATGGTAGGGAAAGAAGGTAGAAGAAAAGGCCAGAAGGGATAGAACAAGTCAAGAATGTCATTTGTGTTTGTAACCATGGATTTATTACTATTTGTCTATCTTAATCAAATGTAAACACGACTTTTTTAATGATGCAACACCAAGCTAAAACAAGCAACAACCTTGAATCCCTCCTAATGGACAGCATCAGGGGTCATATGTAAGCAACCTTCCCCTCCTAATGATGTAACAATATGAACTGCTATCGACATTAGCAGTGTAACTAGATCTCGCCTGTCTATGGTCCAACGCTGCTCCAAACTTCTATGAAGGAACCCCTTAAATACATAAGCTGTGTTTTCGCTAGTGTACAAATGGGAACCCCAATAATATGAATAGTGAAAATTATAAGCGGTACCAGCGCATTGAAGCTAATCTATAGAACACTGTTCAGAACTTCACTCGCAGGAGCTTCAGACATACATTAGTCATGTTTGCCCAAATGTAAAACCTTATATTCCGAATGTACTAGATACCAACTTCTTTGACAGAGAAACATGCACTCAACTAAATAGAGACTTGCACGCTCAAAGCCAGAAGAATTCCTTAATCAGGCAAACAGGAAATTCTCAAAATTAACGAGTTGAACCAGGTGATGCAAATAGTCTCACCTCTTATTGATATAAGACATCAACCTGTTGGTGAGGCAGCAAATTGTGTAAGAAGGATAATGTCTCCGCACAGAAGAGATTTGATCCATTAAAGATCCCTCACTAGTGGCTTCGCAGAATTCTTCATCACCATAGATAAGCAAAACATAAGGGACATCTGTTCTAACTGAAGAAAGCTACAGGAAAATAGTCCATTAATCTCAGGCTATTAATCAGAAATCCTGTTGCAATTAACGGCAGTTCAAAGACCTGTGTACCTGAGAAATTTCATCTGGAGCAGTCATTCTCCACACAATTGACTTTTCAATGGCATTTGATGTTATATTAAATCTGAGACCCTTCTCACCCAGCCTTGTTAACAGATGTCCTATATTCATGAGGTATATTGGGTTTGCCGGGTGAAAAGATTAGCACTTAATGGAATTTCAAAGATGAAGATTAGCTAGTATACCTCCAATTGAACCCAACTGAACAACCTTGGTGTCAATCTCTGCCAAAATATATTTTTCAGCCTCTTTCTCCCATCTCTGCCTGGCTTTCTCCAATTGTCTTGACTTAGCAGCTTCAGCCTTTAAAGCTTCTTTACGCAACTTCTCATCCTGGATTGCGAAGAATCTCATTAGCTTCTTGTCTGCATGATTTTAATCTTCGGAAAAAGAAACAAGAGAATGACCTGCTTCTTACGCCTCTTCTCTTCCATCAAACGCATTTTTTCCTCCTGTAATTTCTTCCTATTTGCTGCTTTGTCAGCTTTGTTCTGTTTATTCTGTACATTAGCTTTACCTCTCCCTTTAGGCTTACACATTGCAGCGGCCTCTTCGTCCAGCCCAACATTTTCTTTGTCGTGGTCCTTGTCCTAAGAATATATTCCACATGCATCAACACAAGGAGCATTGTCAAGCTACGAATAAAGGCTCGTCCCTGTCAACTCCCCCCCCAAACCTGCTACAAGGGTTAGAAACATCACTAAAGTATCCCTCATAACAAGTGTAACTCTTTATTTGAGAGATTAAAGCCACCAAATCCCCTTCAGTTGCTACTTGCTAACCTTTCTATCAAGCATCTTTTACCCTGATAATGCCAAAAGGACACTAGTACACATGGAAGCCCCTGTCCATTGCTTTGACCAGTTTACCAGTTTAGTGGCATCAAAGTAGATGTTCAGCACACCCGGAGACTTGGTTATGACAGAGCTCAGTTCAATCAGTCAACAACTATCAAGTGGGAGGTATGATCAACATGATTTGAAGGCACTCTAGCACCTACAGTGTCTGTGTCAGGTGACAAATTCAGTGGCGGGAATTATTTTAACTTTTGTATTTCAGCATGAAATTGCTTCAAATCATGCAAAAGGTAGCGTACTAGTACAGTTGCTGGTTGTCTTATCTTGTAAATTGCTGAGATTTATAAGCAGATACAATCAAGTACACATCTGATTATCCACAAGATACCCTAAATCTAGTGATGTGGACCTCACATTATTTTAACAAAAGGACAAATATGAGCAGGCATCACTGCAACTTCAACACAACAGACACGTCTGGAGATGTTAGCATACCACTGCCAATTCCAGGACAACTAACCAATTGGCCATTGTCACAGATGCAAATGATCGATAATCATAACCATTTTGGAATTTATGAGACAAGATGGGTTCTTAGCATCTGTTTAGCGGGAAGGTTTACAATGATTATGAGGCAGCTCGCTTAGGCAATTCACTGAAATGTGGCAAGCTTGTAATGGTTCCTCTTGTTTGCACTTTGCAGGATGTCACTATTTCTCAGTAATAAAATTTCCTTGTATCTGAGATTAATATTTCAGCATTTTCCATTGCCAATGTAAACTTTTTCATGGCAGATATATTGATCTGAACCATCTATGAGACTATAACTCGCATCAATTAAGAAGTATCATCCTATGGGATGCAAAACACTTTCCATGTGGAAAGCAAATGCATGCACATAACCTTCAGATAAACAGTGTTTGATTATCTAATGCAATTAAGAAAGAAACAAGAGTAGTAAGTGAGAGACGATAAAACATATGAATATGAGAAATCTTCAGTTTAATGAAGGGAAACATCACGGAAAATATATCATTGAAGAAAAATTTATACCAATAGCACACCCCCCCCCAAAAAAAGAAAAAAGGGGGGAAAAAGCAAAGAATACATTTGAATCTCGCTAGTAATTATTGAGAAAGATCTAAAGTAAATAGCAATGAAGATGGCACCAAAACAAATAATTCATTTCAAGTAATCAAATGATGTCACTGGTTCTTCAAGATTGTAGACTTCCCTCAGACCACAAACTCCAGAAAACGCCAAACAGTTTTAAACAGTTTTTGCCTCTTGTTTACCCAGAAACCGCTGTAAATTCTGTAACAAGAAAACCTTTCTCAGACAATGATGAGCGTCAGGTGTGCATCCTGCCAGGTCAATCTAGGAAGCTCAAGACATGTGAACCATAACAAGCCAAGAATCTACTTGTAATAGACATTAGAAATACTTCCTTTCTAGTTGATTCATTTTTACACACCAAAACATTCAAGACGTATCGCATCGACTTAGATAAATTCTTACTGTCCACAAAAAATGGCTACCGACCAATATCTAACACTACAAGTACAAGATCATTTCGCAAAGCATAGCATATATTGTGACACCTCTACACAGGCAAAATCACACTAAAAGAAACCACATAGAGAAACCAAGAAGAAACAAGAGAGCATAAAGATCTTACATGAAAAGCTAGCATTTGATTGTTGCAGCCTTCCAAATAGATACTGCTGTGTGTCTCCTTGGACCTTACGCATCCTGATAAAAGCAATTGCCAGAGTGAGCATCTAACTATACGACAGACGTTTTTCAAATGTATAGAAGTATAGTAGTCAAATAAACAATTCAACATCTTAGGACAAGTTAGAACAAGGTGACAGAAAGCAGGCAGTCCTACAAGTATGACCAACTCATATACATGGTCTACTAAAAAATCAGCTTGTTAGAATTTAATTGACTCTTTGCGCTAACTTACCAATCTGACGTGTCCATGAAACAATGCTTGGACTACCTTCCAAGCAATCATCAAAACTAGCAGTAATTGTTCCATTCCCCAGTTGGTTCTGCTCTACTACAAATTTAAGACTCTGGTCATGTTCTACAGCAGAATCAGAAAAACTTGCTCCATCCTTTAACCGATTCTCTTTCCAAAGGCCTACTTCTCCTTCCTCGTGGAAATTGGATTGCACAACCTGATCAATATCAAATGCCGAGTCAAAAACTCTAGTATTCTTCTCTAAACACTTTTCTGCTTCCAGATCAGCACTTATTGCTCCATTCTCCAACTGCTTATCATTTACAGAAAAGTTAGGAATTTTTTCCAAGTCCTTCCCCTCATTAAAGCTATCACATGTTCCTTCATTGTTCCCTTCATTCGCCCTTCCCAGGCCTCTTTCAGCCTCATCATCAGATTCCAAACATATCATACTATCCACGCCTGCAGTTGATGTGATCAATGTGAGTAATGTTTTCATGTCAGATACAAGCAGAAATCAAGTATTGCAAAGACAAACATACAGCTTCGTAAATAGGTCACAGAGAACTATAGTGCATTATAGGTCTATGAGAAGTTGAGCACTTCATGAATGAACCCACAGACAAAGAAATCAAGGCCTGATCATCAGATTTGAGGACTCCATGTGTGGTGCAATTTAGGAAATCACAAGACAATATCCATGTAGCTAAAGTCTGCTAGTCCTCCAACAAATACTCGCAGCACAAAGTAGATTTTAAATTTTGAATGCAAAGACATGGCACATTCAAATTCTTTAGACATCTACAGAATTTTTGTCGGTAGAATTCATAATTTAAAATAATATATATCAGAGTTTGGTTTAGGATCTCAAATGGGTCCTCTCTCTCTCTCTCTCTCTCTCTCTCTCTCTCTCTCTCTCTCATTCATATTGTCCTATGCTTGCACACTGTCTAAAATACCCAGTTAACTAGAATACTCACAAATGCGAGGTTGAAGTTTAGCAGTAATGACTTTCAAGTTCCAATGAATCAACATATGGCTCCGAAACTCAAATGTGAAACAGGTAACCAAAAATCAAGAAGCTTAACTAACAACAGCCAAACGAACAGAAAATAATTCTTGCAGGGGGAAATTGATCAAATCAGCTAGAGAAATTAACGCAGACATTCTCATTATTCGAGAAAAGTTTTCGAATGAGGATCGGACATCAAACCCGTCAAGTTCAGAGCTATAAAAAGGCAATCAAAATCAGCTGGTAGTTCATCCAAACTTAACCCAAAGAAAGGAAAAAAGTAAAATATCAAAACCCCACCTCAATTCGAACGCTTTACACTAAAAAGACCCGAATTTTCAACAAACCCACCTGCGAATTTGGGCAAAGACACCGAATCGGGTGACCCGGAAGAGGGATTCGACCCATATGTGGCCGCACACCTTATAATAGGCGGACCCTGGCGCTTGGGCAAGTCTGAAAATGGAGTCTCGGGCACAAAAGACGGCGTAGAAGACGCCGATGGTAGGGATTTCTGAGGGGTTGGATCGTCGTCGATGATGAGAAAAGGGGTTGTTTGAAATTCAATTCTGGGTCTCTTCTGATGATTCGAAACCGGGGTTTGCAAAGCATCATCGTCATCTGAGAGGAGGTCTACTTGTATTGGCTGCGACATTTGAGGAGGAAGAGAGAGAGTGTGAGTGAAGGAAGGGGCTGTTGTTAATGGCGGTTTTCTGGTTGGATTTGAATGTGGTCGGTTGACACGATTTGAATCCACTCTCAAGCTCGAGATCGTATCTGGCTATTTGCTGCCACTATTGTCCCTTGTCAATAGCACGGTGTTTTTTTAGACTACATCTTGTCAACCAAAAAAAAAAAAAAAAAAAAAAAAAAACAGAAGACACACATACGGACATAACATGCTTGTTTTTATGTAGGTTTTGAAACGTATGAGATATTCGGATGTTTTGTTGGCAAATTTACTATTTTTTAATTTCTTAACTTTCATCTTCTTCAATGACAGGCCGTCATTATACGGATGTTTTGTTGGCAAATTTACTATTTTTTAATTTCTTAACTTTCATCTTCTTCAATGACAGGCCGCCATAGGTTTTTCTTGGCCCTGTTCTGTCTAAGCGCCGCCCTCCCTTCAGCCTTCACTTGATCTTCTCTGCCATACCCTGCACCTACATTGAACTCCATCAATGAAAAAGCCCCCCCGATCCACCCCATTCTTCTTTGCTCTTATTTTATGTCGTCGCCTCGCACAGATCTGCGTCTGCCCTTGCCGCAGCTCTGTCTAGCCTTACTTCTGACTAGGGATGGCAATAAAACCCGTACCTATTTAAAACCCGCAAGACCCGCCCCATTTAAAACCCAAATGGGTGGTGAAAATGGGTTTTAAATGGGTATGGGGCGGGTATTGGAAAACGGGTATGGGTATGGGTACGGGTATGGGTATAGCCCTCACCCGCCCCATACCCATACCCTACCCGTACCCGTTTTTATAATAGGAAAAAAAATTATTTTCGATTAATATTTTTCCAGTTTAAGTCTAATCCAAACCGTTCTAACAAAAAAAATTAGTCAATAATGTATTTGATTTCACATTTTTAAACAATATATTCCCAAAATATCACAACTTTACAATCTTGTAATGACAAAAACATATATTGTACTTGGATATGGGTTTCATATGGGTATTAATTTTTATTTTCTATGTAAACCCGAATAAAACCCGTAAACCCGCAAAACCCGATGGGTATGGGTATGGGTTTTATTTTTTAATACCCGATAGGTACGGGTACGGGTATGGGTACGATTTTCGAAAATGGGTATGGGTAAAGGTACGATTCAACCCGCCCCGTACCCGCCCCATTGCCATCCCTACTTCTGACAAATCCACTTAGCCCCGTGCGTTAACCTTCACCACCATCGCCGTGTCGCTCACTGACAAAGTCGCTAGTTTGCCCCATCAATGCTTCTGCTTCGACTCCGATTCTCAGGCTCCTGTGTCTTTTCGTTCTCTAAGAACACCAAATCTTGATCCTCCGACCTCCATGGGCGAGAATGAGTTAGCTAGACTCCAGTCAAGCATGCTGATTGTCACATATCATGGTTTTTTTTCAAGCATGGGTTGCAGTGATAATGTTGAAGCAAAAATTGCTTGAACCATTAGTTCCTAAAGCTAGCCTTCGCCGACCTGAACAGGGCATCAACACAAGCGATAGTCACAAGGTGTACCATTCTCATCTCCTTTGTTCAAGCAACATCCAGGTAACTCACTCCCTTGAACCCCCAATCCCCGCACTTCGTTCTCTTAATTCGCTCCTTAAATCTGGCCCTATTATTGAAAATATCAATTTCTCTGGAATCCTTTCTATAAATTTTGTTCGATTTGCTCAGTTATTTCTAATTTCTTTCCCGATCGACGTGAATATGCATGAATCGTCATCTAGGACTTCGTCTGTGATACGGGATCAAGGAAGCCACTCAAGAAAATGAGAAGGAGGGCTTCGATAATTGCCTGATCGTGCATGTTTAGAGATGAATTGAGTAGAAAGAGAGAGAGAAATATTAGAAAGAGAGATATGGCATTCAAAATCTGCCTTCTTCCCTTGATAGTTCCAGGACTATAACTTACAACTCCTATTTTCCTACTAACCCACTCATCCACACCTCACTTAATAACCAACAGTACGATAAAATAAGAAAACAACTAAAAATAAGGAAGCTGAAATAAGAAAATACTGAAAATTGAGAAATACTGGAATTATGCTGTATCAAAACTCCCTCCCTTAAGAGCCTTGTCCTCAAGGCTAATCATCTTGCTGGAACTGAGGATACCTCTTCTCAAAAACATCTGTAAAAACCCAAGTAGCTTGACCTTCAGATTGTCCATTGTACCAAATACTGTATAGCAACCTTATTCTGCCGCTTCACCATCTTTCTCGCTAAAATCTTGTATGGCACCGTTACTATGTCAACATGTTGGCCCCTCAACCAATCAGGAATATAAGGGTGATGAGGCAATTAACCATAAAAACGTTTGAGTAGAGAAATATGCACAGTAGCATGAATAAGAGCTTCAGCAAGAAGAGCTAGTTTATAAGCTACTTGGCCAACTGTATAAGTGATCAGGAAAGGACCAAAGTACTTAGGTCCCAGCTTCACATTAGCCCTGTTTGACAAACTAGCCTGCCTATAAGGCTACAACTTCAACCACACCCAATCACCAATTTCGAATTTTTTCTCAGATTTGTGATAATCAGCCAAAGACTTCATTCTGTGCTGTGCTTTAAGCAGATTCTGCTGCAACTGCCTAATCATGGCCTCTTTCCTTTGCATAGATCTATCTACTGCGGTATTGGTAGCTTCGCTAGGTAGATAAGGAAGGTGTAAGGGGATGCTTGATTGTATAAAACCTCGAAGGGAGTATACTGAGTAGCAGAGTGAAATGAGGTGTTATACCAATATTCAGCTAAGAGAAGCCATTTGAGCCACTCCTTAGGGGCCTAGATACACATACATTGTAAGTATTGCTCCAAACACCGGTTGACTACCTCAGTCTGGCCATCAGACTATGGATGGTATGCAGAGGACAGATGCAGATCAACCCCCAAAGTAGTAAAAAGACTCTGCCAAAAGGTGCCTAGAAATATAGTGTCTCTATCACTGACAATGCTTTTTGGGAGACCATGCAGCCTAAATATATTGTCCATATATGCTTGAGCCACAGTTTCAGCAGAATAAGGGTGAGCTAAGGCAACAAAGTGAGCATATTCATTAAGCCTATCCACTACCACCCAAATAACCTCTTTTCCCAAGGACTTAGGCAAACCTTCAATAAAGTCCATGGAAATATCCTCCCATACTCCAGTTGGTATAGGTAAAGGCTGTAAAAGTCCGTAAGGAGCATTAGTATTGTACTTATATACTTGACATGTCACACATTCTCTAATGAACTTCTGAAGCGCCTTGTTCATTCCCTTCCAGAAAAACAAATGCCTGAGCTTCTTCATGGTGGCATCTCTACCAGAATGACCCCCAGAAGGTGATGAATGCACCCACTATAAAATCTATAATTTCAAGGTCCCTTTCCTCCGTAACTGTCCCCTCACCAACTAGTACTTGGGAAAAGCAGTGGGATCATGTTGTTTTTGTTGGATAATGCTAGCCAAAACAGGATCTTTGGACCAAGTTTGCTCAATTAAGGTATAAAGATTAGAGTCAATAGTAGAGAGGGCCATTAGGGGCAGCTCAGAACCCTGCACCCTAGAGAGTGCATCAGCAGCCAAGTTCTCAGTACCACTCTTGTACTAGATCTCATACTCAAAACCCATCAGTTTGGACAACCAAAACTATTGGAACAGTGTTGATATTTTCTGTTCTAGCAGATGCTTGTGGCTTTTTTGATCTGTCTTGATAATAAATGGCCTTTCAATGAGATATTGCTCCCATTTTTGTACAGCAAAGATAATAGCCAGCAAAGGAGCAACTCAGAACCCTGCACCCTAGAGAGTGCATCAGCGACTGAGTTCTTAGTACCACTCTTGTACTGGATCTCATACTCAAAACTCATCAGTTTGGACAACAAAAACTGTTGGAACGGTGTTGATATTTTCTATTCTAGCATATGCTTGAGGCTTTTTTTGATTTGCCTTGATAATAAATGGCCTTCCAATGAGATATTGCTCCATTTTTGTACAGCAAAGATAATAGCCAGTAACTCCTTCTCATATACAGACAAATTTTGCCACCTTGGACCCAATTTCTTGCTAATAAAGGCAATTGGGTGCCTGTTTTGCTGTAATACTGCCCCTATCCCATAGCTTGATGCATCTATTTCAATCTCAAAGGGTAGGCTGAAATCAGGCAACGCAAGCACTGGAGTAGATAACATTTTTCTCTTTAGAATTTCAAAGGCTTCTGTAGCTTCACTACTCCACTGAAAACTATCTTTCTTAAGGAGATCAGTAAGAGACCTGCAAATTATAGCATACCCTCGGATGAGCTTCCTATAGTAGCCTGAGAGACCTAAAAAACTTCTTAGCTCTTTTTGGTTGGCAGGTACTGGCCAATTAGTGATAACAGTATCTTTTTGGGATCTATCTCCACGCCCTTGCCTGAAATATAATGCCCAAGGTATTCCACCTTATCAATGCCAAACTGACATTTACTCATCTTGGCAAACAGCTCATTATTTCGCATGGTTTGTAACACCAACTGAACATGCTGAATATGTTGCTGCAAATCTTTGCTGTAAATCAAGATATCATCGAAAAAAGTCGAGACAAATTTCCTGAGAAATTCCTTAAACACATGGTTCATTAGGCCCTGAAATGTGGCAGGTGCATTGGTTAGCCCAAAGGGCATAACCAGAAATTCAAAGTGCCCAAAATGAGTCTTAAAGGCAGTCTTGGGAATGTCCTCTTGATGCATCCGCACTTGATGATAACTTGATTTCAAGTCTATCTTAAAATAAACAGTAGACCCCGCTAACTCATCCAATAGTTCTTCAATAACAGGAATAGGAAACCTGTCTTTGACTGTTTGCTTATTCAATTCTCTGTAGTCTACACACAACTGCTAAGAGCCGTCTTTCTTTCCTACAAGGACTACAGGTGATGCAAAGGGGTTAGAACTCAGCTGTATAATACCCTTATTTTACATTTCCTGCACCAATTTTTCAATAACATCCTTACGTTTAAGAGGGTATCTATAAGGCCTTAGATTGATTGGAGAAGTACCCTCTTTGAGCGGAATTCGATGGTCAAAGTGACCTCTAGCAGGTGGCAGAGAAGAGGGATCCTAGCACATATCCTGATAGTCTCCTAAAAGTGGCAATAATAGTGGAGGTACTGCAACAATAGGACTAGCCTCTAAAGCTTCACAAGAAACAATGTCCTTAGGTATGCACTGAATCATAAACAATTATGCTGCATTCTTTAGAGCTTTAGGCAATGATTCCTGAGACATGAACTGCACCGTGGCCCCTTTGATCCCTGTTAAAATAAAATTTCTGTTACCTCGCTTGAACTCCACTTTGAGGTGTTTGAAATCCCACTTGATAGTCCCTAATGTAGGCAACCATCGATTACCTAAAACTAGATCATAACTTCCCAAAGGCAGCAAATAAACTTTGGATCTGAACTCAGTACTATGCAACCACCACTTAAAGTCTTTACAAATATAATGACACTGTAACTTGTTCCCACCAACAATGATCACAGACTGTGTAGGTACAACTTCCAACTTACAACCCAATTTTCTGGCCAACTTATCATCCAGGAAGTTGTGAGTGCTCCCAGAATCTGAGTATATGTATTGTCTTTTTCCCCACATGGCCATTAATCCTCATGGTCTGAAACCCTGTATTTTCACACATAGCATTCATGGAAATTTGAGGTTCCATTTCTTCTATAATAGGCTCCAACTCTTCATCCAAATTTTCTAGTGTATCCTCCTTCTCACCCAAAACTTCCACCAAATATAATTGCTTCCCTTTACTACCACATTTATAACCTTTCTCAAATGGTTGGTCACAAAAGTAGCATAAACCCTTAGCTATCTTTTCAGCCCTTTCAGCTGCAGGGATGTATCGGGTTGGTTTTTGGTTTGGGATTACCATCTTGGTATTCTGGAATGGTTGTTTGGATTGAGATGGGGTAGGTAAAAGTGGCTTGGACATTTGCGAGTAGGGCAAGGAAGGTTTTGAGGGTTGAGTATAGGGTTTTGGGACTCTGTCAGGAGGAACTTTTAGGGCTTGGATTGCTTCTTCCTGTTGCCTGGCATACTTAATAGCCTCACTGACTGAAACAGGTTTGAAGGATCTCATAATAGGTTTAACAGCATCAAACAATCCACCAATGAAACTCTCTAGGAAGTAAGAGTCAGGCATTGTAGGGTTCCTCAATAATAAGAGAGCCTTAAACTCCTCAAACTTAGCTATGTAATCATCCAAGGATCTAGATTGAGCCAGCTTGTTAAATTCCTCCACAACCTTACTTCCCAAGTTATCTTTAAATCTAGCACTTATGTTAAATATAAACTCATCCCAAGTGAGATTCCTTGTTCCTAAAATATAACTACTGAACCATATTTCGGCTTGTCCCTTCAAATGCAAAGCAGCTAAATTCACCTTTTGTTCTTTAGTAATTTTGCAAAGTGTGAAGTACCGCGTGCATTTCTTTATCCATCCCTTTGGATCATTACCATCAAAGTAAGGGAACTCCACTTTGGGATTAAATTAGAGAGAATTTCTTACCAACAGATCACCAAAGCCTCCTACGTTGTTGTTTCTCAGATCAGTATTTTGGAGTTGCTCAAGAATTTGACCCATCATCTGCTGATGAAGTTCAGTCATCTGCCTCTGTTGATCAACAAGCCTCTGATTTTTTGCATCTATTTGCTCCTGCATCCATTTCCTATGCTCTTCCATTAGAGCTTTCAAGGTGTCTTCCATGGCTGTTTGGTTTCTTGTGGGTGCCAGATTGATGATTACAAATCTCCTTGATCTTGCTCTGATACCAATGATACAGGATCAAGGAAGCCACTCAAGAAAATGAGAAGGAGGGCTTCGATAATTGCCTGATCGTGCCTGTTTAGAGATGAATTGAGTAGAAAGAGAGAGAGAAATATTGGAAAGAGAGATATGGCGTTCAAAATCTGCCTTCTTCCCTTGATAGTTCCAGGACTATAACTGCTTACAACTCCTATTTTCCTACTAACCCACTCATCCACACCTCACTTAATAGGCAATAGTATGATAAAATAAGAAAACAACTAAAAATAAGGAAGCTGAAATAAGAAAATAATAAAAATTGAGAAATACTGAAATTATATTACATCAGTCTGCAATGATTTCTATCCTGCATATTCTGATTCTAGACAAAAGTATAGGATTCTAAAGTACCTGTGTCTGTATTATTGTCAGGATTTATTGATATTCACTGATGTGGGGTATCTGCGTTGCTTTGTTCTAATTTTAGATTATCATATCTGTAAGGTTTGTGAGTGCTCTGTCTATCAGGGTGTTCTTAGTATTATTCATTGCTCCTTTGCTTTGTACCGGATATTGTCGATTTCCTTGTTCTGTTCCTGGGTAAAAAATGATGCCATGACTCTGACCCTTTTCCTTAACCCCACAAGGTAGTGGTTTTCGTTTGTAGTTTCTGCCCATTTTCTTGTCCTAATTATTATCTTTCAATGCCTGCTTTTCTTGAAATGGATTTGGTTGGTTGTTTTTATCTACTTTTACGTCACTTACATGGCCCTCGATTTGCAAAATACTAATTATGCATTGGTGAGAGGAATCAAGTTTCACCGCTTGATCCCCAAGACCTTGATTTCGAGCGATCATTTGGATCACCAGAAACATAACATGGGCTTTCGAAAGCATTATGATCTGACTTACGTGGCCAGGTATGGAATCATCAGTTTTGGACAACTTCATGATTTATTTGGCACCTTTGCTCTTTTCATGTCTATATTGACTATGATAATTGTAATGATAATTTGGATCCATTTTGTAACTATTCAGACATGGCAGTTCAACAATTATGTGTGGCACTTGATGCTGAAGCAGGAAGTTCTTAAGCCTCTTTCCTTAGCCACTACAGTAGCTCAGGCCAGAGCAATGAAACATGATTACTCTTTTTGCAAGACTACTTTGGTAGACACGAGTTTCATATCTTTTGGCAGTAGCGATGCATGCCTACTGTCAATCTTCATAAACTCTAGAATGTGGGGGGTGGATGCTTCCCTTTGTAATCTATCAATGCTACTTTGTTCATATCTCTTTTTACTGCTTACTCGTAAAGTCTTTTTTATTTTGAATTCTTTGCACTTATTTGGATATTTCATATATGTGATGAGTATGGATCTGTGTAATGAGTATGGTCATGGTTTGATTATGGTGAGAAGTTATAAGGTTACCACCTTATGGCCCAAGGCCAGCCATTTGAATGATCTTTATGGATCAATTGAATCTCAAAAAAAAAAAAGAAAAAGTGCATCTCTATGCCACTAGGATGTGCATTCCTTGGTGGCTAGAGAGTTGCATCTTTGGCCCATATTTGACTCCAGTCAAGGATGATAACAGCTGGAATACGCTGCTAACTGAGACTTTGAATTGGTGTCTATAAACTTTTAATGCAAGAATGGATATTTCCTGGGCCTCTCTTTCTGTTTGCAACTGGTTTTTTCTTTCCAGTAGAGCACATGTTACCTCAGACTTCGAATTTATATATTACTGGGCTTACATTTTCTTTTGGGTTGTAGCTTCTTTCCAAGCATGGTGCAGGGTGTATAAGGGATGCAGGACGAGTATGCAATGGTGGTCCTTTGAGAACCGAATCAGTCACACTGTTACTTATTTATTACTGTGTATATGTTTAAATTACCTTGTTGTATTTTGGCTTTGTTTTCCTTTCAAAGGGGATTGTCTGATGTATGTATTTTATCTAACTTGTGGTTTATATTGAACATTACCTATGGTGTGCATGGTTTGGTGAGAGGAGCAAAGCACAGTTGCTTTTTCCCAAGGCCATATTTCCGCCTGAGCCATTGGATCAACCAAACTATTTTCTGTCTACTTGTATGCAATAGTTATCCTTCTTGGATACATCCAGTACGAACTCTGCGAGCATTACGTCTAGGCATGGTGCCAATCTGTATTTAATTATGGGAGAAGTATGTATTGCCTCCCTGGGTATTTTAATTTTTAGAAAGCCTACTGTATGTTCCAGGAAAGCTCAAGGGTCTTACTTCCCCTTGCTACCCCCTCCATTAGCACTTCTAGCCCATGGTTTATCACTGAACCAAAGTCCTTAATACCACATTGTTTAATGAAGATAATTGTCTGGAATGTTCAAGGAGCCAAAAAGGCCCAACTTCAACTCGAGATTGGGTTTATTAATCGAACCATTAATCGTAATATCTTAATCTTGACTGAGACAATGGTTAATGAACAAATGCTCAGCGGATTATCAGAACTCTTGGGTTCCGTAATTTTGATTTCATCTTACTGCATAATCATGCTGTGGGCATTTGGCTAATGTGGAAACATGAAAACATTGTTCACGACGTTATTGCAAAGGAACATCGAGCTATTCACTTCTCAGTCCTTGATAAAGTACCACTAAACAATGTATGTTCACTGCGGTTTATGTGCCATCCCAAAATCACCAAAAAATGGGTTTTGGACTCATATGAAGAATCTCAATGATATCATTAAATTGTCGGCCCAAAATCACGAAAAAAATGGGTTTTGGACTTATCTTAAGAATCTCAATGATATCATTAAATTGTCATGGTGTATTTTAGGAGATTTCAATGAAATGCTGCATGCTCCTGAAAAAATTGGGAGCACGTAGCTATGTGCTTTCCGGTTGCAGAGACTAAATAAATTTCTGTCCGGTTGTAAAGTTTATGATGCTAAAGTTCAAGGAAGAATTTTTACATGGAAAAATTCCTATATGGTCAGCACATTTATGGAAAACTCAACAAAGTTATCTTTAGAGAGGATTGTATTCAACTCTTCCCGAAGTATTTTGTGGCCAATGGTCATCTTACCTGTTCTGACCATTCTTATGTATATCTTAATACCGAATCTGATCATCCTCCAAGAAAGGGCACAAATTTCAAATATCAATACTCCTGGGCCCAGTATCTTGATACACATTGTATAGTTAAAAGAAATTGGAAAGTGTCTTTGTCTGGCACGCCAATGTATTATATCGCGCAAAAACTGAAAAGGGTCAAGCTTGATCTCAAAACGTGGAGTAAGCGAACCTTTGGCAACTTTAAACAAAAACTTGAACGTAATGCTGATAAATTATTACAAGTTGAACAGAAACTAGTGGCACAACCTAATAATGCTTGTCTCAATAGCTGGCATTACAGGCTCATCAAGCAGCGTGAGAAAATGCATTTATTCAATCAAAAATACTAGGGAAAGCTAGCACGGAAAAATTGGTTAGTTAATGGAGACAGAAATACTCACTATTTCTATCAAGTAATGAAAGCAAGGAAATTGCAATCTACGATTTAAGGTTAAAGACTCTTCAGGAGTATAGATTGAGGATCCAGTAGACATTAAACAATTATTTGTCAATGACTTTATACTGCGTTTCAAATCAACGCTTGATGCTTCTACCATTAAGGTTGACCTCCCCACTATGGTCTCTTTGGCAGAAAATGAGAATCTGATCAAACCTGTTGAGGATTATGAGGTTAGAGAGGCCTTCTTCTAGATGGATAAATATAAAGCTCCTGGGTCTGATGGATTTGGTGCTGCTTTTTTTCAAGACTACTGGTATATTCTTCAGAATGATGTTTGCAAGGCAGTAAAGTCCTTCTTTCAGAAAGGGAAGCTCTTAAGGCAAATTAATCATACTCTAAACACTTTAATCGCTAAAGTGCTAACCCCACAATAACAGCACAATTTCGGCCAATTAGCTTGTGCAATACACTCTATAAGATCATCGCGAAAATTCTGGTGAAACCGGTACTCGGAAAAATTGTTGATCCTATTCAGAGTGCCTTTGTTAAGTCATAAATCATGAACTGTTTTAATAATTATTTTGATTATATTATATATATTATTTCGTCTAATTTACTTTATTTTATATATTCTTCAGGTTGAGCGTTAATAAAATAAAGAGGAGAAGAGAAGACGTCGAAGTTCGGATTTTATACGCTAAGTTATCAAGTCGGTCCAAAAATAATGATTTATGAAAAAATATTATTTCCATAATGATTTATTTGGGTCAGGGTTATAAAATTATTACTCCTAATTGAAGAGAAACTAGAAGATTTGGAAGAGAAAGAGTCCAAAGAAGAAAACCCTAGTAGAATAACACTATAAAAAACTCTACTTCTTATCCTCTAAAAAAAGCCCTCACACGCCACCACCTCTAAACAACTATCTCACACCACCCTCGACACATTCACGCATCATCTTCTCCATCAGACCCATCTCCCTCAACATCTCACACAATCAAGCATCATCTTCTCCATCCAACTCTACATCTCACACCTAACCCACCTATCTCCACCTCCTCATCTCCGTTTTCACCACATATCATCAGCATCTTCAATCACCATCATCGCCCCTCATCACCTCACACATCATCACCATCATCACTCATCATCATCATCAAAGCCAAAGTAGTATTCTTCTTATTTATTTTTTATTTTATTTTATTTTATTTTATTTTAATTCTTTTGTGTTTAGTTTATTGTTGAACATGAAGTCTTTAGTTAATTGTGGTGATTTTATTTTTAATATGAGTGAGTAATTTCCTTGTAGTTAGTATAATCTATTTGAGACCATGCTAAATTAATTATTTTGAAACACATTTCATACTTTATTGTCCAGTTGATTTTGATTCATGATTCTATAACGATTTGTATTTATTATTTATGATATTCGTGTTAGATTAATTAGAATGCATGCTAATTAGTTTAATACAAATTCATATGATAGTTTAAAAGACTTTAATATGTAAAGGTTATAGTCTTTTAGGTATTAGTATCATCCTAATTAATCATGGATAGCTCAAACCCATCTCTTTTAATTAGGTAATCATTACAGATCTTTGTTAAATCAATTTACTGGTAAATTGATTACAAGGTGTTACATGATATTTTTCTAATACTTAATGCTCTAATTTGATTAAATTCTTGCACTAACGTTAGGATTATCAAAACTAGTAGGGTTTATATTAGGATTGGACCTAAATAAACTATAATATAAGAAAAAATGGAAAAGATCCACTAGTGGGTGTCTTCTACAGTCTAACTTATGGATAAATCAATTTGTGTGTTGATGATAAATATTAATTTGCATGATGGATATAGATTATGCTAAGTATTTTTCATAAATTTGGTATCGTTGGTAATTTTTTCTTGCTTTTAGTTAATTTCTTTAGTTTGTCAATTTTAATTCTTAAATTTATAAGCTTTAATATAAATTTCGTTTACCCTCCCAAAAGAGTAGTAGCCTTTTAGGAGTGTCTTAGTGATTTTAGATTAGTTATATTTTGGTTTTTAGTGTGATTATAATTTTTAGATTTAATCTCTATTCTGTTTTGTTATTTATTTACCGGTTTGTTAGAAATTAGGCTAAAAATAGTCCCTTTTGTGTTTTTTATGTTTTATTCCATTTTAGGGTTTATATAGTATCCTAATCTGCCTCTATTTAATTTCAGAATATTCAAAAATTATTTGATAATTTTTCAGAATTATTTCGTGAATTGGATATGTGTAGGTTTTTATTTTAATAAATCTGAAAATTACGTTTTTAATTTTTATTTTATGTTTTTAGGGTTTTATTAAGGCCTTGTTCTTTTCATAGTTTAATCAACCCAACCCACATTCACCCACTCCTTCGCCCCTCTTCCCACTCCTTCCCACACTTAAAAAAAATACCACTCCTTCCCACACTCACCCACTCCTTCCCACACCTATATAAAAAAACCATTTCTCATATTCTGAAAATTTTTATAATTTACGTAATTATGTGTACGAATAATCTAATAGCAATTATGAGCAGTTTTAATTTTTCGGATGTTATGGAATAGTTTTTTTTTTGTTATCGTTGGTTACGAGATATTTATTGTAGGTTAGAAAGCGTATATGGTTGTTGCTGTGTATGTGACAGAATAATTTTTTGTACATCATAATCCATGACAGAAGTTGCAGATGTTTTTTCCTACGTATAATTTTTTGGCACTGTTCGTAATTCGTGACAGAAAGTGCAGATGTATTGTAGTTGACGGTATTTTTAGAAATTTTATGTTACTTGAAATTTTATTTATTTATTTATTTATTTTGTTATTTTTTCTTTTTTTCTTTTGTTTATTTTTTATTTTTTTATTTTTTATTTTTGTGTTTTTGTATTTTTTTTTTTATTTTTGTATTTTTTGTTTTTATTTTTGTATTTTTATATTTTTGTATTTTGTATTTTTGTATTTTGTATTTTGTATTTTTATTTTATAATTTTTTTATTTTTTATTTTTTATTTTTATTTTTATTTTTTATGTTTTATTTTTTATTTTTTAATTTTTTAATTTTAATTTTTAATGTTTTTGTATTTATTTTTATTTTTTATTTATTATTTTTTTCTATTTTTTATTTTTTATTTTTTTAATTTTTTGTATTAATTTTTATTTTTTATTTTATTGTATTTATTTTTTTATTTTTTATTTTTCATTTTTATTCCAGGAAAAGAGGCTATAGAAAATTCTAAAAAAATAAAAAATGAAAAAATAAATACAAAAAAATAAAAAATAAGATAATAAAAAATAAATAAATAATTAAAAAATTAAAACTAAAAAAATTTTAAAAATTTAAGAAAAATAAAAATATAAATATAAAATATAAAATATAAAATATAAAATATAAAATATAAAAACTTTAAGAAAAATAAAATAAAAAATAAAAACTTTAAAAAACAAAAAAAAAATAAAAATGAAAAATTTAATAAAAATTTGATAAAATTTAAAATTTAAAATTTAAAATTTATAATTTAAAAAATTTAAAAATAAAAAATAAAAACTAAAAAATAAAAAAGAAAAAAATAAAAATATAAAAATATAAAACACAAAAATACAAAAATACAAAAATAAAAAATAAACAAAATGAACAAAATAAAAAAGAACAAAAAAGAATAAACAAAAATAAAAAAATTTCATCATCATTAATTACTATCACAATAAAATTATTACACTATAAAACAAAAAAATATTAATAACCAATACTTCAACTTCATTCAACTACATTCAACTTTCACCCACACTCACCCACTCCTTCCCACACTTAAAAAAATACCATACTCACCCACTCCTTCCCCCCTTTTTCACACTTACTCATCCCACACTCCTCATTTTCCATTGAAAAGAGCAGGGCCTAAGTCTAAAAAATTATATTCTAAAATCTGGGTACTTTTTTTATTTATTTTCGTATTTATATTAGTTCAGTTTATTATTTCTTTAATTTCAAATTTTATTTTCTGTTTTAATTTTCTGTAGTTAATTTTCTGTTTTAATTTTTCTGAATTTAATTACATATAATTTTGGAGATATAAAGTTATAAACTTTTAGGATATTAATTTAGATTACTTTCTATGATTTTTAATATTAATTTTCTACTTGCTATTTTCTGTTTTAATTTTCAGTCTAATATTGTGTGATTATTTCTATTTTTATTTTTCAGAATAGTTAGGATAGTTATTTACTATTTTTATTTTCAGAAATAAATTTGGAATATTTAGGGTAAATATTAAGTAATTTTTTCAGATTTTTACTTGTTTAATTTGATTTGTTTTAATAAAATAAAGAGAAAGTAAAATAAACTAGAGTAGTAAAGTTAATTAGAATTAAAGTAGCTTATTATCATAATCTTTCCTTGTGGGATCGATTCCTACTTTCTTATACTATAAATCTTATTTATAAATCAAAGTAGTAGTTTAATTTGTAATTCTACCATAAGCTCTACAAATTTTAGCGCCGTTGCCGGGGAAAAAAAATAAAATTGATAGTTTGCTTCTATTTAATTTTACTACTTTTATTGTTTTGTTTTAACTCTAATATTTTATTTTTATATGTTGTTTTAGTTTATGAGATTAAGGAGTGGTCGTATGATCTTAGAGGAAAAAGAGTATACATTTGAGGTTTCTGAAAGTAAAGTAAGTGATTCTGAATCTGTAAGCTCCGAATCGATAAACTGTGAAGTTTCTAAAGTTGAGATGGCTACTTTACATGAACTTGCTGCACCTAATATAGAAACTCAATCTTTGTCTATCACTTATCCTGTTTTAGACCGGCCACTTAAGCTTAACTCTGAATTTTCGAATTTACTACCTAAGTTTCATGGATTGCCTGGTGAGGATCCATATCGTGATATTAATGAGTTTATTATTATATGTTCGACCATACAGCTTGAGGGTATTACCCAGGACCACATTAGGTTGAGAGCACTTCCTTTCTCACTTTAGGATAAAGCCAAAGACTGGTTACATTACTTACCCCCTGTAACATTCACTACATGGACTCAATTTCATAAAGCATTTCTAGAAAATTTTTTCTCCGCATCTAGAATTGGATCCATTAAAAAAGAAATATATGGAATTAAGCAAACGAATGGGGAAACTTTCCATGAGTATTGGGAACGTTTTAATAAATTATGTGCTAGTTGTCCCCAACATCAAATTTCTGGACAATTATTGATTCAATATTTCTATGAAGGTTTATTACATATAGATAGAAATATGATGGATGCTGCTAGTAGGGAGGCTTTGGTTAATAAGACTCCAACTCAGGCTAGGGAATTGTTCAATATCATGGGGCAAAACACTCAACAATTTGAAACTAGGGAACCCCAGTTTAGGAAGGTGAATGAGCTCAGTTTAGGTCCATCTGTAGAGAACCAATTTTCTTAGATCACTGCTATGTTGAACAAACTCGTCACTGGAGGAGTTCAAAAAGCGATGGTACATGGTATTTGCTATTTAGAGCGACATGCTCCTAATTCGTGCCCTACACTTCAAAAGGGTGATGCGAATGCAATATTTTCTAACCAAGGCCAAAGGAAGTATGACCCGTACTCTAACACTTATAATGAAGGATGGAGAGACCACCCTAACCTTAGGTATGGACCTAAGAACAACCCCCCAGGTTTTGATCAACCATCACGTCAACCATCTTCTCAGGATAGAACAAATTTTCTTTTAGAGCAAGTCATAAAAATAGATTACTAGAAAAAGGAGATTGAATAGGTTTCAGAACATAGAGATGACCCTTAAACAGGTCCAGGAGAGACAGACTGCTACTGGTACCATAATTAGCAACCTTAAGGCCCAAATACAACATAGATTTCCATCTCAACCATTCTAGAATCCGAAAGAAAATGTGAGTGCCATGACACTTAGGAGTAGGAAAGAGTTGAAGGAACCTAGAAAAAATAGAGAGGTAGAGCATGAAATAGATGTCAACAAACCTAAATTTAACCAAGATCAAGACACCTTCTCTAATGTTAAGGAAGTAGGTGAGGATAAGAAGGAATCTTACAAGCCATTACTACCTTTTCCTAGTAGACTGAAAGGAAAAACCCCTAAGGCAGATGAGGCAACCAAGAAATCTTAGAAACATTTAGGAAGGTAGAGATCAACATTCCTCTCGTAGACGCCATAAAGTAGGTGCCTCGTTATGCCAAGTTCCTTAAAGAGTTTTGTATTGCAAAATGTAAACTGAAAGGGAACAAAAAAGTAAGTGTGTGGGAAAACATGCCTGCTGTTTTCCAAAAGAATCTTCCCCCTAAATATAAAAACCAAGGTGTATTCTCTGTTTCTTGTAAAATTGAAAACCTCTCTTTTGATAAAACTATGCTTGATTTAGGAGCTTCCATTAATGTGATGCCTAGGTCCATTTATAACAAACTACACTTAGGAAAGCTAAAGAGAACTAATTTAGTCATTTAGTTAGCTGATAGGAGTAATGCATACCCAGATGGAGTTTTAGAAGATGTCTTAGTCTAAGTCAATGAGCTTGTTTTTCCTGCTAACTTTTATGTACTGGACATGGGTGATGTATGCCATGATGTTCCCATATTGCTTGATGGACCGTTTCTTAAAATATCTAGGATAAAAATATATGTGCATGCAGGAACACTGACTATGGAATTTGATGGTGACATTTATTAAGTTTAATATTTTTGATGCTATGAGATTTCCTACTGATGTGAATTATCTGTGTGCACTTGATATGATTGATGAATTGTCCTAAGATGTTTATGAACTGTCTCATGATGATGAGTTGTTAACTGTGCTTACTCAAGGTTTGGATCAATTTGTGTTTCATAATGTACCTTACCATATTAATGATGAGTTAGTGTATAGAGTCTTTGTTGCAATTGTATATAGTTGACAGACCTAGGAAGCTAGAATTGCCTGAAAATCACACGAAAATGCTACCCTCTCACATCTCACCCCCTAAGTTAGAACTAAAACCATTGCCTGAAAATTTTAAGTTTGCTTATTTAGGGGATAATGAGACCTTACCTGTTATAATCTCTAATGCACTTATATCTGAACAAGAGGGTAAACTTATTAGGGTGCTTAAAGAACATAGTAAAGCATTCGGGTGGAGTTTAGCAAACCTTAAAGGACTTAGCCCCACATTATGATCACATAAAATCACATTAAAATCAGATGCTAAGCCTAACAGAGACCCTCAGCGAAGACTAAATCTACCTATGATGCAGGTAGTTAAAAAAGAAATTCTTAAGTGGTTAGATGCTGGAGTGATATATCCCATCGCTGATTCTGAGTGGGTTAGTCCTATCCACGTGGTTCCTAAAAGGGGGGAACAACAGTAGTACAGAACAAGGAAGGTGAGTTGATACCTACTGGAGTCCAGATTAGTTGGAGAGTGTGCATTGGCTATAGAAAGCTTAACAAGGCCATAAAGAATGACCATTTTTCATTACCCTTTATGGACTAAATGTTAGAGAGATTAGCTGAGAGGTCACTCTATTGCTTTCTAGATGGCTATTCAGGTTATATTCAGGTTCCTATACCTCCTGAGGACCAAGAACAGACCACTTTTACCTGTCCTTTTGGCACCTATGCTTTTAGAAAGATGTCTTTTGGTCTATGTAATGCACCTGCTACATTTCAAAGATGTATAATGAGTATCTTTTCTGATTTTATCACCAAAATTATGGAAGTTTTCATAGATGATTTTACTGTACATGGTGATTCATTTGATGAGTGCTTGCATCATCTTACATTAGTACTTAAACGTTGCATTGAGACTAATTTAGTGCTTAATTTTGAAAAGTGTCATTTCATGGTGGAGCATGGGGTAGTACTAGGTCATGTAGTGTCATCCAAAAGATTAGAGGTTGACAAGGCTAAAGTAGAAATCATTCAATCTTTGCCCTATCCACGGTGTGTTAAAGAAGTAAGGTCATTTCTAGGTTATATTGGGTTTTATAGGAGATATATCAAAGATTTTTCTAGATTGCCTCTCCCTATGTGCTTTACTTGCAAAAGATGCTTTATTTGATTTTAATGAAGACTGTATGGGAGTATTTGACCAATTGAAGTTGAAATTGACCATGACTCTTATAGTACAAACCCCTAACTGGGCCCTACCTTTATAACTGATGTGTGATGCTAGTGATAAGGCAGTAGGGGCAGTCTTAGGTCAAAGAGTAGGAAATGTACCTAATGTGATTTATTATATGCTTTTAGAACTCTTGACCTAGCACAGTGCAACTACGCTACTACAGGAAAGGAAATGTATGCTGTTATTTTTGCTCTAGAAAAGTTTCGCCCTTATCTGTTAGGTGTTAAAGTTACTGTTTATACTGATCATTCTACTATTAAACATCTATCAAGTAAGAATGACTCAAAACCTAGATTGATTAGATGGGTCCTACTACTGTAAGAATTCCAATTAGAGATCAAGGCCAAGCCATGAGCTGAAAATTTAGCGGACCATCTAACTAGGCTAGACAATGGGGAGAGTGGGAATCCATTGAGTGATTGTTTTCCTGATGAGACATTATATGCTATCACTGATAGGCTACCTTAGTATACTGATATGGTTAATTATATAGTACTAAAACCTTTCTATAGACTTGTCTAGAGCCCAAAAAGAGAATATAAGAGCTCAATCTAAATATTCTGTTTGAGATGAGCCATAGTTATGAAAATTTTATGGAGATCAAATTATAAGGCATTGTGTAGATGACAGTGAATTTCATTCAATCTCAACCTTCTGTCACTCTTCTGAAAGTGGGGGACATTTTGGACCCAAAAGAACGGCACACAAAGTTCTTGAATGTGGATTTTATTGGCCTACTATTTTTAGCGATGCCTATGAATTTTGTAAAAGATGTGAAGCATGTCAGAAGACAGGTAATTTATCTAGAGGAATCAAATGCCTCTATATAATGTGTATGTTTGTGATATTTTTTATGTATGTGGTGTTGATTTTATGGGACCTTTTCCATCTTCTTTTGGTTTTACTTACATTCTTATACTTGTTGACTATATATCTAAGTGGATTGAAGCTATAGCTACTAGAGCTGATGATGCTAAAACTGTTGTGAAGCATGTTAAATCTCTCATTCTGCATAGATATGGAGTTCCTAAAGCAATCTTCAGTGATAGGGGAACACATTTTTGTAATAGAGCCTTAGGTGCCTTGCCAGCCAAGTATCATGTAACTCATAAGGTGTCTACTGGATATCCTCCCCAAACCAATGGCTAAGCTGAAATCTCCAATAAAGAGATTAAGGGCATATTAGAAAAGGTTGTTAGACCAGATAAGAAATATTGGAGTCTTAGGTTAGATAAAGCTCTCTGGGCCTATAGGAATGCATATAAGACACCTATAGGTATATCACCTTATAGGTTAGTTTTTGGTAAAGCATAACATCTCCCTGTAGAACTAGAACATAAATCATATTGGGCTATCAAGCAGTGTAGTCTAGATTATAACTTAGCACGAAAGGAGCGTAAGTTGCAATTGTAGGAATTAGAAAAGATTCGCTTGGAAGCCTATAACAATTCAATGATCTACAAAGGTAAAGCCAAAGTTTTTCATGATGCTAAGTTTAGTAGGAAAGAATTTCAGGTGGGTGAAAAAGTATTGTTATTCAATTCAAAATTAAGACTCTTTCCTGGTAAGTTGAACTCTAGATGGCTAGGACCTTTTATGGTAGTAAAGACTTATCCATATGGTGTTGTTGAGATTAAATCCTTTGCTACTAACAAAATTTTCAAGGTAAATGGTCACAGGCTAAAACACTTCTATAAAGGAGATCAAATATGCTTAGTGGAGGAGATCCGACTAGAGGATCTATGACCTCATTTGCGTCGAGCCAACGACAGTAAATAAAAGCGTTGGTTGGGGCGCAACCCGACTTTTTTTTAGGGAAGTATACATTTAATTCTACTTTTGTCTTCATTATTTTTATCTTTTTGCATGCATTAGGGAAATGCATGAATTCATCCTGCGTTTAGTTCTTATAGTTTTCATTAATTTTTTTTAGGAGTTAAAAAAAACAAACAAATTTTATGATTTTCTTATAAATAATGCATGAATATGAATTTATGTTAGGCTTTCTTACTTAAATTTGTTTTTTGCTTAGCTATTTTTAGTTTATTCTTCTATGAGTGAAGACTTTTGAGCATCCTAACGGTCATTTAGAGAAATTTGAGTTGATCTTCATATATCTCTTTAATGAGTAACTGTTATGATTATCCATCTTATTTGATCATATTATATAGCTGCTTCAGAGGCAATAAAATGACATAGTCCATTTCCTAGCCTATTGAATTAGTAGAATAACTCATTAAAATTGTGACTTTTTTGGTCTTATAAAAGAAAAAGAAAGTGAAAAAAAGAAAAAAAAAAGGTTAGATTACCAACATGGGCAGAAATAGGTGATTCGACACCTTTTCCCCTTAAGTTTAGGTCTCAAGTTGAGTCTTATGCATGGAGTAACCCATGTTGGGAGAGCCATGCCCTTTTTTGGGCCGATCAATGACTCGTATCAAACTAACAGTCAATAAAAAATAAAATAAAAATGAGAATAAACTGTTAACTCCAACACCTCTATTCGAGTGAGTGTGAGACAGGGAGTGTTTAATTTCTAAGACCCTATATGGGCCTCAAATATGTACGCAATTGGAGTTTAAAAAAAAAAAAAGAAAAGAAAAGAAAAAAAGAATTATAAGGCAAGTTTAGAATCAATTTCAATGAGTTATTCCTTCTAGTTCAATTGTCCCTATAGCCATACCGTAGTTCAACTTTTCTATCATAAACTTTTTAGACTTCTTGATTGGTGTATGCGTGCCTAAAAGAGATGAATGATTATTGCTCTTGTTACTTCGGCCCTGTTCTTTTCAGTGAAAAATAATGGGTGTGGGATGAGTGAGTGTGGGAAAGGGGGGGGAAGGAGTGGGTGAGAGTTGATAAGAGTGGTATTTTTTTTAAAGTGTGGGAAAGGGGAGGAAGGAGTGGGTGAGAGTGGGCAGGAGTTGAAAGGAGTTGAATGAAGTTGGAGAGTTGGTTTAAGTTATATATTTTTGTATTTTAATGTAGTTTTTTTATTTATGATAGTAAGTAACGATCTTAAAATTAAATTTTGAATAGAAAAAAATTTCTTTATGTGTTTAGCCGGTTTCAAAATATTGTTTGATGATCGTTGTTACCCGCCAAAAAATTTAAATTATCGTAAATGAGTTGAATCAGTTGCGGATGTTAATTTTTGTTGTATATTTTCGGAATTTGTTAATTTTCACCAAAATTTGAAGTTAAATATCATACTGTATGTTGCGCAAATATGGTTTACTTTGGTTGGCTTACGATTAATTGATTGTTAAACTAAAAATTACATAGACAATTTTTATTTTTTGTGTGCAAATTAATTATTCACATTTTGCGATATTTTTGCAATGTCTGACTGAAATTGGACGTTACTATTCCTCAATTCTTAATTACGTTAACGATACTGATGAAATTAGTTTGAAATTCGAAATCAGATATCACCAAAAATATTATCTGAACACAATCTTATTATATCTAACTGTAATTCACAAATCCAATAAGAACATAACATGTGTCATGTATCTGTACACTCAGCTCTCCTCTCTCTCTACACTCTTAGCTCTCCTCTCTCTCTAAAATCTCAAACTCTCAGCTCTCCTCTCTCTCTACACTCTCAGGTCTAAGCTCTCCTTACATCTCTCGTACCCCTCTCTGTCGTTTAAAGTCTCTGGCGTGCGCAGCGCCAGCCGGCTGGTCATTGGCCGTTCCCCATCAGTAGCAGCATGCCGGCAGCCACCTCTGAATAGCCTAGCCAGCCTGCGAACACCCTGGCCCAGCCCCCTCGATCTGCCCAACTCAGAACCGTGCGAACTTCCTCGGCCACCTGCGAAAATCCCGGCCACCTCCGACCTCACCGGCCATCTCCCAGGTCACCGGCCACCTCCTCAGCTCACCGGCGACACTCCCCAGTTCTCAACCATTTGTTCCATATACAAATTTAACTGAAAATATCTACCACTTACGAATAACTAACATTTACTTATCAATGCAAAAATTAAAAAAATACAAAAACTATCATTTCTTTAATACGTACAACATAAATAATTTCATATACAATTTATGGCACAACTTACATATATTCCAATAATATCTGAAAAATAAATAAAACTCTTCATAATTGGTATCAGACTACTCGGACGTACAATTATATCAATTATAAGAGTTTTCAAACTATGTCAAATAGTAATTATAAGCAGAAGTGGGTGAAAGTGAGTGAGAATAGGAAGGAGTGATATTTTTATTTAAGTGTGGAAAAGAGTGGGAAGGGGGGAAGGAGTGGGTGGGTATGGTAAGGAGTGGGTTGGGTTCATTAAACCACGAAAAGAACAGGGCCTTCATTAAAGAAATGTTGTGAGGCTGATGAAGAAACTCTTTGATGGTAGTTGGATGTCCAGTAGTTATTCACTTGTTGGAAGGAAGACTAATTAATTTTTGAATGAAAATGTTTTTAAAGCAAGCCAATACCTAGTATAAATATCATATTTATGCATGACTTTATAAGAAAGAGGGTCAGTTTGTAGGTCGAGTCTAAGATTTCTTTGCACGAGGACGTACAAAGTCTAAGTGTGGGGAAATTTATTAAGTCATAAATTATGCATTGTTTTAATAATTATTTTGATTATATTATATATATTATTTCATCTAATTTACTTTATTTTGTATATTTTTCAGGTTAAGCGTTAATAAAATAAAGAGGAGAAGAGAAGGCTTCGAAGTTTCGGATTTTATACGCTAAGTTATCAAGTCGGTCCAAAAATAATAATTTATAAAAAAATATTATTTTCATAATAATTTATTTGGGCTAGGGTTACAAAATTATTACTCTTAATTAAAGAGAAACTAAAAGACTTGGAAGAGAAGGAGTCCAGAGAAGGAGTCCAAAGAAGAAAACCCTACTAGAATAATACTATAAAAAACCTTACTTCTTCTCCTCTAAAAAAGCCCTCACATGCCACCACCTCCAAAACACTGTCTCACGCCACCCTCAATAGATTCACTCATCATCTTCTCCATCAGACCCATCTCCCTCATCATCTCACACAATCAAGCATCATCTTCTCCATCCAACTCCTAACCCCCTATCTCCACCTCCTCATCTCCGTTTTCACTACATATCATCAGCATCTTCAATCACCATCACCGCCCCTCATCACCTCTCACATCATCACCATCATCGCTCATTATCATCATCAAAGCCAAAGTGGTAGCATTCTTATTTATTTTTTATTTTTATTTTATTTTAATTATTTTGTGTTTAGTTTATTGTTGAACATGAAGTCTTTAGTTAATTGTGGTGATTTCGTTTTTAATATGAGTGAGTAATTTTCTTGTACTTAGCATAATCTATTTAAAACCATGCTAAATTAATTATTTTGAAATAAATTTCATGCTTTATTGTCTAGTTAATTTTTATTCATGATCCTATAATGATTAGTATTTATTGTTTATGATATTCACGTTAGATTACTTAGAATGCATGCTAATTAGTTTAATACAAATTCATATGATAGTTTAAAAGGTTTTAATACGTAAAGGTTATAGTCTTTGAGGCATTAGTGTCACTCTATTAATCATGGATGACTCAAACTCATCTCTTTTAATTAGGTAATCATTATAGATCTTTGTTAAATTAATTTACTGGTAAATTGGTTATAAGACGTTAGATGATATTTTTCTAATACCTAATGCTCTAGTTTGATTAAATTATTGCGCTGGTGTTAGGGTTATCAAAAGTAATAGGGTTTATATTAGGGTTGGACCTAAATAAACTGTAATATAAGGAAAAAGGGGAAAGATCCGCTAGTGGGTGTCTTCTACAGTCTAACTCATGGATAAATCAATTTGTGTGTTGATAATAAATATTAATTTGCATGGTGGATATAGATTATGCTAAGTATTTTTCATAAATTTGGTATCGTTGGTAATTATTTCTTACTTTTTAGTTAATTTCTTTAGTTTGTCAATTTTAATTCTTAAATTTATAAACTTTAATATAAATTTTGTTTACCCTTCCCAAAAGAGTGGCCTTTTAAGAGTGTCTTAGTGATTTTAGATTAGTTATATTTTTATTTTTAGTATGATTATAATTTTCAGATTTAATCTCTATTCTGTTTTGCCATTTATTTACTGGTTTGTTAGAAATTAGACTAAAAATAGTCCCTTTTGTATTTTTTCATGTCTTATTCCATTTTAGGGTTTATTTAGTATCCTAATCTGCCTCTATTTAATTTCGAAATATTTGAAAATTATTTGATAATTTTTCAGAATTATTTCGTGAATTGGATATATGCAGGTTTTTATTTTAATAAATTTAAAAATTACGTTTTTAATTTTTATTTTATGTTTTTAGGGTCTTATTAAGTCTAGAAAATTATATTCCAAAATTTGGGTACTTTTTTTTATTTATTTTCGTATTTATAATAGTTCAGTTCTCTGATTTCGGATTTTATTTTCTGTTTTAATTTTCTGTAGTTAATTTTTTGTTTTATTTTTTCTGAATTCAATTACATATAATTTTGGAGATGTAAAGTTATAAACTTGCAGGATATTAATCTAGATTACTTTATGTGATTTTTAACATTAATTTTCTCCTTGCTATTTTCTATTTTAATTTTCAGTCTAATATTGTGTGATTATTTCTGTTTTTATTTTTTAGAATAGTTAGGATAGCTTTTTACTGTGTTTATTTCTGGAGATAAATTTGGAATATTTAGGGGCAATATTAAGTAATTTTTTCAGATTTTTACTTATTTAATTTGATTTGTTTTAGTAAAATAAAGAGAAATTAAAATAAATTAGAGTAGTAAAGTTAATTAGAATTAAACTAGCTTATTATCATAATCTTTCCTTGTGGGATCGATTCCTACTTTCCTATGGTATAAATCTTACTTATAAATCAAAGTAGTGGTTTAATTTGTAACTCTACGATAAGCTCTACAGCCTTTGTTCCCCATCGATCTATCCATGATAATATTCTTCTAGCCCATGAGGTCATCAACAAGTTTAGTAATATGAAAGGGAAGAAGTCATGGGTTGCACTCAAACTAGATACAGAAAAAACTTATGATATAGTGGAATGGAAATTCCATTTTGAAAGCCTTCAAAAACTGGGCTTTCACCACAAATGGATTAGCTAGGTTCAACAATGTGTTACCACAGTATCCTATTTGGTTATTGTGAATGATGAGGTTTTGGGATTTTTAACTCCAACCAGAGGACTACAGCAAGGGGATCATTTATCACCTTATCTCTTTCTTATATGCCTGGAAGTATT
This sequence comes from Carnegiea gigantea, assembly GCA_029747015.1. NCBI lineage: Eukaryota > Viridiplantae > Streptophyta > Magnoliopsida > Caryophyllales > Cactaceae > Carnegiea > Carnegiea gigantea. The sequence goes on along the minus strand of JAKOGI010000180.1, from coordinate 379,848 downwards.
AATGCGAGCACTTCGTACAGAGCTTATTAAAAAGAAAAGTGGAATTGGATTCAAAATTGCATCTCAAGGAGATAAATTACCATGCCTCTTATTCGTAGGTGATAGCCTCCTTTTTTGTCAAACAAATCTTGAGGCATTCCACAAACTTGAGGGCATTCTAAATAGTTTCTGTCAAAATTCTGGCCAACTCATCAATTTTCAAAAATCCTCTCTTGTCTTTTCCAGAAATGCAAGTTCTTATGACCACAAACTGTTTCATCTGTCTTTAATATTAAACACCAAGATTACTTGGATAAGTACTTGTGTTGCCCGGCCTTTAAGGGCAGACCAAATGTTGGCACTTTTGCTAACCTAGTGAAAAAGACGGCAACCAAGGTCCAAAATTGAAAAGTTGCTAACATTTCTACAGTAGGAAGAGTAGCCTTAATTCAGACAAATATAGAATCCATGCCTGCGCACACTATGCAATGCTTTCAATTACCATCTTCAACTAGTAGAAAAATTAACCAAATTAGTCGTAACTTCTTTTGGAAGAAATCTGACACAAATAAAGGTTTACCAATGATTTTCTGGGATAAAATTTTTCGGCCCAAACAGTCACGAGGGCTTGGCCTCAGAAAGACTAAGGCTGTTGATAGTGCCTTCTTGAGCAAGCTAACCTGGAAACTTTTTAATAAGCAATGTCCTTGGACTGATTAAATTATAGCCAAATATCCTATCAATGAACACTTCTTTATTGCCAAACCTCGACAAGCTGACTCATGGGTCTAGAAGTGTATTCTAAGGAATCATGAACAATTTCGTAAACGAATAAGGTGGAAAGTAGGGGATGGATCAAACAGCAACTTCTGGTTAGATAGTTGGTGTGATAACTATTGTCTTGCTGACCTTATGAGTGTCCCAGATATCTCTAGCTCGAAAACATCTCTCAAAATTTCACATTTTATTCTTCCTTCTAAAACATGGGATATTGTTAGACTACAGCAATTAGTCCGTCATACTTGTCTGCAGGCAATTTTGGTGACACCAATTCCGTCTAACCCTATTCCTAATTCTATTTGTTGTGGTCTTTCTGGAAGTGGAGAATTTCCACTAAATCGACAACATGGACTGCCCATGGATTGGATCTGCAGAAATCTCAACCCTGGGAATTCAAGTGGATCTGGAAGTTAGACATTATGCCTAAACTAAAGGTTTTTCTTTGGCAATTATGTCATGCATCCATTCCTACTCGAGGAAACTTGATCCTTAGGGGTATGGATATTGATCCCCTTTACTATTATTGCAATGCGGCTATTGAGAATGCAGAGCATTTGTTTTTAGGATGCCAGAATGCCTAGACAATATTGCAATTAGCAAGTGATCATAATTGGGTCACTGTTGAACTCCTAATGAATCCCCAGATGAAGATAGAAAGTTGGCTCTCCAATCTTAAGCATTCTTTACCATCCAGTAAGATAGATAGGATTGTAGCGCTCCTATGGAGCATTTGGAAAATCCGAAATAATAAAATATTTCTCAATGAAATAGCCAGTCCGTACATTTCTCTTTTACGAGCAAAACGTACAAGCACCGAGTGGCGCATAAGACACAAACTTTCACAATCACTTTTTCCATCCCCACCACCTCCTTCAAACCACAGCCGTAAGCAGACACGATGGATAGCTTGGCAGAAGCACTAAGGAGGATTCATCAAACTCAACTTTGATGCATCTAAAAGTTCATAGGGAGCAGCAGGAGGATTTCTCATTTGTGACTAGAAATGTCGATTTTTACAAGCGGCAGCTTTTAATCTAAGAGCAGCTTCGGTATTAGTGGCCGAAGCTACAACCATGCGTAATGGGATCAAGGCAGCTATACAAGCCGACTTTATAGACATTCATATTGAAGGTGATAACAACATTCTTATTCAAGCAGTGTAAGGAAAAATTCAAACCCCATGGGAAATTCAAGTGCTAGTTCAAGATATTACTTCTTTCTTTACTTGTTTCAACAATGTCATTATTAACCACATTTTTACGCAAGGGAATAGTGCAGTCAATTGGCTGACTAAGTTTGGGCTTTCAGTTCATTCCACATGTGTGTGGGATGCGGTTCCTCATAGGGACCTTTGTCATATCCTTATTGAGGATAATTTAGGGTGAACTCTTGAGAGAAGGCCTCCTAAATTATAACTCTTACCTTTTTTACAAAAAAATAAAAATAAAAATGAGAGGCCACCATCAGATATAATTGCTGGTAGTAAGCCACAATCTTCATGCTTCTTGAAAGTTTATTCAATTGTAAGGTATTTACTAATGTTTTTGTTTCTTTTCAATAAAATTTCTCTCTCGTTTGTGAGAGTTGGGTTGTTTATTTTTTCCATCTCCAGTGTGAGTTAGGTTGTCCTCACCATTGGTGTGAGTTTGAGTCATTGTCTTTATGTAATTTATCGTAAATTTAGAAATCTAGAGTGGGTTTCTTGTCGAATAGAATTTGGAAATTATTATATTATATCTACATTTTCGATTAAGGAATGAGTCACTAATTGAATTTCATGTGCTTCTACTATGAAAATTTTCCTTTCAAGTGCAATCTACCATATTAATTGGACATATGCTCCATGAAGTTATACTATATCTCGCCGATATTTGGAAAATACAAATTGACGTCAAAGAATGCGGTTGGTGGCAAGAATACGGCTATAAGTTCAGAGCCGGTCGACAGTATATTTACCATTAGCTTTTTGCAGAGAATGATTCAATTTGATATTTTAGATTTACTTGTATTAGCAGATATTTATTGTATATGCTATATGATTTTTCATTAATGAATTATTCCTTTTTCTTAGAAAAAAATAACTATATATGTGAATTATAATTAATAGTTTAGCAACCTTATGTTGAATTTTAAAGATTTTTTAAATTAACAAAAATCAATGACTTTTCATGTGTAATTGAATGACTTTTTAAGTCAACTAAAATATACAAATTGTTATGTGTTTATTTTGAAAAAATAAATATCATTTATGTATACACATATGGAGAATAATTTTACCTACAGAATATAAACATGGCAAACGAAGCTAGAAAGAGGGGATAACGACCGATTGGACTGTTCTTCTCTCAAAATTGAAATCAATTTTGTGTCTTTTGATTGTAATTTGCATATGTAGTATTATCTTGTATGTATAAGATTCATAACGACTATTATCTTGTTGTATTTAATATTTTTTTAATAAATATTGTATCTAACATTTAATATTTAATATATGTATTTATATTTATGTTCAAAGAAATAGAAATAAAGTAAAAAGTCAATATTTGTTTATTATTAGTTGCTATTATTATTATTAACATAATAATGGTGTGAGATGAACAAGTAAATATTGTAAAAGGTAATAAACCAAAAAGTCGATCTCTATTTATTATTATTTGGTATTATTATTATCAACATAATATTTTTGTGAGGTGAACGGATAAATATTTTATTACAATATTTTACTATGTATCTTTTTAAAAAAGGGCAACAAAAATAATATGAGAATCGAAATTTTTTAATATGTAATTTCTTTATAAAAATTAGAAAGGGAAAAATAATAATGTTGGATATCACAATTTTTTTACTTTTTAATAAGCTTGAATTTAGGTTAGCAATTAATGTCGAAGAGAGCTTGTCATGTATCTTATACGATAGCTTTATATGTGAACCATTGATTTCTCATCCAAAGGCAATTTTTTTTTTTTTGGCTGAATTATCCAAAGGCAATGGTAGTACCACATCACCCCCGTCCTTTGTCCCCCACCACCCAACAACCCCTCCAACAGCGTTGAATTCGTGATGTACAATGTTGGACATCTCATCGGGGACCATTGGTTTAGGCTGTATGGCAACCACCATAGGGCTTGCAAGTGCACCGTAGGGAATATATGTGAGTGTGTTTCTATACTCATTCAATGCACGTAGATATCATTAATTTTGATTGTGGTAATTATTATCAGTCTAAAATCGAACATTATCTTTTTTTAAAAGAAAATATTCCATGTTTAAAAGGTCATGATATATGACAAATGATATTATTACATTTTGCTATATTTTGAATGATATTAACTTGATGGATTAATTAGTGTTCTTTAAATGAATTAAAAAAAATTTAATTAATTTGGAAATTTTGTGAGATGGCACGTGTCAATAAATTGAGAGAGTTTGTTTTGTTTTAATATATAAAAATAGGTGTACATATACATATTTACTTTGCCATATAGTGTAATTTTATGCCGTCTTTCAAAAAATTATTTATGAGCTTAAAAACTTTTTAAAGAATTACTATTATTAGTTTTTTTTCGATCAGTAACCATGATTAGGCTAAAAAATAGAGGAATACAACCAAACCAAAAGCAGAATAATTAAAAGAGGGGTGTTCCCGGCCTTGTAAACCAAACAACACACTACAAACTACAAACACTTCCACCAATTTAGAACACCACAAGCCCTCCATCTTTGACTCAACTTGAGCTGTTGAGGCCTCAAAGACAATGACGAAAAGCCTAAAAATCTCTTGCTTTGTGTACTAACCCCTTAGAGCTCTCTAATTCTACCTTTTCTCCACCAAATTTCCCTACAATACAGTGCCATGTAGTTCGTATCTATAGTGCCCGACACCCGCTCGATAAAATTACCTAAAGAAAATTCTTGTATTGTACCCTGTTTTGAGTCCTACAATGGTATTTTCCTTTGTTATGGAAGGTTGGAGTCATCTTCAAGTCTAAAATTCTCCAAATAGGATTAAAATTTGGATGAAAATTTTGATGAAGATCCACCATACCCACCCAAAATACATCCGCCCCTTAGCCACCAACAAGCCCCTTATGATCCTCAGATGAGTTCTAAGAAAATAGGATATAGATGAAATGAAAGTTTTTTGCCAACTCTTCAGGGGAGTATGTAATATGTTCTTTCCATGCACAACTCACTCACTCCAAAAATGGCCCTTGATAAATTCTTTGTTACAGCATATACCTGTGACACGTCAGGAAGCTATCTTCATATCAAGGTCACTTCTTTGCACAAGCTTTGCTCTATTTGTCCTCAGGTTTGGACGTTGGTCCTAGCTTGGTCTTCTTGAGAGAATGAGAGTATTTGTGATTTTGGAAACTGCAGCTTTCTCATTATAAATAATAGAAACACCAAGGAGTTTCCCAATTTAGAGAGATTCCCTTGCAAGCTGCACTAGACTTTCAAATGTCTGGCTAAAGGATTGCCACACGTTTAAGTGTGTGGACAAATTCCTTTTGCTATTAACTAATTTCCTAGGAAGGCCTTTTTTTGGCTTAATGTTTGGCTGCAGAATATTTGAAAATTCAAATCCCGGAGGTGGTTCTACTTCTTGATTATGTTGGCCCGAAATTCACCTTCATCTAGCCAGTTCTCTCCACTTTTCAAAGTTGCAGGATTGGTATTTGAATCCGAATCATTGCCATGATAGTTTTGGCATGATAGTTTCCTTCCTTCTCAAAGCCTAGAGGTAGCTATTCTCCATTTTTCAAAGGTTGAAAATGCTGTGATGTTTTCAACATTTCCTCTGAATAGTCAGTCATTTTGGCTAAAACTCACAGTCTTGGTTCTAGACTCAGGATAAGTGCATTCTTCACCCTTGCCTTCTGCCCTTTCAATATCTCAATTTGAATTTGAAACGAACTGGAGGTCAGGAGTCTCCTGGACTACTTCTCTTATGCACCATAACATTGATTACTGCCATATCATCCCTCTCATCATCAGTATTCCTCAAATCACTTTGTGCCACCTCATAGTCTGCTGCCATGTCATCATTGAGATCCTCGAATCCTAGAACCTCACTAGTGGAGTCCATGTTCTCCATGGCTAGAGAGTTGCAGTTTCAACTTCCTTGATCCATATCCTGTATCCTCCATTTTCTAAGGCCAATAATATTTCCTCCTCAATTCTTTAAAAAATATTTTTGACAATCTGTACCTTCATACTTTCAAAGGACTCTGTGCAATAAATTCGTTTACCAAGATAGATTGACACCCTCCAAAGTTCTTCTATTCTATTAAAGTTTTCACATAGCCATCCATGGGGGGGGGGACTCCATGTATCTCAAGCCAAAACCCTTCTGTTTTCACAACAATCGTGTTTGCTCCACTTCTTGATTTCACTAAACCATAAATCTAGCTTTTCATGGTTCTTTAAGGTCTCTTCCATCATTTCCAATATAGGAAAGGTAAGAATAAATTTGAAGCTGCTTGAAACATAGATCTTCACGAACTAATATAGCCATTGGTAATTGCAGAGGCAAGGGATGCTAGATCTCTAGGCTTATTCAAAGTGCACACAAGGTTTCGAGTTCAGCCACTCCTTAAACTCTGAATTTACCTGGCCTTTCAAGAACTTTTTATGTGATTGATTTTCCTTATTAAATCTAATTAGTTGAACCTTCTTATCCCCCTCTTGCTTTTGCTCCTTTTTACTCCAAGATTTGCTAATATTAGGGGCTCTCCTGGTTTGATGCCTGTGTGGTCAAAATTGTTTCCTTTTTCAGTATGAGCCATGCGAACTGAGATCTTGTTGCCTCTAATAATTGCATTAGTTACAAGACAACTATTTATTAGCCCACATCCATTTTATAAGGTTGTCTAGACAAGCTATGTGACAATTTTGGTAATATGTGTCATATACGTGGGAGTCTGCACTCCCAATTGCCATGTATATATTTTTTTCCATATGTATTTGTCATATAGACAATTGTTAATATATAAACACTGACATGATTAGGAAGAATATATATTCCTAGGAACATGATATGAACTTTGAACAATTTTGATACTAGATACTGTTAGGATTAATATCAGAATAACAGTATAGCGGAAGCGATAGGATGCAATAGAAAATCAGAAATTCAACCAATCACAAACAACAGAACAATAGGAAGAGAACAAGAACACAGGAATTTAACGTGGAAAACCCAATGTGGGAAAAACCATGGACGGCGACAGCACCAGAACAATTCACTATGAGCAGGAAAGTACACCACGATCACAATCACCTCAGTGATTCGATCAAAGAGCAGAATTACAATCTCTCTATTGTAATCTCTCACAAACGACTTTTACCTCTCAATGTGTTTATGAGTACTGAAGTGTTTTGAAACAAGGCTTAGACCCCCTTTATATAGGTCTGTGAGTAGGGTTTCCCTTAAAGTAGAACCACCGCCAAAAACCCCTCCAAGACGCAACCCTAGCCGCCATCCGAAAGAGGCGGCGAGAAGACCCGAGGCACGACCGTGCCACGTGGCACGGTCACCCAGTGCCACATGGCACGACCGTGCCATATGGCACGGTGCCCCCGTGCCAATTTTCTGTCCCTCTCGTCTTCGGCTCTTCGTCTTGGCACGCCCGTGTCTGTGCAGCATGGGCTCCCCGTGCCGATACTCGAGATTTTTGGGCCATAAAACCCAACAATCTCCACCTTGGACCAAAATCTCCAGTCTTCAATTACCGTCGTCGTCGTCACACCCCAAGGGGTGATGCCCCCTAAGGGGCTATGCCCCGCAGGGCTTCTCAATGACTGTGAACTCCCACTAAGTACAAGCAATGCTCGAACTTAGCTGTAGGTAGTGGCTTTGTAAGCATGTCAGCAGGATTCTCTGAGGTGTGAACTTTCTTCATCATTATTTCTCCTGCAGCAACTGTGTCTCGTACATAATGATATTTGACGCTGATATGCTTGGTCTTCGAGTGATAGGCATTATTCTTTGTCAGATGTATGGCACTCTGACTGTCAGAATATACCACAGTAGCAGATTGTGGTATTCCAAGCTCCATTACCAGTCCCCTTAGCCAGGTAGCTTCCTTCACCCCTTCAGTGGCAGCAATATACTCAGCTTCTGTTGTAGACAGGGCTGCAATAGATTGTAAAGACGCTTTCAAGAGATAGCGCCCCCACACATGGTAAAGATGTACCCAGATATGGACCTCCTCCTATCCAAATCACCAGCATAATCAGAATCAACATACCCTACTACATCAGATGTAGCAGCCTTGTTTCTATCAAATACCAGCCCTTTCCCCACAGTTCCCTTTATATACCGTAGGATCCATTTTACACCCTCCTAGTGGTCCTTTTCAGGATTATGCATATATTTACTTACCACACTCACAGCATGTGATAAGTCTGGTCTGGTACAGACCATGGCATACATCAAACTCCCTACAGCACTAGAGTATGGTACATTGGACATTCTACCGATGTCCTCTTCTGTTTGCGGACAGCATTCCGCAGACAGTTTAAAATGTGCAGCAAGAGGGGTAGACACTGCCTTGCAGTCCCTCATTTTGAACTTGCTTAATACCTTCTCAAGATATTTTTCTTGAGACAAGTATAATTTTCCCTCCTTTCGATCCCTGTGAATCTCCAGGCCCAGTATCCTTTTAGCTGCACCTAGGTCTTTCATTTCGAATTCCTTACTGAGCTGAGATTTTAGCATGCTAATCAGGGTTTTATCTTTAGATGCAATTAGCATGTCATCAACATACAATAGTAGATATATAAAGGACCCATCACCATATTGTCTAAAGTATACACAATTATCATATCTACTACGTATGTAACCATTATCAATCATAAACGTGTCAAAACGTTTATACCACTGCCTAGGAGCCTGCTTGAGTCCATACAAGGACTTTTCCAACTTACATACCATGTGTTCCTTATCAGGAACAACAAACCCTTCAGGTTGCTTCATATATATCTCCTCTTCCAGCTCACCATGCAGGAAGGCTGTTTTTACATCAAGCTGCTCCAACTCCAAGTTAAACAATGTCACAATAGATAACAATAATCGAATAGAGGTGTGTCTGACTACAGGAGAGAAAACCTCATTGTAGTCTATACCTTCCCGTTGGTTGCAACCACGAACAACCAACCTTGCTTTCCACCTTGCATCCTCTACCCCAGGAATGCCCTCCTTCTTCTTGTATATCCATTTGGCAGTTAAGGCCCGTCGGCCTTTAGGCAGGTTATATAACTCCCAAGTCCCGTTTTTCTGCAGACTTTCCATTTCTTCTTGCATAGCCTGAATCCAGTTGGGTGAACTTGGGCAGGTGATGGCTTCAGTATAATTTGAAGGCTCAGTTCCTTCAGACACTTCCTCTGCAACGGAAAGTGCATATGCTATCAGCCCTTCATCATCGTTGTACCGGGCCGGTCTCCTGATCTCCCTGCGAGGACGATCACGTGCTATAGAGTGCTCAACCTCCTCCTGAGGTTGATTAGTGCTGATAGCCCCAGGCTCAGTGACCTGGACTTCCCTCATAGCTCCACCTTGAGCTGTAGCAGTCTCTAGCTCCACCTCCATGTTGGTGTCTTGCTGAGTTCCTGCACCAGTAGAAGGAACAGCAGCATTCTTTCCAGAACATAATATATCAGACTCATTGAAAGTAACATCCCTACTTTGTATTACTTTCTTAGAATCAGGACACCACATACGATATCCCTTAGATTCACTAGCATACCCCAAAACATACATTTAACTGCTCTAGGTGCTAGTTTTCCCTCATTTACATGAGCATACACAGGACACCCAAATACCCTGAGATTAGAGTAGTCAACAGGATTACCTGACCATACTTCTTCTGGAATCTGAAACTCGATGGAGGAGTGTGGTGATCGATTCACCAGGTAGCAGGCCGTAGAAATGGCCTCAGCCCAAAACGCTTTGCGATCCCAAAGCCCAGCAGTTGAAAGCAAACACCGTGCTTTCTCTAACAACGTCCTGTTGATTCGTTCTGCGACCCCATTCTGTTGTGGTTTCCCGACCAAGGTTTTATGCCTGGCTATGCCGTTTGCTGTGCAGAACTCTTCAAACTCAGATTCAACAAACTCCAGGCCATTATCAGTCCTGAGTTTCTTGATCCTTTTGCCAGTCTGGTTCTCAACCAGAGCCTTGAATTTCTTGAACATTGAAAATGTCTCGTTTTTCTGTCTCAAGAAATACACCCAAACCTTTCGTGAGAAATCATCAACAAATGTTAACATGTAACGCTTACCTCCCATCGAAGGTACCTTAGAGGGACCCTACAAATCAGAATGGATGTAGTCCAGGACCCCCTGAGTACGGTGACTAGCCTTTGAGAAACTTACCCTTTTCTGTTTCCCAAATACGCAGTGATCACAAAAATCCAACTTACCCGTACTAGCGTTACCAAGACAACCTTTCTTACGCAGAATGATCATCCCTTTCTCACTCATATGGCCCAATCTCATGTGCCATAACCTCGTGTCATCTGTCGTACCCACTGCAGCTACGCCTGTAACTGTAGCTCCTTGCAGAATGTAGAGACTTCCCTGCTTCAGTCCCTTCATCATCACCATGGCTCCCTTAGTTACCTTTAGGACACCATTCTCCATAACAATCCTGCAACCATTAGTCTCAAGAGTACCCAAAGAGATCAAACAACGAGTCATATCAGGAATATATCGCACTTTAGACAAAGTTCTAATAGTGCCATCATGGGTTTTAATCTGAACTGTACCTATCCCTGCAACCTTGCATTCAGCATCGTTGCCCATAAGTACCACCCCAGAATCCACAGGTTCATAAGTTACAAACCAATCCCTACGAGGACACATGTGGAACGTGCAACCAGAATCTAAAACCCAATTAATATCCACTCCTCTCCCAGAAGTGGTAGCTAACGAAGTAGCAAGCAGTACATCCCCATCAGACTCAGACTCTACTACACAATCAGCTGTAGCAGTTTTCTCCTTTTCCTCATTCTTTTTCTTTAATTTCCAGCAATCAGCTTTGATGTGACCCAATTTGTTGCAGAAGTGGCAGGTTTTATTTGCATGAGGATTCCGTGATTTAGAACGGCCCTTTTTCTTGTTACCATTCCCCTTTTTCTCTGTTGTCCTATCCCTGACAGCCAGTCCCTCACCCAGATCAGCATGAATGTCATGGTCAAACTTTTCTTTAGATAGTAGGTTGGCCTTGACATCCTCAAATGATATAGTATCTGAATTACTATATAGCATAATTTCTTTAAAGTGTTTGTATGAAGGGGGTAGTGAGACAACAAGTAGAATAGCTTTATCCTCATCATCAATTTTAACGTCCAAGCTTTCTAGATCCACTAGAATTGAATTAAACTCATTCAGATGTTTTTGGACGGGCGTACCTTCAGCCATACGACAGATATACAACCTTTCTTTCAGCCTGATCTTATTAGCTAGACTTTTCGTCATATACAACTCTTCTAGGCCAGTCCAAAGGTCAACAGCAGTTACCTTATCAAGTACCTCTCGCAGAACGTGAGGTGCCAGGCACAGTTGTATGGCTGAAACCGCCTTCAACTCCAATTCCTTCCATTCGTCCTCCGTCAGCGACCCACGCCGCTTCTTCTGTTCTTCAGCCCATTGCTCATCTGTTGTCTTTTCAGGTTTGACATGAGGTCCCTTCAGGATCTTCCACAACCCGTGCTGGATGAGAACCGCTCTCATCTGCACCTTCCAGAGATTAAAGCTAATCTCCCCGTCGAACTTCTGAATGTCTACCTTCATGATTGAAGACATCCTAAACCAAAGCTCTGATACCACTTGTTAGGATTAACATCAGAATAACAGTGTAGCGGAAGCGATAGGATGCAATAGAAAATCAGAAATTCAACCAATCACAAACAACAGAACAATAGGAAGAGAACAAGAACACAAGAATTTAACGTGGAAAACCCAATGTGGGAAAAACCACTGACGGCGACAGCACCAGAACAATTCACTATGAGCAGGAAAGTACACCACGATCACAATCACCTCAGTGATTCGATCAAAGAGCAGAATTACAACCTCTCTATTGTAATCTCTCACAAAGTACTTCTACCTCTCAATGTATGTATGAGTACTGGAGATCAGGAGTTATTTAGATCCTAGGCTTGACCCCCTTTATATAGGGTCTAAACAGTAGGGGTTTTTCCTTTAAAGTAGAACCCTAGCCGCCAGAAGGAATCCCCCTCGAAGACAGAAACCCTAGCCGCCATCCGAAAGAGGCGGCGAGAAGACCCGAGGCACGACCGTGCCACGTGGCACGGTCACCCAGTGCCACATGGCACGACCGTGCCATATGGCACGGTGCCCCGTGCCAATTTTCTGTCCCTCTCGTCTTCGGCTCTTCGTCTTGGCACGCCCGTGTCTGTGCAGCATGGGCTCCCCGTGCCGATACTCGAGATTTTTGGGCCATAAAACCCAACAGATACATATTAAAGGGGCTATCGCTGTCAATTATTAGGGCCTGTTCTTTTCGTGGGTAAATTGGGGTGGATAAAAGGGTGAAGTGGGTTGAGGTTGGTTGAGGTGGGTTGAAGTTGATATTTTTTTTTTGAGGTGGGTTGAAGTAGGTTGAAGTGGGTTAAAGTAAGTTGAAGTGGGTTGAAGTTGGTATATTTTTTTTGTGGTGGGTTGAAGTGGGTTAAAATAATGAGAATGTAATTATGTGTGATAATTTATGAAATTATTGTAATTTTTAGTGTTTTTTTTGTAGAATGGTAATTTCACAATTTGTAACTATTTTTCTGGAAGTTGAAGGCCGGCACAACTTATTAATTATTTTTGACGATTTGGATTACAAAATTTATTAATGACAACTTTTTATATACGAGCCTTTTTTTTCATAGGTAAATTTGAAAATACCAACCTCAACCCACTTCATCCCACTTCAACCTACTTCAATATATTTAAACCCACTTCAACCTTCTTCAATCCACTTCTACTATCAAGTAAAGTTCAATTTATGACATTAAAAAAATTCAACCTACTTCAACCTACTTTAACCCACCTCAATCTACTTCAACCCACCTCATCCTTTTACCCATCCCAATTTATCCACGAAAATAACAGGCCCATATTCGAAAAATTCAGATGTAACATAAGAAAATAGTATGATCGTAATTATTACAAAATATATCAGCAACATAAATTTGTTGTTAATTTTAAAATATAGGAGGTGGCATTGATATGTGCTTAAATATTTTGCGTCGTTTAATTTGTGCAATGCATTCCTATAATCATTTCCATATCTCAATGTCTTCATCTGTGTCTCATGTTTACAAATTGTAATTAAAAATTAAATGATTTCCGAAGGTATGGATTTTAAACATGATAAGAAATTATCAAATTTCATAGTTGCAGACGAACTACTTTTTTTTCTAATTTTTTTAGGTCCAGTTCTTTTCATGGATCAATTCTAAAATACCAACCTCAACCCAGTTTAATCTACTTTCATTATTTTAACCAAGTTTAATTTATCACGTAAAAAAAATTCAACCCACTTCAATGTACTTCTACCCACCTCAACCTACTTCAACCTACCTTAACCTACTTCACGCTTTTACCAACTCCAATTTACTTATAAATTTCCACCATTTTCAAATCATACTACTTTGTGCTAAACCTCTATTTTGACCTCTTTTTAGCTCTTATGTGGTCCCTATTTATCACTGTTTCTATAATAAATCTGGATGAGAAAGGATCAAATTCACCTTCTTAGATTCAATTGTGCTTATAATGTGGTTTGTTTGTACTTTTAGGAGGAGCCTTTGGGTTTTGATAGAAGGGCAACTTTCAGGATGAATTCAAGGAAGAATAGAGGTCAAACGAAGCCTCGGGAGCAAGAGGAAGACAAGCGGAAGATGGCACGAGCAGGAAAGCACGGTTGTGCAGCCAAGGCAGAAACCCTGCACGGTCGGCCTACAGGTACGCACGGCCGTGCGTGTCACCGTGTGTCCAGGCACCGCCGTGCTAGCTTCACAGAGGCGCAACTTAAATCGATTTTCGTCCCTTTCTATAGGGGAGCTCTTTTCACTGTTTTTCTTTTCTAGAGAGAACTTTTAAGGGACAATTCTAGGGTTCCATTTAGTGAGTTTTATTGGCGCTTTTGGATTGAAGTTACCAGCTTTGAAGATTATTCTACACTCATTCAACAATTAATTCAAGTTTGTTTCTTTCCCCTTTCTCTTCTGTTATCGCTTTCTTTAGGGTTTTAGTTGTTTATCTATGTTTGGTGAATTGAGATTTGTGATTGTTATTTGTGTGATGATACGTGGCTAATTACCCAACTTGGGTTGGGATTGAAGCCGATTATGTTTAGTTGAATCAAAATCTAGCCCCAACCCCTTACTTTCCTCGTGCTTGCATTCATGATTTCTGCTATGCACACCACATATGTTCGATGAAATGTCTAAGAGGGTGTTCATCTTTTATTATTCGGGTTTAGGAGAGCATCGAAAGACGGAACCTTTACTTAGCGTGGCTTAGTAGACAATTAGGATTTCAATATGAAAATAATTAAGGTTCTAATTAAGATTTGAGATTGTAGATCTTGTAATCCTACGATTTTAGTCCCATGAAGATAGGAGACTACAATTCTAGGATTAGTCTTCGACCCTTGAAAGAGGGAGGAGATGTGCTTAACTAACAATCTATCTACTCATGATGCATGTTTGGGATTGTTTGATGGGGTTAATAATTGGTTCAGGTAGCATAATTGTACCGTTAATTCCAACCTAGGTGTTTCTTATTCTGCTGTTTATTTCACTACTTAGCCGTTAGAATTTCCCTTAATTTAATTCTCAATCAATAATTGTGATCGCTTAGATTGAGTAATCTAATTAGTTCTAGTAATTAGAACCAAGTTTCTGTAGAATACGACCCGTACTTGCCGTGTACTAGCTACAGCTACACCGTGCACTTGCGGTATAAATTAGAATTAAACAAGTTTTTAGCGCTGTTGCCAGAGAGCTTGTGCCTTCCAATATTAGAACCGATTCGAATACTCTAGACTAGGCATTTCTTTTTTTCTTTCTTTTGTTTTAGTTTAAAATTCTTCCTATTCTTGCTAGAAACTGTTTACGCCGTGATGATGTTTGCTTTTGTATGCGCAGGAGGAGTCAAAGGGATCAAGATCTTATCCCATTGGACCCTGAGATAGAAGTAGCAACACACCGGCATAGCGAAGAAGCGAGAAGGAGGAAGAAAGCAGAAGCAGCGATGGCAGGGCAAGACCAGAGGGCGTTGCGCGATTACGCCCTACCACAAGCGTCGGGTTTCACATCATCTATTGTGAACCCGATTGTCGAAGCCAACAACTTCGAACTCAGTCCCATGCTCATCACCTTCGTGGAGCGGAACCAGTTCGGCGGCCACCCCTCGGACAACCCCAACGTGCACCTTCACAAATTTCTTGCGAAGTGTGACACCATCAAACTCAATGGGGTGACCACCGATGCGACTCGATTGAGGCTCTTCCCATTCTCACTGAGGGATAGAGCCAGTGACTGGCTACAGAACAAGAAGCCCAACTCGTTCACCACCAGGAAGGCTCTCTCAAAGGCTTTTCTCAGCAAATACTTCCCATCTGGAAAGACTGCCAAGCTGAGGACGGACATCACATCCTTCACTCAGTAAGATGGAAAGTCCCTGCACGAGGCATGGGAGAGGTTTAAAGACCTCCAGCGGCAATGTCCCCACCACGGAGTTCCTAACTGGTTCCTAATCCAAACCTTCTACAATGGGTTGGAGCGGTCAGTGAAAATTTCTATCGATGCCGCAGCGGGGGGTGCTCTCATGGGCAAGTCTATTGAAGCGGCGAAGGCACTGTTAGAAGAGATGGCTTCCAACCGTTATCACTGGTCGAGTGAGAGAGCCACCCCCAAGAGGAGTGGTGGTAGACACGAGGTGGACGCTGTGACACTCCTGACCATCAGGGTGGACACCCTAGCACAGCGGTTGGATAAAGTGGCTACCCCATCAGTCACTTCTACGGGGTCATTAATGGGGGCCCATGCGTATTGTGAGGCCTGTGGTGTATAAGGTCATACTTCCGTTGAGTGTTACAATGCTCCTCCTAGCGTTAAACACGTCAACGCTTTCCATAGTCACAACCCTCCACCATAAAATAACCCCCACCCCACCACCTATAGCCAGGGTTGGAAGAGTCACACAAATCCTCTTTACAAGAACCTCAACCCTCATCCCCAAAATTCTATCCAGCCACCAGGTTTCCACAATAGAGCTCCGTACAATCCTCCACTTTCTCAACCCACATCACATGTAGAGAGTCTCATGGAGCGCTTCATAGCGACTCAGACCAAGACTAATGAAAGTCTTCGTGAATCGATCAATTTACTGACCTCCAGGATCGATGCCATGGCTGCCATCAAAAGACAATGGATGCCCAGATCGCTTAGATCGCTCAACAGGTGAGCCACCTGCCTCGGCCTCAGGGGCATCTCCCAAGCCAGCCCAAGACTGACCCCCGAGGTCATGTCAATGCCATCTCCGCGATGGGAGAGGGGTTAGAGGAGAGCCCAGTGATGGTTCTCCAGGAGGTATCTCCAATTCTTGATTCTGCAGGAACAGAGGGGAAGAAGAAAGAAGAGAATCTGAGTTCTGTTAGGGACCTTAGCCCTACACCTCCCGCTCGTACATACCAGCCCCCAGTGCCTTTCCCTCAGAGACTGGCATGGTCCAAGCTATCTCAACTTGAACCTAGATTCGCGCGATTTCTGGATACCCTACGCCGAATCTATGTCAGTAGCCCCTTCATGGAAGCTCTCAAGGACGCACATGCCCATTTGAAGTTTTTGAGAGAGCTCCCGTCCAAGAAGGGAGAACCTGAGGAAGCTTCAGTTGCTCCCATTGATGGGTCCTGCAGTGCGCTCTTACAGAGGTGATCGCCCTCAAAACTGCAGGATCCTGACAATTTCTCTATCCCATGCTGCATAGGGGATATGCAGATTAAGAGAGCCCTTTGCGATGTGGGCGCGAGCGTGAGCCTTATGCCACTCTCCCTCTGCAAGAAGTTGTAACTATAGGACCTCACACCCACCAGCATGACTATTCAGCTAGCAGACTGCTCCAATAGGTAGCCTGTCGGCATTCTGGAGGATGTCCCAATCCACGTAGGCAAGTTCCTCGTCCCCTATGATTTCGTTGTTCTTGACATGGATGAGAACTTCCCGACCCCATTCATCTTAGGTCGCCCATTCCTTGTGACTGTCGGGGCAGTGATCGATGTTCAGGCAGACACTCTATCCTTCAAACTGTGTGCGGAGAGAGTGGACTTCAGTTTTCCTCCTCCCGTACCACCTTCAACGCCTGTCCTTCCTTCACCTTCCGAGGAGCCTATCCCTCTTCCCCCCTTCGCTGCTGTTTCTGGGGTTAAGATATCTAATGGAAATGGGGGATCTCACATACTGCTTGGAGGTTCTTCTACCTTTTCTGCGACCGTCTTGACTCGTTTTGCGACCGCTTCTGCTTATAGGTAGAGGATCCTACTTCACATTTCTACACCTCCCCCGGGCCACCTCCCGCATCGTTATCGTCAACTGTTTGGAGGTAAGGGTCAAGCTAAAGATCTTAAACAAGTGCTTCTCGGGAGGCAACCCAAGCATTTACCTACTTTTGAAGAAAAAAAAGGGGCGTGTTTTTCTTTCCCGGCCACCCACCCTTTTTCCCCTAGGCGCTATTGGCTTCGTCCTTCCCTTGGCTTTCCAATGTCCATTTCATTGAGGACAATGAAAGTCTCAAGCATGGGCGGGTACGCTTAAAGCTCTTTGGGTAAAATTGTGGACTTGGGGCGCAGGATGAATGACATCACTTGCATCCGCATTATATAGATAGGACCTCATATAGTTTCACTAGGATTGTTTTTACATTTTTTGTTTATTAGAGCATGTAGTTTAGAGCATACAGGCTAGATTTTGCATCTCAAAAGGGAGAAATGATCGAGTTGGGCGTCCTTAAGATTTTCAGGTACTACTTCTTACCCTTCTCTTCGTTTTCCCTTATATCCTTTGCCGCTTTCTTCATTAGATTTGTTGCTTTTTAATAAATGTGTGCAAAAATTTCTTTTATGAAGAGAACACAAGGGGTGATGATTAATTGATCTGGTTGAGTTGTGTGTTGTAGTGTGGCCTGTTATGGTGTGAACTTTTATGAATTGCATTCTAACATTGCCATCTGTATTTCCCCTGCCCTATGTTGTATGTCATATTAGATTGATGTGACTTGGCTGAATTGACTTCGATAAGTGGGACATATCTTGGAGTAAGTTGTTGGACTGTAGTAGATTTATCTGTGAGATTTTGAGCATAATGACTATTCATTGCATATAGTCTCGTACTTTCTTTCATGTGTGACTTATCTAGGATTGCATCTCTAGAACTTGGTCTTGTTCTCTTTGAAATCGCATTTAACATGTGCACATGTCAATATGATTGAGGCAATTTTTGTTTTATTTAGCCACATGAGCGAAAAAGCCACCCATTAATATGTACTACCCTCTTTGCTAGCCCTTTATACCTTTTCCCTTGTCTTTGTTGTTGTCCCCTACATACTACACACTTGACCTATCGATATTCTCTATATCCTTATCAAGGTCTAGTGGAGCAACACTTCCAGGTTGAGTTGGGTTTGCTTCGAAGGTTAGTTCACCTTGGGTACGTTATTAGTGGCTTGTTTGGGGGGATTTGTGATTCGAGTTTGTGTTTCCCATGCCATTCACATGCCTTGATCCTTTCAAAGAAAGAAATAGAATTGATGAACAAAAAGAGGAAGTAAAGAAAAAGAACAAAAACAGAAAGGAAAAGAAAAGAAAGAAATAGAAAAGTTGTGAATGAAGTGATTGGCATGAGGGTAATGCGATAAGATTGCTTAACTCCCCCGTTGAGATTTTTGTGGGGTTTTGTTGCTCAATTTTTAATTGTGGTGCGAAGTTGTCATTCCGACATTAGTTGTGGAAGTATTTTTTGCTCCCTAGTCTTTTGACTATTAGCTCCACTCTTCTTAAATTTATTCCACTTCTCACCCTTTATCTTTGGCCCCATTACATCCTTTCTACAAGCCGTCATTATTGGCATATTGTATTTTGCATCAAGCGGTGGAGAATCGAGAACTCTACCAAGCTTATGGCAGCTTGCTTGATTGGATAGAGTATCGAGTGCACCCTCATTGTATATTCTAAACACATTGAGGGGAGTGTTCTACTTTGTCCTAAAGTGAGGTTCTACCAGTCCTACTTACTCACCACTCATCGACGAAGGTCTTATCTTGTTATGTGTTTCGATACTAAGGCATTTGATGTGTTTCATTTGGGTATGGGGTTTCATGAATGGGAGTGTGCGTGTCTTATTGAGATTGTTTCGCACCTTGACTTGGCTGTCCTTAATGCATAATTTAACTTGATCTATCAATTGTTTATCTCTTGCCTGAGGAGGCATGTGACTAGAAGTTTATCTCCCTCTTTGGTGTTTCATGAGCTAGTCTTGCTTGAGGACAAGTAAGAGATAAGTATGGAGGAGTGATAAACCTCTATTTTGACCTCTTTTTAGCTCTTATTTGGTCCCTATTTCTCACTATTTCTATGATAAATTTGGATGAGAAAGGATCAAATTTACCTCCTTGGATTCAATTGTGCTTATAATGTGGTTTGCTTGTACTTTCAGGAGGAACCTTCGGGTTTTGATAGAAGGGCGGGCAACTTTCAGGATGAATACAAGGAAGAATAGAGGTCAAACGAAGCCTCGGGAGCAAGAGGAAGACAAGCGGAAGATGGCACGACTGTGCAACAGGAAAGCACGGCTGTGTAGCCAAGGTAGAAACCCCGCACGGTCGGCCTACAGGTACGCACGTCCGTGCGTGTGACCGTGCGCCTGTACACGGTTGGTCGTGCGTCCAGGCACGGTCGTGCCGGCTTCACAGACGCGCGACTTAAATCGATTTTCGGCCCTTTCTATAGGGGAGCTCTTGTCATTGTTTTTCTTTTCTAGAGAGAACTTTTAAGGGAGAATTCTAGGGTTCTATTTAGTGAGTTTTATTGGCACTTTTAAATTGAAGTTACCGGCTTTGAAGATTATTCTGCACTTATTCAGCAATTAATTCAAGTTTATTTCTTTCCCCTTTTTCTCCTGCTATCGCTTTCTTTAGGGTTTTGGTTGTTCATCCATGTTTGGTGAATTGAGATTTGTGATTGTTGCTTGTGTGATGATGCGTGGCTAATTACCCAACTTAGGTTGGGATTGAAGCGGATTATGTTTAGTTGAATCAAAATCTAGCCCCAGCCCCTTACTTTCCTCACGCTTACATTCATGATTTTTGCTATGCACACTACATGTTCGATGAAATGTCTGAGAGGGCGTTCATCTTTTATTATTCGGGCTTAGGGGAGCGTCGAAAGGCGGAACCTTTACTTAGACAATTAGGATTTTAATATGAAAATAATTAAGGTTCTAATTGAGATTTGAGATTGTAGATCTTGTAATCCTACGATTTTAGTCCCATGAAGATAGGAGACTATAGTTCTAGGATTAGTCTTTGACCCTTAAGAGAGGGAGGAGATGGGCTTAACTGACAATCTATCTACTCATGATGCATGTTTGGGATTGTTTGATGGGGTTAGTAATTGGTTCAGGTAGCATAATTGTACCGTTAATTCCAACCTAGGTGTTTCTCATTCTGCTGTTTATTTCACTACTTAGCCGTTAGAATTTCCCTTAATTTAATTCTCAATCAATAATTGTGATCGCTTAGATTGAGTAATCTAATTAGTTCTAGTAATTAGAACCAAGTTTCTGTGAAATACGACCCGTACTTGCCGTGTACTAGCTACAGCTACACCGTGCACTTGCGGTATAAATTAGAACTGAACACTTTGCAAAAATAATTAAATCTCATATGACACTTTACAAATTATTAAAATTATGAAGGGATGGGTTGAAGTTGGTTGAAGTGGATTGAAGTAGGTTGAGGTGGATTGAAGTAGGTTGAGGTAAATTGAAGTAGGTTAAAGTGGATTGAGGTTGGTATTTTTTTTCAGGTGGGTTAAAGTTGGTTGAAGTGGGTTGAAGTAGGTTGAAATGGGTTGAGGTGGGTAAATCAAAAAGGACCTACGAAAAGAACAGGGCCTTTAGTCTCAAACTTATTCAAAAAATGTCAATGAATTTATTAAATCTGCCGTAAACAATCTCATCATATATACATTCTTAACAGTGAGTTTTCTATTTATGAAAAGTATAACTCATTGATAAGATTCTTAAATTCTATTTTCCAATGGAGTCAAGAATCAATAATATTAATTTAATTTTTTACAAATTAAATTTTGTCTAAATATTTTAGACCTATAATTTTCAACAAATATTAACCTACAATACCATTTGACAAGATCAATAAATTTTCATTGATAAAAAAATGGTAACTTAATTAATGAGATTGTTTATTTTTCATTTATTTAAAACGAAAACACATCAGAACCTTGTTAATCCCCAATAATAAGGAGTTGCATCTTAAGTCACCACTCACAGATAGTTTAGAGTATTCCCAATGGTAAGCCAGTTTTTTTACTCACCAATGGGGGCTTACCTCTACCACATCAGCTTGTAAGCCAGCTTTTTGATGCACAAGCCCCATTTCTCCAATGCAAGGCTCACGACTTTGGTTCACCAAATAAAATAATACCAATGGACCTCACACATAACCATATTTAATTAGTTTAATTTTTATATTTTGCTTTGTTATTTGGCTTTATTATTTTTGTGAAAAATAATTTGCACTTACTAATTTGATAACACAACTAATTAAAGACTCATAATTTTTTTAAAAATAAATACAAGAGTTTGAATTTAAAAACAAAATTTAAACACGCTTGAATATAAAAATTACAAGAGTTCGATAATAAATAAAAAAAGATATATTGATTAACATTTGACTTAAAAAATTACAATAGTTCAACAATTAAAAAGATCATAATATGACGATAATTCAACTATCATCTCTGTCGTTGCCCCGAATTGCACTTCCATGTTTCCTCAATCAAGTCCGCTTCGAGAGCTGCATACGTCTCGGGGCCACAAACTTTTTTGGAACTTTGAAAGTACGTCTCATAGCATAGATGGTACTTATGCTTAGCAATCGGCTCTAGGGCAGTACCCTCGATAATATCGCAGTCAAATGCAAGTTCGTAGTCATCCTGCTTGTCCTCGACAATCATGTTATGGAGTATCACACATACTCTCATTATAAAATCGATTTCTTTTGCATCTACAAGATGTATGAGGCCACGTACAATGGCAAATCGAGCTTGAAACATGCCGAATGCTCACTCAACGTCCTTCCTAACCGACTCTTGACGTTCTGCGAAGAGTTTTTTTTTTCAACCTTGGGTAAGTGGGATAGTTTTAACAAACATAGCCCATTTCGGATAAATTCCATCAGAAAGATAATATCATATCTCGTACTCATGCTCATTGACGACATACTCACATTTAAGAGCCCGATCATCATACAACTCTTGAAAAACTAGTGAGCGGTTAAGAACGCTTATGTCATTAAGACTTCTAGGCAAACCGAAGAAAGCATGCCATATCTAAAGGTCATATGATGCAATAACTTCAAGGATGATAGTTGGCACCTTATGAAGTTTCTTTTAAAATGATGTCTTCCAAGTCGCTGAACAATTCTTTCACTCTCAGTGCATGCAATCAATGCTTCCCAACATATCAAAAAAATCAAGGTTTTAGCAAATTGCAGCAAGCGATCAACATCGGCTTGATTCGGTTTTCTCAAGTACTCCTCCCTAAATACCTCAATGATGCCTAAGGCAAACTTCTTCATGCATTTTAGTGCTGTGCGTGCACCAATATTTAAGTACTCATTAACACAATCACTCGCTATACCACAGGCAAGCATTCGCATGGTTGCGGCACACTTTGTTAATGGCATCGACCCATGCTTTTCGATCATATCGTACCTTACCTGAAAGTACTTCGAATGGTTGCCAAGTGTTTTCACAATGTGGAGAAATAAATGTCTCCGCATTCTAAATCTACAACAAAAATGATGTTCGTTGTAGATTGAATCTTTTGCGAAGTAGTCTTTGTATAAGCAGTCATGGGCAGCTTCTCTATCTCTCTTAATACATCTCTTCTTCACCTAAGGCTTAGATGCCGAAGGTGTCAGCTCTTCTGCTGCTTCCCTAAGTTGTAGAAGGAACATCATTTGTTTTTGTACCTATTGATGACGATGGAGTAAAACCCCCATAACGAGCAACATATCATCATCTAATGAAGAGGATGAGGATGCAGAGGATGATTCTTCCTCAACGGGGAGCTTTTTAATATTAAAATTATCCATTACAAACTATTTCTGCAACATAATAATGATTAAACATCAATGTATAGAAGATTAATCATTTGATTAAACAATAAGCATGCCCATTTTCATAAATTCACACCAGAACATGATCACACCAATGTCTAAAACAACACAAGGTGACTAAAAGTTACATAGTAAGATCTTAAAACCTAAGATGAGTTATGCAATTCTTGTAATCTATATATTGAGGGGGAAGGTAGACATATTACAGAGTTGATGATGATTGCCCTAATCTCCTTTGCATGATTTCTGCTCTCCTTTGCTCATAATAAGCGACTTGTTCAGGAGTCATCACTGAGGTGCCCATCATCTTTATTTTATCCTTATGGGCCCTTAGCTTTTGTTCTCTCATCATCATCTTTTGAGCCTTTTCTTCTTTTGCTGCAGTGACCAAATCTTAGAACATCTTACTCATATCACTGTTGCTACTGCTCAACTCCTTCAACTGAGTAGTGACTAATTCAATAATAGTGTTGTTAGCATTTTGTTTGAGCCTTCTCTTCGCAGCTTTTCTCCCCTCAGGTCCTTCACTTCCACCCACAGCTTTATCTCCTGCATCTTCGGCGTCGGGATTAGACCGTTTGGATGATCCTGAGCCTGAGTTCGGTAGATTATAGGTCGTTCTCCATTTGGGTTGATCCTTGAGCATCTCATACCAATGCTCCAAGTCAAACTTTTTCCCCATATGTTCTTTGTACACCTTGGGCGCTACGTTTAGAATCATAGCCTCATCGGATCCACTTTGATTAGTGTGCTCCACTTCCAAGAAAATACTCTCCCATTTACTGACGAATGGGGAGCACCGGCCTCAACATCTGTTAAGCATCTTCCAACTACGTGTCTAAGCTCCTCGTGGGCGGTCGTCATTGAAATTGGAGGCCACCCTAGCCCAGAATCCAAATTTCTTTTGATCAACCCCAGCAACGGCGTCCATGCCTATATTAACCCAAGCACGTATTAGTCATCGATCCTCTTCAACTATTCACTTCTTAGCACCAATAACTACACCCTTGCTACTTCCTTTGCATCCCCCTCATCAGTACTTGGTCAATATCCACCCTAGAATTCCATAATCTAACATTGATCCAATTGGTGTGGATGAGGGTGTGGAGTTACTCGCCCCTAAATAGTAATTTAGGTTAGGAGGTGATGGAGGATAGTATGGAGGGTAATATGGATATTCAGTGTTACATACATTTTGGGTATCATTATGTGGTGGGGGTAATAAGATGGAGGATAGTTATGGAGATTTTGACGGAAAAGCCATTTTTTGACGCAAATTTTAAAGGAAATTACATCCGTCAAAAAACTACTGGTTGAAATGGCCATTTCGACGGGCCCGTCAAAATTTGACGGATTGACAGTCCGTCAAAATTCTTTGTGATGGATTGTATGACGGACTGACAAGACCATCAAAACTAGTTTTGGCGGATGTTTGATGGAAAAGCCAGTCCGTCAAAATTCCAACTGGATGAAATTTTTTGACGGGGTCCATCAAAAATTCCGTCAGTCATTAATTATGAATTTTTTTGCGCTTTTAATCAAAAATTAGCGCCGTAATTAAGTTTCATTGAAAATTATGCAACATGGAATAAAATGAACAAAAAAAATACTATGTAGCATATCTTACTAAAACTGCCTAATACTATTTCAATGCTGAAGTAGCTGGCGTAAGGAAGAGAAGCAATAAGGGCTTACAGTGTAGCACCGCGCAATTATTTGTGCTTTTCCAATGTTCCTCCAAACTTAAGTAGGACTTAACGTTTCGCTGTTCAAGTGAACATTGAATAAGTTGGGTTGATTAGAGCATTCATAGTACAACATCAAAACGTCTTAAATGGAATATGCTTGGTTGATCATAGTGTTTGCATGTGTAGGCCATATTTTTTTTACCATTAGGATGATTGACGTATAATGTGGCACGGTAATCTCATTCTTATGTGAAGGGGAATCAGTTGCTTCACTGTATATGGGGAAAGCTTGATCCCTTCTAACCCAATGAATCATTATTTGTGTTTCATTTTATTCGTGGTTTTTGGTAGTTGGCTTTTCTAATGTAAGTTTAAGATAGATACACTTCCAAATATTTCAAACTATAAGCTCTTTTTTTGCTTCATATTGATGAGAGTGATGAAAATTTGTTTCTATTGTCTGGTTCTATGATTGTTGTTGGTTCAAGCTCCATTTGATGGAGAATCCAGTTGAGTTGTGAGGACTGAAGGTTCAAATTACAACTAGCCTAAGGATTGGACTCAAACAATGGCCTTCTGAGTAGGGAGACAGATTTGAAATATGGATTCGTCAAGCTGATGCAATGATTTTCAGGATCCGAGCATGGTTGTTGTCTGTCTTGCTTTGGTTCTTTTCCTTGAACGTGTATGCTTTGTAAGTTTACTGTACGTTAACTGGCTGCGATTCGCAAGTTCTATACCAAAATTGATAAATGTGGTGCTAGATTGATGTCACTGGTTTCTAATTTCGCCAAGTATATCAACTGTGGCATCAGGCATGAGAATGCATATAGTTTGTAGGCGTTGTCCTTTCCCGAATAAAGGACATGTTTAGATGAGTTTAATCACAACCAAGATTTTGATTAAATGATTGTTTTTCATTCCCTTATATATTGGTTTTGTTCTCACATATAATGAGAGATTATCGATCCAAAAGAAAAACATTTAATGTCTATTTGTCTGTGGAGTTTGGGTAATTATATGGATTTTGATTATAATATGAGTTTATGATACAATTTACTAATAAGATATATCGTGCATAAATGAATACCTGGGAGGAGAAGGTGGGGGATTGTTTGCTGAATTCAAAAAAACTAAAATAAAATATTGTAAAAAATAATTACCTGTTGTAACGAATTGCTATATATATGTGAAATTAAGGATTTATATCCCCTAAACTAAAATCAACATTTTCTATGCTTCGTCATTTATGAGACTACGAGAAAATTAAAAGAAAAATTTTTATGTGGCAATATATGTGGTAAAATTACGAAAAGCAAATCCTTTAATTGGCTTCATTTGTTCATGCCAGTGGCATCCTTCAGTGATTCCTTAGCTCCCTCTGCTTTAGCCTGCATTTGTGAACCAACCTACATGAAATAATACAAAGTAAGCTCAAAATTTCAATTAATACCAAATTACATACAATCTAAATATGTAAAAAAAAACTAATATTAATTTTAGATTGATTTGGGATGTTTATAAATAATTAGAGGAATTGAAGAAGCAAAATGAACACACATCTTGGCATGATTCTTTGGCAGAGTTGGCGACATTCCTAGCCTTGTCAGCCATGGAGCTTGCCTTCTCCTATGGAACAACACTTCACAATATTAGCATATATGAATGAATACATGCATACCTATATTCCCCTTTTCCTATTTTGGATTTAGACTTCAAGCCTAATCTTGTCCTATTTGATCTAAGTGACAAAATAATTAATTAAAATAATAGGAAAAAGATAAATACAGTGACAAATTCATAAATTTCTGTTTACCTGGGCCTCCCCCTTGGCTTGACCAGCTTGGTAGTTAGCGTTGTCCATTTTTCTATGACAAATTTAACAGATCTTGCTTTTGTTTTTCCTTCGAATTTGAAGTTCTGTGAGAAATTGAAAGCTGCTGAATGATGGGATTGTGGGAAGCCTTGGGTCAAATTTATATTGTAGCCTAAAAATCTTTTGATGGAGTCATACTAGGTTACCCTTCAACTTCGGGGGTATTTACTTGAGAGCTGCATGTTTTTTATGGTTTAAGCAAGGGATAGATTCAATTTTTGTTAATGAAGCATATTATTTTTAGGAGTTGAAATATTCTTAGAGTTGAATTGTTGTTAAATTGTATAATACTACATTATATTATTAAGATTTTTTTAATTATTAAATAAGATGATACATGTAATCTTCTTGTCGTTCAATGAGATTGACTTCTAAAAATGAAATTGTATTTGCTAGGGAAAATCTAATGGCACTGTAATTTGATATTTGATATTAGTAGTCAAATCTAGCGAGTATACGAAAATACTTATTAAATATATTTACATTGTTGAAATGGGTTTCAACCAATAAAAATAATTTTGAGTTCTTGAAACAATAAACTTTGATAATAACATCGGATCAGAAAAGCATGTGTTTTTGAAGACGAATATGGAACCGAGAGAATATCATTTCTTTATTTATGTTATTGGTGTAGTGCAATTGTTAAATGGATACATTCACATATACAAATAAGAGCAATCGAACTAGAAATTTTGTACATCGAGGACCTTAACTCAATCAACAATCCAATAATGATAAGGGCTACTTTTTGCTCTGAAGGTTTTTTTTGGGTAAAAAACGTTAGCATATCTACATATATATATATATATATATATACACACACACACACACACACACACACACACACTCAAGCATACATATACACACAACAAAACAAACCTCTCAAGCTTTTATTAACACATGTCATTCCCACAAAATTTGTAAAATAATAATAGTTTTTACTTTTTTCTTTTTAAAAAATACAACCTAGTCAATTATATATAGAAGATTTTCCTTCCCCAAAAAGATTTACAAAGTCAATTACAATTTGAAAGATTGTCTTCCCCAAAAATGATGTAATGTTCAATTGTGATAATGCATACACTATATTACTAGCATAAATCCCAATGTTACAAAAATAATCCATAATAAATGCATCAATTGTAGATAACCAATAGTGCATGTTTGGTTTACAATGTTGACCTAAAATTTGACATTAATGGGAATATTATAAAAATATCTATAGCCACATACACATATTCTGTGTCTTATTTATTATATAAAGACATAGTTATTATTACCAAGAAATAATAAAAGATATTTTATTTTCATTTTCATTATTATTATTATTATTATTATTATTATTATTATTATTATTATTATTATTTCTTATGAGTCTTTGAACACAATATAAATATCAATATGGAATACTAAAGATATTAGATATACAATGCAATCATAATAACAGATCCTATGTATACAAGATAATATATACTAGCAGCAAGGAGTGGGAATAAATGGAAAAGAATGTGAAGTATTAGGATTGATTAGTAAAGACTGTGAATGATTGAGATTTTTTTTTTTTAGAAGAATTGAGAATAAATGAATAGAATTGAAAATTATTAAAAAGAATTGGTAATTATTGTTTGCTAATGAAAAGAATAGAGGAAGTGTATGTCTAATACAAACATATTAGTGACAAGCATAGTCAGATGTCAATTAAATATCAAATTAGGGAGTCATTTGTTTTCCCCAACAAATGCAGTGACATTTTAGAGGGTCAATCCCATTAAATGACAAGATAAGTAAATGTGTCATCTTATATAATTAAGAAAAATCATAAATAATATAGTACAATCGTATAATTTAATAATAATTCAACTCTCGTTATATTTCAACTCATAGAAATAATGTAGTCCATTAACTAAAAGTGAATCTATCCCCTAAACAATGAAAGCATGGAGATCTCGAGTAAATATCCTCCGAACTTGAAGGGTAGCCTAGTATAACTCGTTCAAAAGTTTTTTAGGCTATCATATAAATTGAACCCCAGACATCTCACAAGTCATTATTTAAGAGCTTTCAATTTGTCATAGAACTTCAAATTCAAAAAAAAAAACAAAAGCAAGATCTATTAATTTCACCATAGAAAATGGACAGCGCTAACTACCGAGCTGGTCAGGCCAAGGGTGAGGCCCAGGTATGAGAATAAAATTTTGAGTTGGATGCTGTATTTATCTTCTTTCTATTTTTAAAATTTTTATTTTATTTTATTTTTCTCAAATAGATCAAATAGGATAAAATTAGGCTTGAAGTTTAAATCCCAAATAGGAAAAGAAACTTAATTTGACTAGATTAAACCAATTTATTGTCAGTTTTATTTGTTATATTTTTATGCATGTATAATTCTATTTTACCTTCATTGTTTACCTTATAATGAAAAAAAATATGGATAAGCAGCACTTGTATATGTAATTGAGATTAAAATTTGGACTAATATTACAGTGAATTAGTTGATCCTCCAATACAGGAAACAAGGGAAGAAAAATAGGTTTTTTACTCTCAAACGTTATTAAAACATGGGGCAAATTTGCTGAATCCCTATAAACATATGCATATATTTATTTATTACTCGTCACTCCCAGAAAAATAAAAATAAATTACCCTGGCCTTTACTCCAAAGGAAATAAAAATCAAAATGTATGTATTCATTTATATATGCTAATATTGTGAAGTTTTGTTCCACAGGAGAAGGCTAGCTCCATGGCTGACAAGGCTAGGGATGTTGCCAACTCTGCCAAAGAATCATGCCAAGATGTATGTTCATTTTTCTTCTTCAATTCCTCTAATTATTTTAAACATCCCAAATCAATCTACAAATTAATATTAATTTCATACATATTAGATTGCAAGTAATTTGGCATTAATTGGAATTTTAAACTTACTTTGTCTTGTTTCATGTAGGCTGGGTCACAAATGCAGGCTAAGGCAGAGGGAGCTAAGGAATCACTGAAGGATGCCATTGGGATGAACAAATGAAGCAAATCTAAAGACTTTGCTTTTCATAATTTCACCACCTATATTGCCACATAAAGAATTTTTCTTTTAATTTTTTCGTAGTCTCATAAGTGATGCAGCATAGAAAATGTTGATTTTAGTTTAAAGGATGCAAATCCTTAATTTCACAAGTGTAGAGCAAATTGTTATAGCAGGTAATTGTTTACTGCAATATATTTTTTGAATTCAACAAAGAATGCCCCCTCTCAAATTCTTTCCTTCGGTCTTTAATCTTACACAATTGATTGTTGAACATGAAAACATTCATCTCTGTGTAAAACTATCACTAAACTAATAAAATAAGACTGTTTGTTTAAGATAATTAAACCTTTTGTTTAACAACTTTTAGCTTAGCGGTTAACTTTAATTTTACTGGCGTGCATAAGCGGTTGGGAATACAGTTTGCGTTAGCAGCGGTTGCTAATAGCGGTTAGCGTTTACCAACAATTAGAATTAGTGGTTAACAGTTGGAAGTGTTTAGCAGGAATTGAGTAAATGTCATAGACATACAATTTTCAATAGGATTTTGCTCAAAGTTTCTAAACGAACTAGAGAACGGGCAAAATTATAAATGTTGATCTACACATCGTATAATGTCAAAACATTTTCTATTCTAAAATTGTTCATCAGAAAATTTTGAACCTAAAATATCAAAATATATATGTATTTTCACAAAGTAATGGTAAAGTGCTTCCAACAGGCTCTATACTTGCAATATCATTCTAGCAGCAACTAGATACAATTTGGAAGAAATGCCATCTTGATGAAGCCATATGGACTTTCATGTTGAATCATTCTAACCAAAACCTATGAAACTAGCCGATAAAGTTAGCCCCCAAAAAAAAAAAAAAAAAACCTCTATAACCAAATGAAAAACTTGGTAAAACTTGCACAAATGGGCAATAGAAATAACCCATATAGAAGGCAAGAAACAAAACCCTAAAGAGAAAAACTCTAACTTTCACAAGAAGGAGAGAAGCTGTAATTCTCACAAGAAATGCTAACTCTCACAAAGAGAGAGTTCGTTAAAAGAAAATAACCATATCATTAGATATTAAAATTGATTGGAAAAAAAAAATCAAAGTGAAAAAGACTTATCACTGGTTATAGTTAGCACAATAGTAACCTTAATAAGTCAGAACAGAGGAGGAATGACTGGATGCAAAATTTGGGTTTAAGCAAGAGGAGAAAAGGACAAGGACCCGGGGGGAACAACTAAGGTTAAAAAAAAAAAAAAAGGAATTAGCACAAAAAAAAAGAAAACAAAAACTATGAAATCAGTAGAAAATAATTTTCAAATCATTTATGCTTAATTAGCGCAATAATTCCTTTGGAAATAGTTGGGGTTATCATGAATCAGGCTTTTGAGTGTACATGCTATAATTGACTAATATATTAAGTTGTATATGTATAGTAACACATAATCATATTAACATATAAATATAGCATTATATTCAAAATTATATTTCATGAATCAAAGCATATAAATTTTAGTCACCAAACCTCAAAATTTTAAATTCATATCAAATACAGTTATATATTCAACCATACCAACATATTTATAAACCTCACCTACCTTTTTTAACTTTATCAAGTATTTGAAATAATTTGACTAACATACCAAAACTAGTGCATTATTTTTACCTACTTGCCAAAATTTAAAATATTAATATTAGTCATAATATTACCATAAAATCAATTCACACATTCATGTCATAGTTACTAACATGCCAATTCATTTTTGTAAAATTAATTATCATTTGACCAACTTCAATTTTTTTTTTTTTTTTTGGGGAAGATATAAAATATTTCAAACAATTTAACTATCACTCCAAACTATAACAAACTAAAATATTTTAGCCAACATGCCAACATAACATGCCAACACTTAACTAACCAAGTCATACTAATTTCAATAACACATCAGCGAATAAAAAATTCATCTCATACATGCCATAATTGACTAATATATTAAGGCCCTATTTGGTGAGAAAAAATGGAATGGAATGGAATCAAGGGATGATCCCTAAGGGATGAAGGGTGAAACTTAGTTTGAATCCTAAACTCATGTGTTTGGAGAGAAAAGAAATGAAATCAAGTTCCAATCCTTATTGTTTGGCTGTAGATTATGGAATGAAATCAAATTTATTTTATTTAAAAAAATAATAATGATTAATAATGATCAATAATAGTAATATTAATGATAATGATAATAATAAACATTACTATTACTAATAATAATTATTATTATTAATATTAATAATAATTAATTATTATTATCATTATTAACATTAAAAATAATTATTGTTAATATTATTATTAAGTAATATTAATAATTTATAATAATAATTTATAATTTATAATATTTATAATTATAATTATAATTATTAATAATTTTTAATAACAATAACTATTAAACAATAATCAATCATAATAATTATCAATATTAATAATAATTAATAATAATAACTACAAAAGTAATTCTTATTAATACAAATAATGATAGTCATAATAATTATTAATATTAATATTAATATTATTAAATACTATTAATTATAAATATTATTAGTAATGATAATTAATAATAAAAATAATAATTAATATTCTCATAATAATTATTAATATTGATATTAATATTAATATTATTAATTATTATTAATTATAAATATTAATTATAATAACTAATAATAAAAATAATAACTATTAATGATAATTATAATTATTAGTAGTAATAATTAATAATTATTAGTAATAATTAATAATAAAAATAATATTTATTAATCATTATTATAATTATTAATTAATATTAGTAGTAATAATTAATAATTATAATCATAATTGTTGTTATTAATCATAATAATAATGATTGATATTATCAATGATAATTAGTAATTATAATTATAATTATCAATTAATATTAGTAATAATAATTATTAATAATAATTATTAATGTTAATAATAATTATTATTATTAACATTAATAATAATAAATAATAATTACTATAACACTTATTATTAATGTTATTAATAATTATATCATTAATGATAATAATTATTGTTAATATTAATAATAATTATTAATAAAATAATAATAATAATGATGATGATGACGACGACGACGACGATGATGATGTTGATTTCAGAGGGTTAGGGACTTAAACCGCCTTGGAAATGGGAGGGTTCGAGTTTCTTAAGATTGGGGGAACTTGATACCCTAGGTATCAAGTTCCATCCCCTTAAAGTGCTCACCAAACACAAAAGAGTGAAACTTGATACCTAAAGATTCAAGTTTCATTCTATTTCTTCTCACCAAATAGCCCCTAAATTGTATGAAATTATATAAAATAATATAATATTAAAGCATGTAATCATATTCACATATAAATATATAATCATAGTACATAGTAACTCATGTTAACGTATAAACATATATGTATAGTGTTGGAAAGTTTAGGATTACCTGGATGCAGAAGTTTGCTTGGAATTTAGCCTGCTAAATGTCTGCCTATGAACAGGTGGCTACTGGAGTCACCAGATATTTGACACTCAAAACCCGAACCCACTGAGATGGCTAGGTTTGTGTGAGGATGAGGATAGAGAGTATTAGATCTGAGAGAGTTTGTTGCTTATACTGATGATCCATTCCCTTAATCGATCCTCTATTTATAATGGCACAAAGCCTCAAAATAGGTTCTACAAATTAATGGGGTGATTAAGGCATATTAATATACAATTAATCCTATTGTAACTATAGAATCAAATATGCACTT
Source organism: Carnegiea gigantea (assembly GCA_029747015.1). Classification (NCBI taxonomy): domain Eukaryota; kingdom Viridiplantae; phylum Streptophyta; class Magnoliopsida; order Caryophyllales; family Cactaceae; genus Carnegiea; species Carnegiea gigantea. The sequence goes on along the minus strand of JAKOGI010000180.1, from coordinate 346,282 downwards.
ATGGTCATTTATTTGTGACTGTTACTGGTCAACAACTCCTCCTCAGTCACAAAGACCATCAATCTCATACCTCTCTGCCAACCCTCATGCATCATATTGGGAATTGAGCGTGCAACCAAAAATAAAACTATTAGTGCTATATCAAATCACCATCTAACAGACATAACACCTACACGAAACATCAATACCCCGAGTCATTTAAATACATCACCAATGGCATACACTGTCCCTTTATGCTTGATATATCAATTGATTTTATACTAAATATAATCACCCGGGCTTGATATGGTGATGAGGAAATGATTCTTCCTTGGACAATTACAATAATCCATCTTAGCATAACTGCTTTTCTAATGTGCTCTGCTGGACCATATACATCTTGGCCCTTGGATAGCACATTAAGGTGGCAACATCAAGATCTGACTTCATATCATAACTCTAAATCAAGGAGTATTACAAATAAAGGTTGCGCAGTGATAAGGAAAGGAAACTCACTTATCACTCATCAAATAGGTCAACTTCTAGCGCACACAGTATGAAAGTGTGTTATGGCATAGTTCCTACCAAACTGGGCATGTCACTCTTCTATGCCACGTGAATCATGAGTTTGGTTTTTATGTAAAAAACCAACCTGAGCTGTTAGATCAACATACACAATGTTAACCTCGGTACTCAAGATTTGGCTATAAGGCTTTGATATAAAAAGTTATTTCATATTCGACTCCCCCTGAGTCTCATCTTATTCTTACTAAAGCAACTATATTTTCTATTCATACACCTCTAGTATGAGTAATCAATATTGCACACCTAGTACTAACATGATTTAGTCTAATCCTGCTAGCTACTCAAGCGTCAGGGCGATTGCCTGTGTGACTAGGCCAATCAGAAGCCTGGCGACACTACAATGTGCCTCATAATGTAATTGTTTATTATGAACATATGAAAAGAAATATCATTCTTTATTTCATAAATACTTAATACAAGTAAAAACATGTCCATCATACACTTAGATACATCAAAAACTAAGTCCTCGCAAACCTAAGCTCACCACATTGTAATGCCCCCAATTTTAATACCTGGTTACTCTAATTTAATCCCTTAGTTATTAATGATTTGCAGCGGAAGTCTTTTGATTGGAGGCATTATCGCCGTTTCATAACGGAACGAGGCTACCCGAAACTACCTGTAACACTATGTTATCCACGTCATCACCTGATTCACCAAACATCAGAAACAAACATATACTTGACAACCTGTTTAATCTATAGTGCACTTGATGACTTAGCGTACCAATACCTGGCATATAAATTCCACAAGTTCTCAGGTTACTAGCTTATACATCACGGTGAGCGTTTGGCTAGCTAACATTCTGCACGACTGCAACTTCCACTCATTTGTCGCTACTTTCTAGCTTGCCAGGAAGGAAACTATTCATTGATCTTTTACCTAAAGCAAAAAACACAAAAACATTCGAAATATGTGCCGAAACTCAGCACGTACACTCCTATGCAGTAAAATAGACTTTTACTTTAGTTAGTTGGGCGCCCACATTTCAAAACATTTTATTTTGCAAACAGGAGAGAGAGAATGTATGAGTAAAGTTGATTTACCGGTTGTTATCTGGAAGTAGACACCTATTGACGTCCGTAGCAATCTTGAGATAGGTGCACACCTCCCTGGCCGATTGACGAGCCTGAGTTGTAGTCGCGCGGGTAAATTGAAGGGTATAAGCCCTGATTATTGGTAATTGATGGGGACCACTTGCTTAGGTGACAAAATATTGCGTTAAATGATTCACTGTATGAACATGATATTAATTTTATATAGTTTGAGAGACATGTGAGCTTTTCAAGAGCACAGGCAATGTACGTACCTGGTCCTTGAGAATCTCTCTCCGTTTTATTGGAAATCATTTGCTGGTAGCTTGAAGCGACAGAGGTGGCCTCAGTTTTGCTCTAAATATGTGATTCTTCGTGATTAGTGTAAGATGAAGAAATTTTATTAAAATTCTTGGCTTGATGAATAATTTGAAGTCACTCAACTTCTCTTTTTATTATTAACGCAACAATGATTATTAACTTACGTTAGTTTCATTTTATTTTGTTTTTGTTCCCCTTTCTTAATGTTGATGATGTTCGTTTAAGAAGTGCTGTAAAAGTGAAATGGGTGACTTGTCATGTGTTTATTAATAATGACATTATTCATTGTTATAAGCTTATTACATTATTAGTATTAACGTCATTAGAAATTATTGATCCTCATCACCATTATTATTATTATTATTATTATTATTATTAGCATTATTATTATTATTGTTTTTCACTTTAGCGGATCACCGTTATCCATCAAACTTTAGATTGTGATATGGTTTAAAGCGACTTCATGAACCTGGTATCCCAATCATATAATTATCATTAGTGAAATAAAACGACACAAGCATGTTATATTAGTAATTAATATTTCCAAATTTACAAAACTAATTGTTCCTTTCCATCTCCTTTAATAACCAAACCCTTGATCTCCCTGACCCCACCCTTAGTTCAAAATTTTCAAATATTCAAGCCACTACATCTCCCTCCATTCTCCTCTCCACCATCCTCACTTGGAAATTGATTCTTACCATAATCTTACCATAACCTTGTACAACAATATAATACATATGTTTATATCTCTTTATTTTCACTCAGTCGTCACCAAAGACTCACTTGAACATCATTAAAACAATCCTAAGTAAGCTTAAGTTTCACCTAAATATATAACCTTAAATCACCAACTCATGACAACCACACACCCTATATACAAAATTTAACTTCAATTCTTATTAATTCATTCAAATGTTTCATTATAATTTACTTAAAACCACCAATTCAACCACAATCAAGCTTGTAGTTTTATTCCAATTTTAACCTAAATAACCAAGCCTTGATCATCACATAATCCAACCATTAACCTTATATATATATACACATATTCCTCTATTTAATCATCAATTAACTCATTCAAACATCAATAGCTCACATAATCCACTTAAATATCATCTCAAGTCATAACCCTAATCCTTCAAGTTCATGGCCTTAACTCATCCACCCAACTTGTATTTCACTTTAATCTTATTGTAATGGGCATTAACATCAACGCAACATCATCATAACAACCTAAGATTCACATATAACTCCCAACCATCACTCATCACACTCTTCCTCCATTCACCCAACAAACAATTCAATCCAAATCCCCAAATAATTCAAGAAATTTACAAATTCATACACACCAAGGCAAATTATATCATTTACTATCAAAATTCTAGTATAAAAAATCAAAATTGAATCAAGTGGGAGTTAGGGTTTCACCTCCCAATTACTTGAGTACACTCAAGGAGGAGAGAGAAGTGGGCAGACCCGGCGACGCTGGATCGGTCGACGGTAGGGGGAGGAACGGCGGTGGTCGCTGGCAGGAGGGTGCTAGGCACGAGCAAAAACAGAGGAAGGGGTGTCGGGAACGGAGGACCGAAAGTTGGGGTTTGGGATTTTTGGGTTATTTTTATCTTGCTTTGTTTGGTTTATCTAATTTAATTAGTGAGTAAACTATTTTTCCTTTTCTTCTTCTTTTTATTTATTTATTTTTTTACCCTTTTTATTTGATGACACATAACCCAATTTCTAGATTTTTCCTATATTTATCCAATCCCCTTGTAAATTCATTAGACACATATATGTATATTATAATTGAAAAATTAGTTTGGCTAAAATTAATATAATGGAAATATTAGTTTAGCTAAAATTAATATAATTGAAATATTAGTTTGGCCAAAATTAATAAATTTAAATTTCACATCTTTTGGATGTAAATCTTGGGACAAAATAGTTTCGTTTTTAATTATTAACCCGCTCTTTTTATATACGCATAACTTTTATTATTATTATTACTTGTTTAGTTATTATTATCATCATCGTTTTTCATCTAGCCTTTGATAATCGAGCTAATTTTTATTCAGGGCATTCGAATATTTATTAGAACTTAAAGGATTTATTTAAGGAGCATTACAAGATTCGTTCCGAGGCCACGTCGTCGTTTCAAGTTGCGATGCCCAATATATATATACATTCATAAAATGATAAACTGAAATGCGGCGCCCAACTTGATTAATTTGTGATTAGAATAATTCAAGATAATTAGCACGAATCTTAGGTTCGGGCTGTTACACACATGAACTTTAAAAGCGTCTCTAGAAATAGGCTTAGTTAAAGGATTTCCTCTCATCCTACTTGTAGATACATACTTAATGGCAACTTCTTTCTCTTTTATGGCATTTCGTACAAAATAATAACGCCTCTTAATATCCTTAGTCTTCCTATGGAACTTTGGATCTCTTGTAAATTGGATAGCAGTAGTATTATCGCATAACAACTCTACAGGATCATTAACCCCATAAGTGAGATCAAGATCCTGTAGAAAACTCCTTAGCCATATTGCCTCCTGCGTGGCAAGGCAGCAATATACTCTGCTTCCATAGTCGAAAGTGCTATGCAGTTTTGTTTCTTACTGCACCAAGATATAGCTGCCCCGCCTACGGTGAACACATATCCCGAGGTAGACCTAGATTCGTCCAGATCACCACCCCAATCAGCATCGGTATATTCTTTCAGTTTAAGATCCCCTTCTTGATAGTAAAGGATTAGGTAACTTGTACCACGCAGGTAATGAAAGATCCTCTTGAAAGCTTGCCAATGTGCAGGCCCTGGGTTGCTTTGGTAGTGACTTACCAAACTAATTGCAAAGTAAATATTTGGCCGTGTACACAGCATGGCATATATTAAACTCCCTACTGCACTAGCATAAGGAACATTGTTCAGTATCTCCTTTTCTTTGTCTGTCTTAAAACACTGGTCGAGACTTAAGGGTAAACCATTTTCAACTGGAGTGTCCACTGGTTTAGAATAATGCATTTGAAAATGTTCTAGGATTTTATTAATATATGCTTCTTGACTCAAACCAAGAAGTTTCTTAGAACGGTTTCGAGTTATCTCTATGCCTAAGACATACCTAGCCTCACCCATGTCTTCATCTCGAAGACGGAGGACAATCACTATTTAGTAATTTGGATCATCTCCATATTGTTTCCAGCTAATAGTATGTCGTCAACATACAAAGTAAGAAATATAACCCCCTTTGTGGTTTTCTTGATATACACACAGTGATTTTCAGAAACCATGTTTAGGCCAAAAGAAATAATGGCTTCATGGAATCTGAAATACCACGATCTGGAAGACTGCTTGAGACCATAAATAGATCTTTTAAGATGACAAACTTTATCCTCTTGACCTTTCGATACAAAACCAATAGATTGATCCAAGTAGATCTCTTCTTCAAGATTTCCATTAAAGAAAGCAGTTTTACGTCTATTTGGAACAACTCTAAATCCAAATGGGCAACTATGGCCAGAAGTAGGCGAATAAAGGCAATTATCACCATAGGAGAAAAAGTCTCTTCATAGTCTGCCCCTTCAATTTGCATGGGTAAATCCCTTTGCCATCAAACGGGCCTTAAACTTATCGATTGATCCATCAGCCCGATGTTTTATCTTGAAAACCTGCTTGTTTCCAATCGATTTATGCTGGAGAGGAAGATCAACAAGTTCCCAAACCTGGTTTCTCACTATAGAGTCCATTTCATCCCTTATAGCTTCCATCCACTCTTTGTGGTTTAGTGAATCAATAGCCTCTTGAAAAGAGGTAGGCTCTTCTATCTCTAAAGCAGTGCACAGGAATATCTCCTCTTTGATTTGAAAATATCATCGAGGTATTCTTCTACGCTCACTTCTTCGAAGTAGAGGGCCTGTGCTGGTCTGACCCATGGAGGTATTCCTCCCCCTATCTCTAAGAGGTATAAAATCCTTAAGTGGGAGAGAATCATTTTTACTATCCTAAACAAGTGGACTAACCTTATGTTCATGAACTGGAGAGGAAGGACGAACCTCATTCTCAGATTGATTCTCTTGGGTCAACAATAACTTATCATCCTCCTCCTCACCGAGAGATAATTGATCATCTAGTGGTAACTCATATAATACTGTGTCTTGTTTGATTTTACTAATACTTAGGAACTCATCCTCAAGAAACTCAACATTATATGAATCCACTTCTGTCATACCACCATTAGGGTATTCACCATACATAACATATCCCTTAGAATGTCCGGGATATTGTATGAACACCATTTTAATGGCCCTTGGACCAGGTTTTCTATGTTTGTGAGTTGGGTTGTGTACATAACCAGCCAAATCCTATGAGCGTAAATGTTCTAAGGAGGGCTTTCTACCATACTATTACTCATATGGGGTAGTGGATACGCTCTTACTAGACACACGGTTAAGGATATAAGCCGTTATGAGCAGCGCATCCCCCCAAAAACTAATTGGGAGATTGGCATATGTCATCATTGACCTGACCATGTCAAGCAATATTCGATTCCTACGCTCTGCCACACCATTTTGTTGTGGAGTACTAGGAATCATGAGTTGTCTTCGCATACCCTTTTCCTCACAAAATTATTTGAACATATGTGAGAGGTACTCACTACCCCGATCAGTTCGAAGAGTCTTAACTCTCTGATCTAACTGGGTCTCAACCTCGGCAACAAAGTGTTTGAATACATCAAGTGCTTTGTAGCGATGTGATAATAGGTACACATATCCATATCTAGAATAATCATCCATGAAAGTGAGGAAATAGAACGCCTCATGACGTGCTTTCAGATTCCTAGGTCCATAAATATCAGAGTGAATAAGTTTTAGCGGGCTTGACGCCCTTAAAGCCTTACCAAAAGGCTTTGTGGTTGCCTTGCCAACTAGACATGACTCACATCTAGGCAATTTAACCTTAGTGAGTTGGTCTAAAAGACCTTTTTTAGCTAGCCTACTCATCCTATCTTAGTCAATATGATCAAGCCTAGCATGCCATTTAATTGATTCTAAATTGGAATCAAAATGTGAGACAAAAGTAGAAAGAGAATTATTGTAACAGTCATCCAAGTCTAGTACAAGAAAATCATTCTTTAATGTTGTGTGGCCAAAGACATTGCCACCATACAAAATATCCAAACCATCATCACAAGAACAAAAACCAAAACCTGACTTCATCAGAGAAACTAAAGACAAAAGACAAACACGCACCCCAGGTGCATAGCGAACATAAAAAAGGAGCAATTTATTTCCTCCTTGCAATAGAAGCTGGTACGTTCCAACACCTAGAACGTCCTTGCCACGGCTGTTTTCTAGCACAACAGATTATAAACCCATCGGATAGCGGTGAAAGTCTATGAATCCAGCTCTATCCTGAACTATATGGTTGCTTGCTCCTGTATCTATAATCTAAATTAGGAAATGAGTTAGTAACTAATGCTTGGCAACAAACATATAATTCAGAAGAATAAGTGGAAAAAGGTACCTTCGAAGGCTCAGGACAATCCCGAGTATAGTGACCTTTCTTACCACAATTATAACACTTTACACATGCTATGTTTTTCTCTCCATTGCCTTTGGCCTTTTGCTTCTTAGCAAACCCAGCCTTTGGCCTACCTTTCTGAGGGGGGCGAGAACCCTTCTTAGCTTGCCGACCTCGACCATTCTTGTTGCCTTTGGGCCTAATTCCCTTTGCAGCAAGAGCCACATTTGGAGTACCGAACATTTTTAGGCATTCTTCCTCCATTTCGAGGTGGCTTTGGATCTCTACAAAAGTCTTTATGTGGTCTGAATGAGTCAAGACCATTTCGATGTTATGCCAATGCTGAGATTCCATGGGGAGAGCCCGAATCACCTTCAGGACTTGCTCTCCCTCATAAATTTCTTTACTAGCATCCTTGAGATCACGAATTATGGCACTCATAATTCGTAAATGCTCAGTCATGGTACGACTGGTATCCATTTGGTACTGCATCTATTTCAATTGCAAGGTACGAAGCCTTGTCTCGAATGTTTGTCCAAATCGGATTTTGAGTTGGTCGCACATGCCCTTAGCCGTGGGACACACCTCAAATTCCCCAATGAAGTCATCGTGCATGCAGCACAACATGGTAAAGCATGCTCTTCGATCCTTCTTGGACCAGTCTTGGTAGGCTTGCAAGCTTTCTTGATACTGCACAATAGAAGTATCAATAGGCTTACCATCTTTGTCCTTGTAAGATGGCGGAAGCTTAGCTACCGTCAAGTATTCCAACAAGTCTCTCTCATTTAGAAGATAATCTTCTGCTTCCATGTGTCATAGTTAGACCCATCTAACTTATGACTAGTGGAAAGTTCACTGATCATTACGCTTTTAGTTGCCACATCTACAAGTTTACATTGAAAGGGACATAAGGCACATGTTTTCTTAAGTAATTAAATTATTAAAGTTTTATCATTCATGTCATATGATCGAAAATTTCGCTAAGCTCACAATCATCTCATACAGTCATGAACTAGAAATTTAAATAATTTAATTACAACAATATTTTCATAAAAATATTCATATGAACAACAATTAAAATATTAAACAAACTAACATTTATTTAAACATCACATAGATATTTGTTATGATCTATGTAAAACTAATTTACATAATCACATATTGGAAATGGTATATGAAACAAATTCATATTTTCATTATTATTAACTATTTAATATAATAATAAATTGTTCGACATATAAAACAAATCTATACGTAATGAGCATGCGATAATAAACATTTGAACATTAAACATATTAATGTTACATTTACAAGTTCATGCATTCAAAAATTATAATTCATCTCAAGAATTAAGAACATGCATCCTTTTCATTTGGAACTTGTACTATCATAATTAACATGCCCAAAAACAGCTAAAATAATATTTTTTTATTTAAATATATAGCCGAGAACCTCCAAATAACCGAAGACCCCCCTTTTTATGAAACCCTTCTTCGGCTCCCCATCTCTCGAGCCTTCGGTGCTCCTCTCTCTCTCTCTCACTAAAACTCGGCACGCAGCCGACTTCTCCATTCTCCATGACAGCCATGGCCACCTTCTTCTACCCCACCTTAGCCTTAGATCAGTGTCTTCTCCGACACCGGTCACCTTCACTGAGACTCAAATCCGCGGGAACCACTAGCCAAAACTGCAACCCAGATGAGGAACCCCCCTTTCTAGCCCTTCTAAACGCATCCCGGCATCAACTATCAACCAAACCTACTAACAAACCACGCCAGCGAGTAGATCGGCCACCGAGCATTCGACTTATGCCCCCTACTCGTGCAACGCGCTACCCCTGTGGTGGCGCGTGTTAGCCATGCGCAGCTTTGATGGTGTTGTTTTTCGTGGTTCTGTGCTGGGATAAGCAGATCTGAGGAGGTTAAGGGCATTGGGGGGAAGAAAACCAACAAAAAAAGGTTTTTGGAGGCGACGCGTGACTCACATGCGCCGCCCTTCCTGGCGATTATGATAGGTCAAGGTAAGTCCTTTCTGGTTTTCCTTTTTCCTTTTTTTTGTGTTGGTTTGGGTCCTAGATTGATGAGGCAGTAGAGGGCATGTGGGGCTTTCTAGGTCCAAATCTTTGGGTCTCGGTACTCTGGATTCGCGCTTCATCAGAGTTGCACATAAAGGCATTAGAAACATGAATTTCATGGGCATGTTTTTATCCGAATAACATGACTCTAGAATGATTCAATTTGACTAGAAATCATGCATACATCTATCATTCTCACAACATGATTTATACTTAAACGTATTTTTTTTTTGGGTTAAAATAGCATGAATCTTCGTATAAAATTAGAACATAGATTAGCTTATACTCTGTTTTACTCATTTCACACAGAAATCTATGATCTAGAATTTTAATCGATTCATGTGCCTGCTAGCAGAATGTATCGCATTTAAGCATATTTTCTAGATTCATTTTCTACTTTCATATAGCTAATTCATGATCATAATCATATGTTCGAGGCTAGAATCTAAACGGGAAAACTCTGATACCATTGTTGGAAAGTTTAGGATTACCTGGATGCGGAAGTTTGCTCAGAACTTTAGCCTGCTAGATGTCTGCCCACGAACAGGTGGCTACTAGAGTCACCAGATGTTTCACGCTCAAAACCGAACCCACTGAGATGGCTAGGTTTGTGTGAAGAGAAGGATAGAGAGTATTAGATCTGGGAGAGTTTGTTGCTTAGACAGATGATCTATCTCCTTAGTCCATCCTCTATTTATAAAAGCCTCAAAACAGATTCTGTAAATTAACGGGGTGATTAAGGCTGATTAATACATAATTAATCCTATTATAACTACAGAATCAAATATGCACTTATGGTCATTTATTTGTGACCGTTACTGGTCAACATATAGTAACACATAATCACATTAACATATAAATATATCATCATATTCAAAATTATATTTCATGAATCAAATCATATTAATTTTTGTTACCAAACCTCAAATTTTTGCATTCATATCTAATATAGTTATATATTCAAACATACCAACATATTTATAAACTTCACTTATCATTTTTAACTTTATCAACTATTTCAAAAAAATTGACTAACATACCATATCTAATACATTATTTTTGCTATATGCCAAAACTTAAAATATTAATATTAGCCATAATGTTTACTATAAAATCAATCCACACATTCATGTCATGTTTACTAACATGCCAACTCATTTTTGTAAAATTCATTATCGTTTGACCAACTTTAGTTTAATTTTTTTTAAAGATATAAAATATTTCAAACATTTTAATGATCCTTTCAAAGCTTACAAACTAAATTATTTTAACTAAGATGGCAGCACTTAAATAACCAGATCATATTACTTTCAATAACACGTCAACAAATAAAAAAATTAATTTCACAAAATCATATCACTAAAATTACATACACGTAAACTAAAATACGAAAACATAATTATACTTCAATAACATAAGCAAACATATTTAAATTAATTATATTAAATTTTGTAGGTAACTATAACATATACACTAATACATAACTAAATATCTCATTAAAATAATTCACACTCACAATTTTCTTCACTTCTTCCTTGAGTACGAGCACCTCCAATTTCTATACAAAAAAATAACAACAATATTAGAAATTTAAATACCAAATTTAAAATTACAAAATTAAGAAATTCATTGAATATAAATTGTTCAGTCTGAAAATATGATATTTTTATACCCTTTATTATCTAATATTTGTTCGAAGTAAAGTATTGAATTAGGATTTTAACATGTATTTGTTTATTTTGTAGTAATACATGAGAAAGAAATAAATAATGAACTTAAATAAGGAATTGGACCAAGAAGAGAGAAGAAAAAGAAGCTGCTAGACAGAAGCCCAATCTGCCAAGCCCAAACCAACTCCTTTTCTCCTCTCCTCTCTTTATTCGGGTACTGGGCCAGCACAGTTCCTTATCTCCTTGCTCCCGGCCCAATTTTTCGAGCCTATCAGACCAGCCCAGGCGCCTCCTCCTCCCTCTTTTTCTTCCCCACCTTCCTCTCACGCGTGGGCCAGGCCCACTTCACACCTCAGCCCGCCTTCCCTACTCTTTCTCTCCTTCTTTTTCTTTTCCTTTCTTTTCTTCCCTTGGGCCGGTCCATCCTTCTTTCCCTTTTCCCTGGCCCAGTCCCGTTGCCCCAACTCTCTCTCTCCCCTATTTCACTTAATTGATCACGTGCTTGGCACGTGACTCGCAGCCCCTCCCCATTCTCTTCTTCTTCCTCTTTCATTCCCTCCTGCCCAAAAACCGTAGCCACGAACAGAGCGCCAGTGGCTCTTCCTCTCCCTCACCATAACCGTTGCTCATTCTCTTTCTCTCTCCTCATTTATTTTCCATCATCATCACCACCATTAATCCTTCGATTACAAGGAGTCAATGAAGGCAACCGAGGGGGCGACTTCTGGAGCTTCAAAGAAGGCTCAAATGGCAGAGCAACTAGCATGAAGTTCGGGTAGAATAGAGTAGAGAGCATTCAGATTAGCGTAGAGTAGAGATTAGCATAGCTTTAATTTCATTCAAATTATGGGTTTCAAACTCGAGTTGGAACTGTAGTTTCAGTTTTCGGTTTCATTTTTTATTTCAATTTCAAATCTAGGTTTTAGTTTCATCAATTTCATGTTATTGAACCTGAGTTTGTTGAATTCAAATTAAGCTTTCAAGATTTAGTTTCCGGTGCTGTTAATCCAAATGTTCGGATTGGCATTGAAGTTTCATTGCTTTGCTCTGCTTCGTTCTCTTCTGTGTCGTGTCCCCTACCTCCAGTTTTCAAGTTCATGAAATATGGTCTGCACAATAGTTTTTCATTTTTTCTTCAATTTTCAAGTTTCATCGATAATTGCAGCTAGGTGTTGGTGTGTTCAAATGCATAATAGTTTGGTACTCCTTATTTTACAAAGAGAATGGTCTGCAATTTCAAAAATCAATTTTGTTTATTTAATCTATTAATTTGTGGAATCTCTAATCATGATACTAAGTTAATTTAGCATCTAGTTTTAATTTAGTTAAGAAGTAGTCTAATTTCGCAATCATCCCTGAGGACGATACCCGTAATTCGTACAACGATAAACTATGCGCTTGCGGAAAATCATAACATAAATTATAAATACTTACTAGATTTCTTCACTTTTTTTCTCAAAAAACTCAAAAATATTATAACAAACTTGCTCAAAATTTTGGAATGAAGGAAAAAAATTGAGATTTTTATGTGTTTGGAAATGGTTCAAATGAGTGCTATTTATAGAAGAAAAAAATTAATCGAATTAAAAAAAATTAAAAACCAACAAAGTGTGTTGTTGCTCCAACAACTACAAAGTCAGGCTGCATTCTTTTTTTTAAAATTTGCCAGCAGCGGTTAAAAAATAAAACCTCAGTTAACGATGTGAGACGACGTCGTTTCACACTACAAACCATTAAAAAAACAAGTGCGGGCCGCTCGGTGAGCCACGAGAGCCAAGGCCGTTGTTGCATTTTCCCGCCCGCGGGCTTGCGGCTGTGCATGGTCAAAAACCTGCCCGCTCCCTTTTTTTCATCCACGCTTATCTTCTTCTTATCCATCAGTGGCTGTGGCAACTGAATCAAAGGGAATGACCTTCCCAATTTCTCTTACTTTTATGTGGTTCTTCGCATTTGTTTGTTTAATTAGTCTATTCAATTGAAAGATTCATCAGTCTCTTGTTGTGAAAGTTGTGTCTCTTTGCAATTGTGAGAATTAATTTTATGTTTATTTATTGTTTGCTTTGTGTGTTTCTGTAAATTCAAAACTGTAGATCGATTGTACATTGTGATGTTGGCATCCGATGGCGTTCGACCTTTCAAGTATGGTCTATTATGTCGGAAGAAAGTATTGCTCAAAGATACTCCACCAGATCAACATATAACATCTACCAAGAAATTGAGATAAATCATTTGATCTCCTCTCTAAATTGTATGCAGAGACAATGATCGTGGGAAGACAGATAATCAATATATTTCAATTTTGCAAGTTAGTATTTTTGATGTTGAGGTTTTATTTTGATATAAAATATTGCATTCGTTTTTGTTGAACATATTTTGTAAACTATGTTATCTAGACTCAGGACACGAGTATTGGATATGCATGCAATCCAAGTGTCAAAAGCCAAGATGCATGAACACTGTCCAAATCTTGGACACGAATATAGGGCCAGCATCCAAAATATGGTCCTTCATATGTTTTTCTTCTACATTATGTCAGCCATATTAGTATTATATTTTTTTATTGTTATATGAGTCTAGCATAGATTTATAACTTTTTAGTCCAAAAAAGCATTTATCTAAACCGGCTACCGGCCAGTTACCTATACACATCACACTTGCAGCACATTTTCTAACAACCCACATCCTACTTCCAGTAAAAAGTTAAAAAGGTCATAAGAATGGCGGAACGGTGGAAACCGAAAAGAAGCAACAAATTAAAATCCTAGACTAAGGCACCCTACAACTGCTAGCCGCCCGTAGCGCCCTCCCTCTTCACTCCTCTCTCTCCAACCTTCAACACCCCCGCAGGACTCTCCTCCGCCTCCCCTCAACCCATATCCGCCAGCCTCATCTTTCTCCAATGCCGACTATGTTGGGATGACAGTGTCCAACGACTTCAGCGAATCTGACTCATATCCCATGTCCGGATCCACATCAAATCGTGTTGACATAGACAAGCTGTTACAGCAGCCCCAAGAGCCAAGTCTGGGTAACTTGGGTTGTAGATGTTGTCGACTAATTATCCAATTCATTCTTCCATTCTGTTGCGTCGAAAAAATAAAAAAAAACTCGCAAATAATTTAAATTCACTTAGGCATTACCTGTAGACTATACTCCCAAGTCCAACGTCATAGTGACCAGTGACCAGTGACCAGTGACTTTGGGTTTCTCTTGACTTTTCTCAAGAAAAATACATTAGCCGACACCATTGGGAGAAACCACAAAACAGGTAAGAGAGTGCTGTCTTCTATAACACACGAAATTTTGGGGGAAAATGTAGGGGGTACATAACAGGTAGTCAACCACAAGGAGAAATCCATTGAGAAGCTAGTTCCATGGTCATTAAACTACATTAACTGTACGGTGACAAGACGAACGCCTACAGAAGATACCACAATAGGCTGGCAGCCGGCAGGTCAGAATGGCCCTTCTCGTCCAATGATTGACAGTAGATGAGTTTTGTCACCCAAGTCTCATTTCCCCCTGCATAGGTACAACAATGAAGAGTCAATCTAGCAGAAGACGAATCTAGGAATCGAACAGAAATAGTCTATTTGCAATTCAAGAGCACTGTGAAGAATACCCCCCCCCCCCCCCCCCCAAAAAAAAAAACACAACAGAAATAGGGGCAAAGCAACCGCCCCGCCGGGGGGGGGGGTTTGGGAATCGGTTCTATGAATTGAAACCATGGTACAATGAAACGAGAATGGATTTCACTTACGTGTTCATCATCAGAGTAATGTTGTCTCCTTTTAGAAGGATCCTCCCTAAGGAAAAGCAACATTGGTTAAAACATCAGTTTGCGGCAAAGAAAAATCAGCCAATAAAGAATCTGCAACTCTATAAGCATCCTACCTAGTGATTTTCTGGTCTTCTTTTTGATATTCACCTCTTCAGCATCATCCAGAACCAAATTCATGTACTCATCAAATCCCTACAGAAGATCATGAATCAGAACATATAATTATTACGCAGAGCAACCTGATAAAAATTCATGAACGGATGAATTGTAGCTGCAGAAATGATAAACACAAAAAGAGCAGAATAAGTGACTGTCAAACGTAAACATCCAAATTGTTCTATTGCAAAAATATGTAATTATTACGCATACAATCACATTCAGTATTGAAAAAATTAATGTGATCTTGCACTTGCAAAATGCCTTCATGTTACAGGGCAGCAACAACGGACAAAATATAGTGAAAAGCAAAACACCACTTAGTAGTCTGTTCAAAAAGATAAAGACATATTCAGCCAGTATGCGTGTTGAATAACTAGTCTCAGCATAAGCATTGTCGCATGATCCGTTGCTCTCCTAGCTGCTCTTTGTGGCCTTGTTACTATATAGAGTGTGATCCTAATCACACTTCTTTAACTCGACTAGGGGGTGGAACTTGTCAGTACCCGGAGTCAGTTATCAAGGACTCAATTCAAAAGCCCCCTATCATGACCCAGCTAGATCAATAGTCAAATCTCTAGAAGGCTTGGGCATAATACATACAAATAGTGTAATGATGCACCTATTTCCTTCAGGTAGTAGGCAGGGTCAAATGGCCTACATCACTAAGTTGTGAGGGAGGAATACAGGTACCTATCTCCATTTTGTTCTCTTGGTTAGCCCAAGGCACCAAGATTTAAAGAAGAAGAAAAAGAACAATAGAAAGCAGACATATACATAGACAGCTGAGAGAACATAATTATGCACTGCTTAAGGCTTACGAATAATCTAATATCTAATATAGCTTCTAACTTTATCCCTCATTTCATCAAAACCATAAGCCCCCATAAATAAGCTGGATACATGAATTGTCATTGCCATATGGCAATGAGCACCATAGTCCATATAGCATCAAGCATCTATTCTAGAAGCACAGCACCAACTCCAACACTATAAACTGCCTCATCTTGACTATAATGTACATCACAGCCTCCAATAGCCTCACTCACCATCTTTCTGCAAATCTCCAAAAAAGTCTACGAAATTGGAACCCAAAGAAATTTAGGGGCTTGATTCAAGTAGGAGAAAGAGAAGGTTGCTTCAGAAAGATCCACAAAGACGTATACAATAACTGTCAATACACTCCCATATACCAACATATTCCCATTGGATGGTCACTCATAATAACAGTTATGAACTTAAGAACCTTTTTTTTTCCCATCCATTTTCTGATCCTCCAATGTAGCAGGCAAAGCGAAATGGATCTCATCACCAAATGCAAATCATGGCAGTCTTGTTACATTCACCGTCACCCAAGCACCAACAACCTAATCAAATTCTAACTTCCAGACGTTTACAATCAACAATAGAACACAGGAAGGACAATGCTTGCATGCTCTGCTTCTGCAAACCATATGTACCTACAAGGCTAAAACTCTGCAAACCATATGATATAGATTTTAGATTTTTCTTTTTTAAAAATCCTTTTAACGATAATGTTGAATAAATGTAATGGATTTTTTAGTTCTAACTATTTGAAAATATTCACTTAAGTATTCAAAACTGTCAACACTGGACAAGATTGGTTAATTAATTGTCCTTTTTTATAAAGAAAATAGTATATATTTATAGTTAATTAATTGTTCATTATGACAAAGTTTACTTAAATCAAATAAAATAAAATTTGTATAAGAACAATATGGCATAAGGAAGCCTATCATATGCTCCACGCACTAATAACGCACACAATGACAATGTCACCTAGTGCTAAGCACCAAAATACGCCGTAAACCATCGTGCACACATGTGCACGTGTGAAACTGAGCCACTAGCAGAAACTAGCCCAATGAAGTTCAAATGTTCAATATAAAGCACTAGAATGTATAATAAGTCAATGGCACAAACTAGCCCCACAAAAGCCTATTCTTATTCAGAAGGCCATATAACATATTTATTTATACAGAAAAAGATGGCCCTTAATATTCGAATGTCGGACAAGACAACTATTCTGTGCTCTGCCTCTATAAGTTTACAAATGATTCAATAATCATTAGAAGCTATCAATTTCTATTAGTCTCCTTTTCAAACTCCAATGTCACCTCTCCTAAAAGACTCAGGGTATTCTTTAAAATTACTCTTCATAGAATACATAGGGCATATTGCCATTATGTTCATGTGATTTAATAATCTTTGGCATTATCTTGAAATGAATTAAGTAAACTAAGAAGTATTTCATTAATAGTTCAATATGAAAGACATTAACGAAGTAGACACTATCTTAGGCATTAAAATAACGAGATAAAGGGGTTACGCTCTAAATCAATCCCATACCGTACCTCAAATTCTAGATGAGTTTGAAAATCTTAGGATTAGAAAGGCCAATACCTCCTATGACACGCATAGAATAAATTAAAAATCTAGGGATAGCTTGAGCACAACTTGAGTGCGCTTCAACTTGAGCGCGCCCAGGACATCAGGAGGTTGATACTTTCATGTATGCAATGCATTGTACAAGAGAGGACATTAAGACATGTATGTGAACTGTCAAGATTCATGATTAGATCTAGACATGATATCAAAAAGAAATTGCTAAAGTGATTGGATATTTGCTAAGAACTATGGATACTCAGTTTATAGCCTTAGTTGCTTCACGCAAAGAAACACAACAAACATCTAAGGAATTAGTTACAACATATCGAGTCGTGTCACAACCAATGTCCCTTACTTCCTTACATCTGATAGCGTAAAGTGTACAACAAAACTACACATACTAGTCTAGAATATGAGAATGTGAGTAACTCATTACACTAATCAAGGACGAAATCATATTGATCTTATTGTGTTAAATTAGCTCAGACAACAATTTAGCTGATCTTTCAACATAAGATTATCCGCAACTACAATGACGTTAAAATTTTTTTTCAATTGTCACCAGTAATAGTCCTGACTTTATTTTAGCGAAAGTTAGAACTAAGGTTTGAAGGGAATGACAAATTGCTATAGTGACTTATAACATTAAGGATTGGATTTAATGTAAGATTGGTCTGAAATTGAGGGTGAACATGGCTCTTACAATCTTACTGCAAGTCATGTCATAACTCATAAGTAGCATGAACATTTGCAGCGCTCCACCTATGTGAACAAAGAAGTCATTCTGCATTTCTGCTTCCATGAGTTCCAGCAATGATGTTCAGTGTTAGTTCTTGCATTTATTCAAGAATTCGGTATGAGCAAGCAGCCATTTTAACGCTTTTCTAGAGATATAATGTGATTATGTGTGCCACAATTCAAACTCACAAATGAGATTGTTGACTTAAGCTAAAGGCAAGTTGTACCCAAAGGGATGAACTAAAAGAAAACTTAATGCATGCACAACCATGTTACTGGAGATAGTTTATACAATGTTACAAACTACTGAGGGATAGTTAAGTAGTTTGTAAACTTGTAAAGCTTCAAACAATTAGAGTAATTGTTCTATCCCATATTCGAAGACAAAGGGACAATTTCTACTTCATATAGAGATGTGATCAATGGATTTATGAATAATGACTACTATTGTGTTAGTTTGTGCTAGTGGCCAATTATAAGGTTCAATGCTTGGCACTCAACCACACAAGCACATGTCATGCTAGCTCTGTCTGCTTGTTGGCAGCTTATTAGGCTACACTTGGCATTTAGTGAGCTCGTGTATAGTACAGGTGCATGGGCATAAGTGGATCTGCCTATACCACGCATCTTTAAATAAATTCTATAAAAACGAGAGAAATAACTGAGTGATCTCATCCGATTTTGACCACTTATACAAACAGTGATTAATAATTCCAGA
This sequence comes from Carnegiea gigantea, assembly GCA_029747015.1. Lineage (NCBI taxonomy): Eukaryota > Viridiplantae > Streptophyta > Magnoliopsida > Caryophyllales > Cactaceae > Carnegiea > Carnegiea gigantea. Next base: position 327,294 of record JAKOGI010000180.1, on the reverse strand, counting down.
CTGTTAGAGTTAATAAATTTTGCTGTTATTCATGCATCCATATGATTAACAGCCAAAAAAGGTTACCTAGTGCAGTTTATCTCTTTCCTTTTTGCCTGACCATTTTTCAAGAGGCTCAGTGGTATATTCTGAAATTGCTCTTCACAGAATACAGAAAACGTACTATATCCTGCAGGTTATGTCATGCGCAATTCTATGTGAGGTCAAGCAAATAATATCTTCAAGAAAATGTTATTGACCCCATACACCTTGAATCCAATCCCTTGTTTCACTTTGATTTTACTATTTCTCCCAACAATTCCATTGTCTCATTCTATATCCACCGAAAGCACGATGAAATGAACCCAACATCAAATACCAACAACAACCATCAAGTGCAATAGACCTTCAACAGAAGCGCAAACAGAAACAACACAATGAGGTAATTTATTGTGGACCATTTTCTCCATTGAGAACTAAAATCCTAATTTTCGTGTGATAAACCTCCCTCAATCTCAGATCACGAATTAACCCATCACCAGACCAAGTACAGGGTCTACTTTGGATATGTATACTCATAAATTTTATAGAACGATTCAATTTCCAATCCTTTGTTTGCCAGTCGATTCATAACCATTATCCTAAACACTTACGCCCTGTTCTTTTCGTAATTTAATGGACCCGACCCACTCCTTTCCACTACCACCCACTCCTTCCCCCCCTTCCCACATCTTCCTACACTTTAAAAAAAATACCACTCCTTACCACTCTCACCAATTTTCACCCACTCCTTCCCATTCCTACATATAAATATTATTTTCTATATTTTGAAAACTTTTATAATTTATGTAATTGTGTGTATGAATAGTCTGATAACAATTATGAAAAGTTTTATTTATTTTTCGGATGTTATGGAAATATTTATTAGACGTGCCGGAAATTATAGATGACGTAATTTTTGTTATATATATTAAAGAAATAATAATTTTTTCATACTCTGTTAAGCAAATGTTAGTTTTTTTTTTTTTTAACTGATAGATATTTTGAGTTTGATTCTGTATATGGAAGAGATGCTTAAATTTTTTTTTTTTTGGCGTTGGTTACGAAATATTTGTTATAGTCACCAAAGCGTGCATGATTGTTGCTGTATGCGTAACAAATTTATTTTTCGTTCATCGTAATTTGGAGCCAAATTTGCAGATATTTTTCCGGCATAATGAAGAAACGTGTAAATTTTTTTTACGTTGCTTGTAATTCGTGACAGGAAGTGCAGATGCGTGCAGATGCATTGTACGTATATTTTAAGTAGATATTTTTTTCCGTTACGTTAATAACAAAATATTAGAAGTTCTTCACACAAATTACAGATGATTGTTCACTGAAGACCTATTCTTTTCGTTACGAAATATGGGTTGGTAAGTGTGTGAAATTGGTTGACATTGGTAGAAGTGAGTTAAAGTAAGTTGAAGTGAGGATTTTTTTAATTCAAGTGGGCTAAAATAGGTTGCAGTGAGTATTTTTTTGTTAAAGTGGGTTGAAGTGGGTTGAAATTGGTTGAAGTGGGTTTCTTTTTTTTTTTTTTTGGTATAATGGGTAGAAGTTGGTTAAAATAGTGGAAAATGGGTTGAAATTGGTTGAAGTTGGTTGAAATTGGTTGAAGTTGGTATTTTTTTAATTAAAGTTGGTGAAGTAGATTGAAATTGGTTGAGATTGAAAAATTTGAATTTACCAACGAAAAGCACAAGGCTTGAACGTATGTATATTTTTTTTATTATTCGTATTTGGTTGATATATAAAAAAAAATACATCCGTAATTTGTTTTACGAATAACGAAAACTACAATTTTTGGGGGATAACAATGGCCACGAAACAATATTTTGTACCTGACTCAACACAGAAAAATATTTTTTTCACTCTAAAAATTTTTTTATCATCGTTAATTACTATCACAAATAAAAGATTAGATTAAAAAACAAAATGCACAGCTTATATCAACTCTCTTAATTCATTCATCCCTTCCCACTCCTTCCCCCCTTTCCCATACTAAAAAAAAATACCACTCCTATCCACTCCCACTCACTCATTCCCTCCCTTTTCCACTTCCACCCATCCCATATCTACAATTTTCCAACGAAAAGAACAGGACCTTAGTGATGAAGGCGTGATCTTAGAAAACAGATACCATCCACAATAGGTAAAATACACAACCCTCATTTCCAAGTAAGTTAACTGCCCTCAGATCCACCCCCCTGAAGAGAAAAATAAGCAAGGACTGATGACCACGAGAGAAGCAAGTTCAAAAAGCTATCACTTGAATTAAGGGGATTATCTTGTGAAAAATCAAGGAGATTAAGGGAAATGAAAGTTAGGACTCTATCATTTTAACTAGCGCTGGAGCCCAAATACCCGAATTTGTCCAACCCGTAAAAAACTGGGTACTGTCATGAATTTTTCCTCAGAATTTTAAATTCAGACACAACATTTTCATATTTCTATTGTCCGAACCGGATTTGACCAGAACTTAGCATTGTCAGAATTGTCCGACTCGAAAAAATTGAGTATCGGACATCAAATTCTTGTCCACATTTTGATATTGTCGACTTTGTCCAATCCGAATTCGACCCAAACACGAAATTTTGACAGCACTAATTTTAACTAATGCGAAATTTACAGCAACAAAGCATTGAGACAAACCTTCTTATGAACAAAGTCAATCACTCTTTCCTAGTAAATGCATACCTATATAAAAGCTCATTGAAGAAGGCTGCAAAGGTAAGAACAAAACCATACAGTCATAAAGCTAACTAGTTTGAAAAGCAGGAGTGGTCTCGACATTGAAATGATTAACACACTAACATTGAAAATAGAAATACAAGATTGTAAATGTAACTCGTAGGCAAAGCAAGTTTGATTCTATGTGAAGCCTAACCTACCACGATAAGTGATTACGTTCATCAACAAATGTATCACTAGATAGCATCGTATACGAGGCACAATCAAAGGAACACTATAAACATAAATTTACTTACAATTATACGACCCTCAATCCTCAGATCCTTCTGCTCAAACAACCAAATCTGAATGCGAGCTTTCTGCAATCAAACAAGAGATAGAAAAGGACAATAGACAAATAATAAATTAGCAAAAGAACAAGGCAAAGCGTAAATTGTCCAATGATGAATTATATGAGCAGATAGATTGAGAGAGAAAAAGAAAGCTTACGCTTTGAAGAAACCTGAAGATCAGGTTCTAGGGCATCAAAAATTCCGCAAAATCAAACGCCATAAGAGACAAGAAACAAGCACAACAATGAGAATATAGCACCATGAATTGACAAAAAGCTTTCAAAAGAAAAGGAACAGTAAGTAGAAAAAAGAAGACTTACGATAGGTTGGGTCATAATACGTTGAACTTTGGTGCTCGCCATTGTTGCTGCTTCTCAATTTCTCTCTGCTTCTCTCTTCTCTGTATTCAACAATGGCGTTCCCTCCTAAAACCCTAGCACTACCAAAACGAAAAAGCCAAACCCCGGGACTGCGTGAGCACCCGTGACTCGTGAGAGTAATGAGTTGATATTATTTGATAAGACACACTGTTGCTCGTCTCTCTTTTTCTGTTACTAATTTGTGCCCGTACTCTATATTCGCACAAGCTTTTGAATAGTAAATATCAATGCAATAATCTTATTATGAAATACAAAGTTTCAATTGCTTATTTGAAAAACAAATTTAAATTTTATTTGATGTATAAAATCAAAATTTAAATGATCAGTCTATTACTTAAAGTAAAATGCAGAAACATAAACGTTGTTTTATATTTAACGTAAAATTTTCAATGAGCTTGTTTATATGAGGGATAGAGAGTTTAATACTATAATAAGCTAAGGGTAAATTTGGAAATAAAAATTGAAACTTTAGCGTACCTACTGTAACGTTAAGTTCATTAACGTTTGCCAAACGCTAGTGAAGCAGTATCCATCGATAAAAAACATCAATTTATCGAACAATTGAATTAAATGGAAATAGAGTTTTAAGATAACCAAAATACTAAACACTATTTAAAACATTGTCGTTGTATAGTCCTAATGGGACAAACGCGAAGCTAGAAGATGAAAAACTTTTTAGCCCTCTATTCTTATGCGCTTTGTAGTTATTGAAAATAGTATCCTGTTCATCTATTAAGCATTTTGGGCAATGATAGAGTTGACCAAAAGTTCAAGAACTACAGGCATTTTTCAATAAATCAAGAAAATTATAAGTGATCAATGTTACCGAAAGTATACGGTATGAATAATGAACAAACATATAGGGGGGTGTTTGGTAAATAATTTTTTGGAGAGCTTTTTTGTCAAAAAGAGTTTTTTTGACCAAAATTAGCTGTTTGACCTAGTTAAAGAACTAATTTAAATGTTTGGTAAAATAGTTTTTTGGAAGAGCTTTTTCGATCCAAAAAGCTAATTTGAAAAAGCTAATTTGATTAGCTTTTTAGAAAAGCTTTTTAAGGAATTAGTTTTTTATCTCACAACTTAGTTAGAAGCAGCTAATTTCACCAAACAGTTTTTCTACGAACTGCTAATTCAAACAGTCAGGGACGAAGTTAAGATTTCACGTTAAAGGGGGTCAAAGTATTGAGTTATAGATATAAAAAGTAAAAATTTCATAACAAGATTTGAATACAAGCACACCCATGTGGGGTTGAAGGCATAACTACCACTCTGGTCAATTGTACACTATGCATTAATCTAACACCTAAATTTTATATAGAGGTTTTTGGGTTGGGGGAGGGGGGCCATGGCCTCCTTTGGCCTAATGGTAGCTTCGTCCACGCAAACAACTAATTCAAACAGCTAACAGCTAATACAAACAGCTAACAGTTAATAGCTGTTTGCCAAATAGGGCCATACTATATGAGCAAAGAGTCAGTCAAGTGAACATCAAAAATAATAAGAATGGTCCAAAAATGTTAGATATAAACTTTGTGTGTGGTACAACAAAGTATCCTAATCAATTAGATCTCCAAATACAGATAGCATCTTGATTTAAAATTCAGGCATAACTGAAATACCACATAATATTGCGAGTATATTCAAATTGTACTCATGACGTACGTTTAGTTTTCATTATCACCAATACATCGTTCTCAGAATTCTATTAGAATGTTTTCTGTTAATGCTTAACGCAATGGGACACCCTTAAGGCAGTATCCATTGAAATTAATAATTAAAGTTAAACATATTAATCAACAAAAACCACAATCCCTCCACGATAAGGAAATACCTATTTCTAATGCTGACCACCATGATTTATTCTATACGGAAGACAGAGAAATAAGAGAGTGTTTGAAACAAACTCAATTAAACCAGCAGTGTTGTTGCAGGAGATACAGAGGAATATTCATATACAGATTTGTCTATAGGGTAAATGAAAGGAAAAAATAAGTAATTCTTGGGTGTGTAAATATGAGGTGATTAACTGATTATTGCTTGGGTGTGCCAAGGTATTTTTGTACATGTTTCTGAGCTTCAGTGGAATATTACTGCTTACTTACCCCTCCAAAAAAGAAAAAAAAAATCACCAAAAACAACCCTGAGATAAGTATACCCAATGTTCTGACCATAGTTCGGGGCATCGCATGTGTGACATTTCTTGCTGATTCCACCATAAAGATGATTCTTCCAAATTACTCGCTTTTTTTTCTCTCCTCGTGCATTCTCATATTGAATTAATGCACATTTGTGCAAAACATGCAACCAACCAAACTTTCAAATCCTGTGTGTATTTTCTATGAAAAAATATCCATGAAATGAAAGAGTAAGGACCTGTTCTTTTCGTGGGTGAATTTCAAAATACTAACCTCAACCAACTTCAACCAACTTCAACCCACTTCCACTATTTAACCAAGTTCAATTTATCACATAAAAAAATTCAACCCACTTCAATCCGCCTCAAACTATTTCAACCCACTTCACCCACTCCAATTTACCCATGAACAGAATAGGCACTAAGATGAAACCTTGAGGCATATTGAGTCCATGACATGATTCGTCTATTTTTTCTCTTTGTTTGCTAGCGTCATCTTTCCTTCTCTACAAAAGAAAGAATGAGTAAGCAGACAAAACAAATTAAATTAATAAAATTATGATAAGAAATAGAGAAACGAAAAAGAAAAATAAAAGTTGTCATGCTTTCAATAAAGAGGAATATGGAAGGGTCTAATTTCGGATCCAATCATGTTCGGTTCATTTCACTCGATTTTGCTCCAATAAATTTGCCTCGCAAAGAAAAATAATTTTGGGTAAAAAATATTCAGGTTAGTTCGGTTCGGTTGGAGTCTGTAACGCCCCCCAAAAGCTACTGCTACTTATCTTAACTTAACCATGAATTTATTAATCTACAGCGGAAGACTTTTGTTTTGAAGGGAGGCGTTACCGCCGTTCCGGAATGGAACAAGGCTATTTAATTTTCTAAACCTCTGATGTCACCCAAAATAAGTATTTGTCTCTTCATACTATTTGTTTCCCATGTGATAACTTGATGGTAACTATAACGCTCCCAATTGTTAATGTCTGATTACTGTAACTTAATCGCCTATTTACTGTTGATTTGTAGCGGAAGCTTTTGATTGGAGGCATTACCGCCGTTCCGAAATGGAACAAGGCTCTCTGATTTACTAAACTTCTGAAATCATCTAAAATAAATATTTGCCTACTCATACCGTTTATCTCCCATGTGATAACTTGATGTACCCATGCTAATCATTATTATCTTCATGTTTCACAAAGTAACATCATACAGTCCCCAGGTTACTAACCTATCATCACTGTGAGCGTTGCCTAGCTGGCGATTAGTAATGTCCATTGTTTTGCTGCTTTCTGGTGTCACAGGAGGATGACTATTCGATTTTCCTCACGCCTAAAACAAAAAAAACATAAAACATTGGAATAGTGAGCCGAAGCCCAATACGTACAATCCCATGCAGTAAAATAAGTTTTATGTGAAATTCGTTGGGCCGGCTGCATTTCAAAACATTTTGCTTTGCAAATAGGAGAGAGAGCACTATGAATTGAAATTGACTTGTTGATTATTATCTGAAAGTGAATCCCTTGGTCGATGTACATCTTGAAACGATCATACTTTGGGTGCTCACCCCTCAAGCCGATCGAGAAGCCTGAGTTGACGCCGCGCGCCGGTAGATTGGTCGGCATAAGCCTTGATAATTGTTGGGCATCAGCCCTGATGATGATTAGCGGACCCACTTGTTTATGTGACAAAAACATTGAGAAATTGATTCATTAAATGAATCTTATATTAATTTTGCATTGCTGAGAACACTGTGAGTTTTTGAAGAGCACAGACAATGTACGTACCTGATCTTTGAGATTCTCTCTCCTTTGAAAAATGTGCACTGGCAGTTTGAACCGACAGATGTGGCCTCCCTCCTGCTTTGCATATGTAATTCTCTTTTGATTAGTGCAAGGTTGTGAAATTTGTTATCAATATGTAAAAAGTTATTGGCCTGACTTTACTTGGTTTTGCTTTTCATCCTTGTCCTTGGATACTGCAAATATTGGCTTAATGAACGTGATAAACGCGTAAAGGAGGTAACAGTGTTGTTATTACCTTATTGTAATCGTTGATATAAGTTCGTTACTTCCTTACTTTGTTAAATTATTCCCAGTATGGGCCCTTGTTATTAATGTCTGTCATTGCATAATTTAAATTATTACCTTATGGTCATTTATGCCCGAATCATTATTAATGTTTTTAGTACCATTACTAGTTCCTGGCATTGCCATGTGAATGCAATAAATGACATAACAACAATCACTACTATGACCATAATTCTAGAATGTTCTGTAATAGCCTTGCTCAAGACATGAGTTTTTCTTTCAAAAACGTAACGTAATGAACCCATATAATCACATCTCATTAAACATGACATCCTGATCAAAATTCGTAATTCAGAAAATACATGCTTGGAATTCATGACTTACAACGTGTACCTCCAAATTCACGACTTTTTATTACAAATGCCCCAATAATATGTATATTTTTCAGAAAAATTGTCACAATATTGTCCAACCCAATAGCTCCCAATAACCTACGCATTAACTGATCTTCAGCATAAAATTATTAGGCAAATTTTCCCTCGATTTCATAACTTTGAAACTATAGTGAATGCATTCATATCCTAATTAACAACTCGCAATACCTCAATCGTTACAATTAATCATGAAATTATATGATTGACATTTACCGCTTGACATGAATATTATAAAATATCAAATGTAAATTTTTAAATCGAGGAATCAAGAATTACTCACCTCAAAATTACTCTAGAACCCAAACCTTCAATCTCCTTTTCCTCCTTTTTTTCCCCCTTTTTCTTTTCTTCTTTCTCTCTCCTCTCTTTCTCCTCTCTCTCTCTTCCTCTCTCTCTCCTCTCCTCTCTCTCTCTCTCTCTCTCTCTCCTCCTCTCTCTCTCTTCTTTCCCCCTCCCCTGACCGTGTGTGTGTGTGAGAGAGAGTGGAGTGCCCCCCCTTCACATATATATATATAGGGGTAAGGACAAAATGGTAAAATTAGTTTTTTTTTTTTTGGGACTAATCTGGAACTTTCCTTTTTTTTGGGGGGGAAAAATCTGAAAACTTTTGGAAAAATCCTTTTTTTTGGAGTCGGTTGACCGACGTTGACCGGTCAAACTGACTTTGATCGGTCAAAGTCGGTTTGACTGGATTTTTTTTGGGGGGGGAAATTTTACGCGATATTTTTACGTTAGCAGAGCAGACGTCCAACTATTCTTTTGGAATTTAACGAATTATTTTAGGAGTAACCAAAACTTTATTTTCGAGACCATTCTGCCGATTCAACTTGCAATGGTACAAAGGCATATGAAGAAAATGCTGAAATTGAAATGAGAAAATGACGGATTGAAATACCGGGCCCAAGTTGATAAATTGTAATTAGGATGATTCAATCTAATTAATACGGTAATTAGGGTCGGGCCGTTACAGCCTTCCCCCCTTAAAATAAGTTTCGTCCTCGAAACTTGCAGGTTGAAAGATATTCTTACCGTACCACAACGAAGTACGGACAGTGACTTCATTATAGTAACATGATATGGATTTGGAACATAATTCATGAGTTGTGGGATGTGAGAACATTCTGTATATGTTCATGAAATGACTTGCTTAGGTGTAAATTAGGCATTTTATGCAGTGTATACTTGGAGGATACCTTTGAAACTTCTTCCTTTAGATTGCTCATATTATTTTTGAAGTTCCTGTAAGATCCCATGAATTTCAGTGGACCATTTTGAGTTTAGTGATTCTTGGAAGCATTTTGAAGAAGTGTATAAAGAGCAATAATGAAGATTGAGTGAGATCGATCATGTAGTTATGTTGTGCATCTTGGGCCAAGTCACTTAAGGGGAAATACATATTCACAAACTTCCGTGAAACTTTTAGCTTGGGAAGAAGGTGGCTATGTGGGAGCTTGATTGTGGGCTTTGCCTCAATTGGGAATTGAGAGAGTAGTGAACTTAGTGGGCTTAGGAGTTCTATTAGATTTAATGACCTACTTGGGGTGAAATTCTAGATAGTATATGAATAGTGGGGAACGCTGTGACTTGGATTTGGCCTGTGCAAGCTCCTGTGAAAAATTCTCAAATCAATATGTATAGCATACCCGTGAATGAGAGCAATGGATAGGGTGGTAATGGGAGTCATTGCCTACGACAGAACTAGATGGTAAAGTCAATACAAATAAGGGATTGTTGTCGAATGACTAAATGAAAGATGGCCATGAATTTTCAGAAATCTGAAAATAGGATGTGAGTTCTCGTTCAAATGTGTTGTTACGTCACGCCTGTTTGTAACTTTTGAATATATGAATTTGAAACCTTTTTGTCCTATGGTCGTGGATTTACTTTCTTGGAGCTTGTTCCAACGAGTTCGAACTAACTTTTCTTTTTGGGTACGTCAGTGGATTCGTCCGTTTTATGTGTTATGTTCGTTTAAGGTTTTTCAGCGTGTCTTATTGAAATTTTTGGCATTAGAGTTTTGTCTTAGATAAGGTGAATGCGGATGGGGATGACATACAGATAATGTTTGATATCAATATTGAAAGTGCAAGTACGGAAAATAGATGGGATGATGAACATATTCCGTAATTAGGAGTTCATAGGGACCGAAAGAGCTAAGTGTCGTCGGCAAGCATGGCCTTGGTTGGAACGGTAATGGAAGTCAAGTAGACAGTATGTTAAGTAGTTTTAATAGTAACTTTGGATGGCTTTATGAATTTAGAGGCCAAAATAAGTGGCTGCTAGTCATTTGGAAAGGAAGTACGTATAATGCTAGTCATTTATGATCATTATTAGGCTTTCTTATTCTGATTAGGTAGTTAGAAGGTTGACTCTTAGCTCCAGGTGTGCTTTAGGAAGCATGGAATGGAATAGGAAAGAATTTGAGTATCCAACAAGGTGACCGTTTAGCCATTATCAACATGAAAAGTTGATGGGAGGATTAGGATTTGAATGAATAGAGTACAACATAGGCACAATGTTGAAATGAAACAACTTAAGTAAGATATCATGATTGCATGGAGAAAGCCGCGACGGTCTTCTGAGAGACGGAATTTGACGGGAAGGAAATTGGAAGGATTATGAAATATACATACATAATTACGCTCTCAACAAAATGTAAAAGAGAAAGATGATGGTCAAAAGTATTAGAATAGTAACAAGCGCTTAAAATCGAGCAAAAATGGACTCAATATTTAACAAGTTTTCAAAGACTTGGTGGGTGATCCTGAAAATGGGTGCGAACATTTATAAGGAAGCACCAACTTTCTAAAAGTTTAAAATTAAAGAAGGATCAGATAACGATGAAGAAAGCAACATTTAACGATGAGGCAAGTTTATCAATTATAAGAGATGACAGAAATAACAGTATTAATGCAAAAGATAGATTAATCAACAAGGTCTCGGATGTCAATTAAGATCTTTTTAGGTAATTGTTCGGGGTGGAGGGGGTAAAGTAGCAATGAGACAATATCAATGCAGAGGTTAAGCTGATTAAGGCGGAGTTGGTTACTGACTAAAAGTATGAGAATGGTCATTGATGTGACAGTTTCATAAAAGGAGCCGGTTACAAATTTCGAAACGATGGATAATTAAAATATTATAACTGAAAGCATAAACAATTTAGGAACAGAGGGCAATAAAAATAAGATGATTTTAATAGTAAAATGAGCTATCTATGGAATGAGGGGCTGTTAAGAGCAGAGAGATCGCATTACCATTGACATAACGGTCGCAAAAGGTAAATTGATGGCAGATTTGGAAAACGATGGATAGGAAAGTTATTACCGTGATGTAGATAGAGTAAAAATAAGCGATAAGTATAAACGATTTAGAGATAGAGGGCACGAAAAAGGAAAGCATTCCAATCATTGATTTCACAAAATCAAAGCTTTTGTACACGAATCCAAAACCCGAATGGTAGGAGAGTAGTTATCCATGTAATGATTGGATGTTAGGGGGGAAAGAAAAGATCACATCATCATTGAATTAAGGGCCCCGGGTGAATGAGCGGAACAAAGGTAATCAGTGGAGGCATGGGAGAGACATGATCTATCATAATGGTAAGGATTCCCTTGTAAACATTAAAGTCTTGAGATAATTCAATGGAGGAGAGGATGGGTAATGAAGTATTGATGCAACAATTGTATAGTTTGCAAAACTGTATGAAAAGGAATTACAAATTAACGTATGTTATTGCTTAATAAGGGGGTTGCCAGTTTTAAGTGGTATCTCCAGAGATCAGGAAGGATGTTAACAATGCTACTTAGGCAGATAGAGGGCCTATTATCAAGTGTGCAAAAATCAGTGGACTCCCATTTGGATCAATACTGGAATTCCTACCATTAAGGTTTTTGAGAACTTGGAGGGGTCAAAGGAAAGTTGTCGGGGCTTTGTTTGATACCCAGATATCTCATGGATTTTAACGCCCCTCAATTCTGCGTAACTTATCTCATCAATTTCTTACCAATACATTCAGTAATCCCCAACGTTCAATCCTTGAGGGTGTTCATATCTATTTCCAGCATCGTCCACCATGTCCTTGCAACTTGTTAAATATTGAATCCATGCTTGCCTGATTTTAAGTGGTTACCAATATTCTCTCTCACTTCATTTCATGTGTCACACACTGATCAGTAAGTCAAACTTCTAACTACTTAACCAAATTACCACTGATATGACGCAAGAATTTTCCTCAGGTTTTCGATGAGGCAGATAGAAGATGAGCCGGCATAAGTTTATTACCGAAGTTTGTATGCGTATCGTTTATTTTGGGATGTAACCCCAGTACTTCGGATGTGTGATCCGTTGAGTTGTATTTTTTATGTCTTTGTTACTATTGAACTTATGAAATGGTTTTACTCCAGGTGTGTGGCCCGTCGAGTTATGGTCTCCGGCGTGTGGCCGTTAAGTTTGATTTGGCCTCCTTTTGTACTTAGTTTTAATGCAGAGATTTAATGTAAGTTTTTAAACCTGGGAAATGGTCAGTTTTCAGGGGAAATTATGCCCGTTTTACTCCAGAATTTAGGAAAACTTATTAATTCATACCTACAACCTTTTACGGGGACCAAAGGTCTGAACCCTGCTTTTGACGAGCACTGCAAAAAGCGGTTGCGGTCAAGTTGCATTTCAGTAGTATGGACTAAATCCTGTACCTTATAGATGCGATTACCAATAGAACTGGCACAAGTACACGTCTCTCGCATTGCGCAACTTAGAAAATATCTTCCAGATGCACATCATGTCATCGCCTCTCACAATTATGACTTCCAGAGTTTCCAGTACGGTAAAAGTTTCCTTCAAACTGCAAGTTTCGAGGACGAAACTTATTTTAAGGGGGGAAGGCTGTAACGGCCCGAACCTAAAATTCATTTTAATTACATTGAATCGTTTTAACGATAGAGTAATCAAGTTGGGCGCCGCATTTCAATTCAGCACTTTCTATATATATATATATATATATGTGCGCAATTGTAGGTTGAATCGGTAGAGTGGCCTCAAAGTGGATTTTTGGTTACTCCTAAAATAATTCATTAAAATTCTAATAAATAATTGAATGTCTGTGAATATGGAAATGTTCTCTCAAACTTTACATCCAAAAGATTAAAATTTTAAATTCAATACTATATATATCTATATATCAATGTATATGTAATGCGGGGGAAAAGAACAAGATAAAAGAAAACAAGATAATTAAAAAAAAAGGTGTAAACCGACATAAGTCGGGTTCAAAGCCAAACAAACCCCCCAAAACTCTCAACCTCTCCTCTGCCTTCTCTCTAACCCGACACCCCCCTCTTCCTCTTCTGTTGCTGCTCGCCGGCGGTTTTGGCTTGCCGGCTGCCCACCATCGCTGTCGCCGGCAAGCCCGAAGCCCCCAAGCAAGCCGTGTGTTCTCCCTCTCGCAGCCAGTGTGCATCGGCAACCCAACCGACCCCAGCTGCCTGCGTTTCCCTCTCTCTCCGTCTGCTCGAAGCCCGGCGCCTCCTGTTCCCAGTCGGCGACCCCCCACCCGACAATACCACCATTTTCCGCTCCTTGTTCAAGCTCCAATTTACTGTGGAAGGTATGAAATCCTAACCTCCTTCAATCTGATTTTGGACTAAATTGTGAGTAAATCTTGTGATTCATGCTGTAATTAATTGTGGGAATGTTAATTTGGAATTTCCAGGGTTTAGTTAATGTTTGATATGCTAGAGGTTGTAAGCGAATCATAATGCATGCTTGAATTATCTAATTAGCTGAGCCCTTAGCACCCATGACCTAACCCAACATAATAAGAGTAATTATTGATACCGTCTCCTTAGAACCTCTTATGAATATTGTGGAACTAAAATTCATCCCTAATAACCTCCAAATGTCCCTAGAAATTGTTTTAGCCTCATAAGAGGTGTGGACATTGTCGGTCCAATGACGCTATAGATCTTCGAATCTCTTAAAGAGTTTCCTCAACACATTTCAAAAGTTTTGCATCTCCATGAAACATGCTCTTTAGGATATATTGACGCCTATACCTCTATAAGTTCACCCAACCTAGAGGTACCGTTAATGACAATACCTCGTTTGCATAACACATTATCTTAATGCATATAACTCATATATTATCAAGCTACTGAATTGCCAATACCAGATGTATCATACTAAATGCTTATTGCAGATCATCCATGACAATACAATAGACCCGCTAACATCCACCAAGTCACTGCTTTCGGTGAGAATTATCATCACCCTAAGGCATCCTTTGACACGACATGGAAGCATCCCATGATGCATCTAGGACAAAATAACACATCGATAAAACCGTGAGACTCACCTAGGAAATATGGATATGCAATTGGAAATGAACTCAAACGAGAAAAAGAATTAATCGTAGGACTACAGTAGTTGTAGAGATAGTTTTGAAAACCTAGGTCCAAAGTAAAGTTTAGGCTAGGGGAATTTGAACAAACCACCTTACCCAAGGGATCTCTGTCACCCAATAGATAACAGCCATATCACTTCCAACCAAAGAACATCAAAACAACTTCCAAGCACGTACCTAATGCTTAAAACAAGCCCACACTTGACCAAATACGACCAAATATTTGAAGGTTATCCCTTTTTACCAACTGAAAACAAAGTCACCAAGGTTAAAATTCAGAAACGACAAGCACTGCATAATGAATGAGTAAACTATGAGACCATAATAGATATCTTGTACCCAATCAATAAAGAAGCACCAAAACGGAAGTCCAGACAAGAAGTTGCTGCCTACAGCCACAAAAGACGAGCTGCACTGAAATCAGAATCCCTTATTCACAAACTCCTCCACACATTGCGAATTCTCGCTATGAAAATCAATATCACTCCCCCTTTCAGGGGACTGGAAAGGAGGGATTTCTGTCAATCCCAAGCTCGATCATAGAATCAATGTGAACCGTAAATAACATTCATGTTCAAGGTACAAAAATACACCCCATCACTGACCCACCAGCTCCAGATCTGGACAACAATTGAATCAAGTTGAAAAAATTCTCAACGCAACTAAATATCAAAATGAGCTAGTCCACACCTAGATTGAAATCATCCTGGTAACTAAAACAGGCACCCAAAATCCCACAAGATTTGCTATGAGCTTAGTATATTTCTCTGGAATACTTACATCACCAAGAAGTTGACCAAGTGTATCCTAGCTCTACTTTGATGGTAATGGGATCCCTAGGATATTATTTCACTATGCCACTGACTGTATTATCAAAAGATAAAGGCTATGTAAAGGTTTGCTAAAACATCCTCATGAGGCCCTTATACATATGAACTCCTATCCAGCTTAACTCATAGGCATCCCTATAGCTCACAGTGATGCTAAACATGGCTCTGATACCACAACTGTAATGACTAATTTCTTATTAATTTGCAGCGGAAGGCTTTTAATTTGATTGGAGGCATTACCGCCGTTCCGAAATGGAACAAGGCTACCTAATTTACTAAATCTTTGGAACCACCCAAGTTAAATATTTGTCTACTCATGCTGTTTATCTTTCATGTGATACCTGGATGTACCAACGCTAAGTATGATTATCCTCAGGCGTCAAAAGAATAACAACACACAACCTCCAAGTTGCTAACCTATCATCACTGTGAGCGTTGACTGGCTAACGATTAGTAACGACCATTGTTTGCTGCTTTCTAATTTCGCAGGAGGATGGCTATTCATTTCTCCCCATACCTAAAACAGAAAACATAAAAACATTCGAATGGTGAGCCGAAGCTCAATACGTACATTCCTATGTAGTAATTTAGGTTTTATGTGAAATGAGTTTGGCCGGCCACATTTCAAACATTGTTACTTTGCAAACAGGAGAGAGAGAACGTATAAATAAAACTGATTTGCTGATTATTATCTGAAAGTGGACCCCTTATTGACGTCTGCTGCGATCTTGAGATAGGTGCACACCTCCCAGGCCGATCGAAGAGCCTGAGTTGCAGCCGCGCGGGTAAATTGAAGGGCATAAGCCCTGATGATTAAGCATTGACGGGCCACTTGCTTATATGACAAAACATTGAGTAAACTGATTCCTTAAAGGAGCATTACATTGATTTTTCATCATTGAGAAACATGTGAGTTTTTTAAGAACACAGTCAATGTACGTACCTGGTCTTTGAGATTCTCTCCCCTTTATAATGAAGAATGTGCATTGCCAGCTTGAAGCGACAGAGGTGGCCTCATTCCTGCTTCAAATATGTTGTTTTTGAAATTAGTGCAAGATTAAGAGCTTTTGTTAAATGTTTGAACTGACTGATTAAATTATTTAGAATTTCCTCGATCTCGCTTTTAATTATTCGTGTAATCATTATTATTTCTCTTTTATTTTCTCTATTTGCTTTTTAGTTTCTGCCCTCTCTTGATATTGTTAATATTTGTTTAATAAATGTTATGAGGGCATGATGGTGTGACACGCATTGGGTTTATTAATGTCGAAAGTGAACCCCTTGGTCGATGTACATCTTGAAACGATCATACTTTGGGTGCTCACCCCCCAGGCTGATCGAGAAGCCTGAGTTGACACCGCGCGCGGGTATATTGATGGGCACAAGCCCCAATGCTTGGTCACTGGGCGGGGTCACTTGTTTATATGACAAAACACTGTGAAACTTGGTTCATTGAATAAATCTTATGTTACTTTGCTTTGTTAAGAAATACGTGAATTTTCGAAGAGCACAGGCAGTGTACGTACCTGGTCTCTGAGATTCTCTCTCCTTTGAAAAATATGCACTGACAGTTTGAACCGATAGATATGGCCTTGCTCCTGCTTTGCATATGTAATTCTCTTTTGATTAGTGCAAGGTTATGAAATTTGTTCTCAATATGTAAAAAGTTATTAGCCTAACTTTACTTGGTTTTGCTTTTCATCATTGTCCTTGGATACTGCAAATATTGGCTTAATGAACGTGATAAACGCGTAAAGGAGGTAACAATGTTGTTATTACCTTATTGTAATCGTTGGTATAAGTTCGTTACTTCCTTACTTTGTTAAATTATTCCCAGTATGGGCCCTTGTTATTAATGCCTGTCATTGCATAATTTAAATTATTACCTTATGGTCATTTATGCCCGAATCATTATTAATGTTTTTAGTGCCATTACTAGTTCCTGGTATTGCCATGGGAAGGCAATAAATGACATAACGACAATCACTACTATGATCATAATTCTAGAATGTTCTGTAATAGCCTTGGTCAAGACATGAGTTTTTCTTCCAAAAACGTAACGTAATGAACCCATATAATCACATTTCATTAAACATGACATCCTGATCAAAATTCGTAATTCAGAAAATACATGCTTGGAATTCATGACTTACAACGTGTACTTCCAAATTCACGACTTTTTATTACAAATGCCCCAATAATATGTATATTTTTCAGAAAAATTGTCACAATATTGTCCAACCCAATAGCTCCCAATAATCAACGCATTAACTGATCTTCAGCATAAAGTTATCAGGCAAATTTTTCCTCGATTTCATAACTTTGAAACTATAGTGAGTGCATTCAGATCCTAATTAACAACTCGCAATAACTTTGGAGGCGTTACCGCTGTTCCGGAATTTAACAAGGCTATTTAATTTACTAAACCTCTGATGTCACCCAAAATAAGTATTTGTCTCTTCATACTATTTGTTTCCCATGTGATAACTTGATGTGCTAATGCTAGGTATTGACGAATAGCAACACATAACCTTTCAGTTACTAACCTATCATCACTGTGAGCGCTGACTAGCTAGCAACCAGTAAATGTCCCTTATTTTGGCTGCCTTCTGGTTTCTCAGGGGGGATTGCTGTTCACTTCTCCCCATACCTAAAACAGAAAACATGAAAACATGCGAATGATGAGCCGAAGCTCAATACGTACATTCCCATGCACTAAAATAAATTTGATATGAAATTAGTTGGGCCGACCGCATTTTAAAACATTTTGTTTTGCAAACAAGAGAGAGAGAATATGTAAGTACAATTGAATTGTTGATTATTATCTGAAAGTGAACCCCTTGGTCGATGTACATCTTGAAACGATCATACTTTGGGTACTCACCCCCAGGCCGATCGAGAAGTCTGAGTTGACGTCGCGCGTGGGTATATTGATGGGCACAAGCCCCAATGCTTAGTCACTGGGCGGGGTCACTTGTTTATATGACAAAGCACTGCGAAACTTGGTTCATTGAATGAATCTTATGTTACTTTGCTTTGTTGAGAAATACGTGAATTTTCGAAGAGCACAGGCAGTGTACGTACCTGGTCTCTGAGATTCTCTCTCCTTTGAAAAATGTGCACTGGCAGTTTGAACCGACAGATGTGGCCTCCCTCCTGCTTTGCATATGTAATTCTCTTTTGATTAGTGCAAGGTTATGAAATTTGTTATCAATATGTAAAAAGTTATTGGCCTGACTTTACTTGGTTTTGCTTTTTATCCTTGTCCTTGGATACTGCAAATATTGGCTTAATGAACGTGATAAACGAGTAAAGGAGGTAACAGTATTGTTATTACCTTATTGTAATCGTTGGTACAAGTTCGTTACTTCCTTGCTTTGTTAAATTATTCCCAGTATGGGCCCTTGTTATTAATACCTGTCATTGCATAATTTAAATTATTACCTTATGGTCATTTATGCCCGAATCATTATTAATGTTTTTAGTGCCATTACTAGTTCCTGGTATTGCCATGTGAAGGCAATAAATGACATAACGACAATCACTACTATGACCATAATTCTAGAATGTTCTGTAATAGCCTTGGTCAAGACATGAGTTTTTCTCCCAAAAACGTAACGTAATGAACCCATATAATCACATTTCATTAAACATGACATCCTGATCAAAATTCGTAATTCAGAAAATACATGCTTGGAATTCATGACTTACAACGTGTACCTCCAAATTCACGACTTTTTATTACAAATGCCCCAATAATATGTATATTTTTTAGAAAAATTGTCACAATGTTGTCCAACCCAATAGCTCCCAATAATCAACGCATTAACTGATCTTCAGCATAAAGTTATCAGGCAAATTTTCCCTCGATTTCATAACTTTGAAACTATAGTGAATGCATTCATATCCTAATTAACAACTCGCAATACCTCAATCGTTACAATTAATCATGAAATTATATGATTGACATTTACCGCTTGACATGAATATCATAAAATATCAAATGTAAATTTTTAAATCGAGGAACCAAGAATTACTCACCTCGAAATTGCTCCAGAACCCAATGCTTTAATCTCCTCTTCCTCCTTTTTTTTTGGGGGGGGAATTTTGCGCGATATTTTTACGTTAGCAGAGCAGACGTCCAACTATTCCTTTGGAATTTTAACGAATTATTTTAGGAGTAACCAAAATCACATCTGTCGGTTCAAACTGCCAGTGCACATTTTTCAAAGGAGAGAGAATCTCAGAGACCAGGTATGTACATTGCCTGTGCTCTTCAAAAACTCACTGTATTCTCAGCAATGCAAAATTAATATAAGATTCATTTAATGAATCAATTTCTCAATGTTTTGGTCACATAAACAAGTGGCCCCGCCAATCATCATCAGGGCTGATACCTAGCAATTATCAAGGCTTATGCCGACCAATATACCCGCGCGCGGCGTCAACTCAGGCTACTCGATCGGCCTGGGGGGTGAGCACCCAAAGTATGATCGTTTCAAGATGTACATCGACCAAGGGGTTCACTTTCAGATAATAATCAGCAAGTCAATTTCAATTCGTAATGCTCTCTCTCCTGTTTGCAAAGCAAAATGTTTTGAAATGCGGCCGGCCCAATGAATTTCACATAAAACTTATTTTACTGCATGGGATTGTACGTATTGGGCTTCGGCTCACCATTCTAATGTTTTATATTTTTTTTGTTTTAGGCGTGAGGAGAATCGAATAGTCATCCTCCTGTGACACCAGAAAGCAGCAAAACAATGGACATTACTGATCGCCAGCTAGGCAACACTCACAGTGATGATAGGTTAGTAACCTGGGGACTGTATGATGTTACTTTGTGAAACATGAAGATAATAATGATTAGCATGCGTACATCAAGTTATCACATGGGAGATAAACGGTATGAGTAGGCAAATATTTATTTTAGATGATTTCAGAGGTTTAGTAAATCAGAGAGCCTTGTTCTATTTCGGAACGACGGTAATGCCTCCAATTAAAAGCTTCCGCTACAAATCAACAGTAAATAGGCGATTAAGCTACACTAATCAGACATTAACAATTGGGGCCGTTACAGTTACCATCAAGTTATCACATGGGAAACAAATAGTATGAAGAGACAAATACTTATTTTGGGTGACATCAGAGGTTTAGTAAATTAAATAACCTTGTTCCATCTCGGAACGGCGGTAACGCCTCCCTTCAAAACAAAAGTCTTCCGTTGTAGATTAATAAATTCATGGTTAAGTTAAGATAAGTAGCATTAGCTTTTGGGGGTGTTACATAGTCAACTTTGATTTCAGGTCCACTTTGATTAATCTTGATTTCATGTCTACTTCGGATCAATTGCTTCAGTTGCTAAGTCATGTATAGATGCAGATCATTCGCCATGAATTTTGGATATGTTTTTCTAGGTCTAGCTTAGCTTCTCCTACAGGCAAGAGATACTTGGGAGCTTCCTCAATCAATACTCTATTAGCTTTGATAATTCTGTCCAAAAAACCAAAAAAAAAAAAAACTCTTACGCAAATTAAGGCAGCATGTAAGCACTTCATGACTCTATAAAGGAATAACGACTGAGTGCAAAAAATATTAAACTAGCTCAATTAGACCTGGCAAATGAGTTATTCGGTTTGGGTACGGGTCAGATCAAGTTTAGTTTAGGTCATATTTGGGTCAAGTGACATTTCAGGTCGCTTCGGTTTGAGTAGGGTATGGTTCGGTTCGGGTTGATTTCTGATCAATCAATTTTTGGTCAGATACACTCGTCATGCCAAAAGAAACAACTTTAATTTGTAGAAAATTTTGGGTCGGGTATGGTTCAGCTGGGATCAATTCGGGTTTCGGGTGAGCTTATTTCGGGTGTCGGGTGGGATATGATTGCGGGTCGTTTGATTCGGGTTTCGGGTCTTGGGTCAGTTTTGTCAGGTCTAAGCTCAACATAGTCAACAAGCACTTCATGACCCGCGAGGCATTTTCAAGCACAGCTAATGAGTAGCAGACATGTGGCGATGGGGCTTGAGGAGTGGAATGCGTTTCCCCGGCTGCTACTGCTCTAATATGTATACTTTTTTCAAAAAAAAGTTGGAAAAACTAAATTAATAAATTGAAAATCAAAACTTTTTTATTATTTTTTAATAGAAATAAATTTAGGTTGAAAATTAATATTGAAATTGTGAAAGCTTTCCATGTGCAAACTATTAAGTATAGGATGCTTTATTTTAATACACACCCAAACAAGAGTATGTGCGCACACACACACACATGAACAACAACAATAATAACTCCCGATGTGGCTTTTGCAGTATTTGTGGAGATTTAGATGCAAATAAGCTTACATATATAGATATGACTACCCATAGAGAGATCAATTTCAATAAATTCACATAAAAAATTTTAAAAAATATTTCAAAAGTTGAAAATCGTTAGATAAAAATAGGTATATGAATGTACATGCATGCAGACATACATGTACATGTGCATATGTATGTATGTATATATGTATGTATGTATGTATATATGTATGTGTATTAGTGTATACATATATGTGCATGCGTGTGTAAGTAGACACACGCACACACACGCACGCACACATACACGTATACATATGCATACATACGTGCATATGTATGTATGTGTGTGCGTGCATGCTTGCGCGCGCGTGTGTGTGTGTGCAGATACATACACACACACGTGCACGCGCGCACACATACATGTTTGTACACACATATGTATATGTATGTAACTATATATATATATATTATATATATATATATATATATATATGTATATATATATATATATATATATGTATATATTATATATATTTATATATGTATATATATATATATATATATACTATATATATATATATATATATGTATATATATATATATATATATATATATATATATATATGATAATTTTGATAAATGCATTAATATTTGATAAAAACATAAACCATAAATATAGTATCATACTTTGCAATTGGCATGGTAATTGATTCTCTATTGACAACTGTAATTACTATGGAAAATATATTTATCATGAGATTTGGAATTATGTTTTAAAAATCGTAATCTTTTATTATGAGAATCTTTATTAATAACTTTTACATTATCAAACACTAGTTTAGACCCGTGCTTTGCATGGTGTATGCTATAGTAGATAGTTTGAATAAATATATTTGACTTTTATAAAAATAATCCTTATGACGAACAATAAATCTTCTATAACCTGTGTGATCCCACAATAAAACTCTGAAGAAGTACCTATAATTCATATAGAAGAATATAGTACATAATAATGTAAACATACAACTTAAAAGAGTACTTAACAATAAAAACCCATTATCCATAGCTTCTCTGTGTTAAATTTGGAGTTGCACATGTACAATAAAGTACATTTAGAGCAAATAAATAAGTGCTGGCACTTTTTTTGAAAGTGGTGCAAGCGTCATAAAGCAGTTGGTAGATCTCATCCACATACGCAAAAATGCGAAGATATCTAACCTGTATAAGGAATGAAAGTAGAACTCAAGTAATAAAAATAATAATTAAATCATACAACATTTAATATTAATGGAAGAAGCAAAATTATAATGAATAATCGGTTTTGAAGAATATAATGGACGGGTGAGAAGGGAAAGGGGGAAATATCTGGCTAGAATCAATTCGTTGAAAATTGAAAATTTCTAGTAATAGGGCAACTATTACCGCCCAAATTATTATGAATTTTCCAATATCATGCACTCTATTTCAGGAACAAATTCAAAATTGAGAGCTCAGGATAATCAATGAAATGGATATATTTTTACTTTTGTTTATATTTATTTTTATTTATTTCTTTTGTCTTTTTGTATTCAAAAACCTAGCTATCTAAATCTAAAAAGATGTTGTAATAGTCTCCAAATTTAGGTGGGTGGACAATAAATTTACTGGCTTGGACACACTAATTTGGTTATTGGGACATGTTGTTTCATTTTTTAATGATATATAGGTCATGTATATTTTATTTGGACATATTATAATAATATGCATATGATTGATTGATATATAGGACATACATATTTAGCTTGAGGAAAATTAATTATAATCTATATGAGTTTTTTTCCTAATTGTTATGATATATTATAGGAATAATAATTTTGGAGGTAGGACATATATATATAGCATTTTTGAAAGGATTGCCTTATAAATAGGACACCCATCAATGTTTGAATAACACCATTTCACATAGAATAGGCTGAAAGATTCAACAATTTGACATGTATTCTTATTTTAATCTATGTGATTTTTAACATGAATCAAGCCAATAATAAAACACTGTTGTTTTCAATCAGCGAAATGCTACTTTAGCATATGCTGATAAATCCAAAATCTCCAACCTATTCATATACCATCAGAGAGAGGAAAAGCTTTGAACAACCCAGTACAAATATAATGCAATCCTTTGCTACAATTCATTTCTCTCTTAAGATATGATTATGCCTCCCTCTTAATGCCATCCCCTTTTTAGGAGGAATTATTTTTAACAGAAATAATGCCTATATTATTTTAAGAGGAATAATTTTTTGGTAATTATATTTTAACAATGCTATGTTTTAAGAATGCAGTGATTCTCATTCTTATTCGCATTTCCTTTTAATATTTTCATAACTAATATTTATATTTTCTTTAATTATTTTTTTCTTCATTTTATAAGAATTGATTAATTTAATATGAATGGATGTGATTAAGAGTGGGAATTAATCTTATGGTCCAAAAGTTCTGATTTTTGACAATGCAGGAAAAATTCACGACAGCACAACATTTTAATTTTTATATTATTATTCTTATAATAAATTATATAGTACAATCAGTCAACTAAAATGGTATCATTTTTAATACTTAAGCATAGAAATTGCATTTATATATTTTATTTATAGGAAAAATCTTACCAAAATCTATAATTGAAACATTGATAAATAGTAGAGTATAGATTTATTGAATACCAAACTTAAAACCATTTCTCTAATTTAATTTGTTGTCATAATTTTATTAATTAACGCTACCTAATTTTTCAGGATTGCATGCAGTATCATTTATGCTGCAAAATAGCTGTAGTAAAATTTGTGGTATATAGCTTAATATCTCCATAAATATCCACACCAAACGCACTATTGCATTTTCTTCGTCGATCATATACCCGCTTCCCATCTTCTTTTTTTTTTTTTTTTGGGATGGGTAAATTTACATAAGCATATAATTTAGGGAGAGCTCGGGGACAATAGTATTGTATGGTGAAGACAGTTTGGGTAAATTTTTTTCATCAATCCATCCCATTTGCTCTATCCTCAATTGTATAAATTCCAAAAAATTATTTCCGTTCGTATTGAAATATAATATTGTGATATATAACTATTAATATTCTAGTCAAGGAGGTCATTCTTCATCTGCACGGTGCAATATTGGCCTGATTGGATGGTGAAGTAAATGTAAGAACAAATGGCCACTTTTTGGTAATTATATTTTAAGAATACTATATTTTAAGAATGCAGTGATTCTCATTCTTATTCTTATTTCCTTTTAATGTTTCCATAATTAATGTTTATATTTTCTTTGTTAATTATTTTTTTCTTCCTTTAATTAGAATTGATTAATTAATTTGAACGGACGTGATTAAGAGTGAGGATTAATCTTATGGTCCAAAAGTTCTGATTTTTGACAATGCAGGAAAAATCCATATCAACACAAAATTGCTTTTATACAATAGTATAGATTTCCAAATTTTTGGCAACATTGAAAATCAAAATCTTTAGTATGTATACTTTGTTTTTTTTTTTTGAATTTGAAAGGCAAACAGTCTAATGTTGGAAGTGCCAAAAAATGAATCAAATGATATTTCAAGACTCTTCTAATATGGGAATAAAAACAAATTAAAAAAGGTAAATTAGACAGAGTCACCTGTGTTGACATCAGGAAAAAGTTTGTTTTATTTTAACATATATTCACATAGATTTTTTTCGATTTTGAAAGGATGTTATTGTCTACTACTTTATATAATAGAGAAAAAGTAAATCAATGATTTTTTGTACCATATTACTAGTCATTGTTGTCCTTGATAATTTTTTTGTTTCTTTTTTTCAATTATTTGATGCAAAAATCGGGTGTGATTACACATTTTTTGTGCGAATTTAAAATTAGTTACTAATGTCGTATATTCCCTCTAATTCATCTGTAGGGTACAGAAGCGGCCGGGGAAAATGGCGGTCAAGGAAGGCGAAAGGGGTGGAAGAAACTATCGTGATGATCAGATGATGACCACCCATGATCATGATGGCACACCAAACAACGATGATATTGATGTGGCCGATTACACCCCAGCCAAGGGGAAGTCTGCTCCTATTCATAATTAGTTAGTGACTTTATTAGTAGACATTATATATCTTAAACCAAAATTAAGATAAGTTAAACTAGCTTACATGCATGCATGGAGAAAATAACTTATTAAACAACTGTTTTCCCTGTTTAGAAATGAGACAGCAAGAGAAAACTAAGGAAGATCGAGTAATGATTAATTAAGAGACGCATATGTAAGCCATATTCTAGGAAAGTTAAGCTAGCCGCGCCATGTCCACTTGGTAGACCATGCAACAAAACTTGCAAGTGTTTACTACGTATGTAAATAATAAATGTCTTATTACATGATACTTTTTAATATTTAGCATGCGTAGATCATGATTATAATTATGACTCTTGTTCAATATCTCGTTTTTAATCTCGGGGTAATATTTTATGTTGGTAAAGATTGTGGTGTTTGAAAAAAAGAATCAAACTCATTATTGTGTACATGATTATTTGATTAAGTTGCTCCTAAATATTGGCCCTATTTGACAAACAACTATTAGTTTTTAATTGTTTACATTAGCTGTTAGCTGTTTAAATTAGTTGTTTATATTAAATGTTTGAAATAGCTATTTGTAGAAAGGCTGTTTGGTGAAATTACCTATTTCCGATAAAGTTGTGGGACAAAAAATTAATTCTAAAAAGAGCTCTTCCAAAAAGCTCATAAAATTGGCCATTTCAAATTAGCCTTTTGTATCCCAAAAACTCTTCCGAAGAGCTTTCGTACCGAACACCTAAATTAGATTTTTGACTAGATCAAACAGCTAATTTTAATCCAAAAAATTCTTTTTGACCAAAAAAGCTCTTCAAAAAACTGTTTACAAAAGAAACGCCACATTATCTTAGTGGTATCTTTCACTCTTCTAACCCACCTTACTAATATAAAGTTTCGATCTCCTCCAACCAAAAAGCATCCAAATGCACTATTCTTTTCCTCTCCATAGTGCGATTGCATAATGAATAGTATATTCATTCTATGGCCCTGTTCGACAAAATGAGCGGTTCAAGTAGCGGATAGCAGTTCATGTAGCGGATAACTGTTTAGCTAGCAGATATCGTTTCTAATTTAGCTGTTAGCGGATAGCTGTTTAGATGAGCAGTTGAAATAAATGTGTTCGGTAAATTTAGCTGTTGAGTTAGCTGAATAATGTAAATTGACATAATTAAAAAGATATAGATAATTTTCAAAGATAAAATTTCCAAAGGATATTTTTGATTAAAAAATATGAAATGTTACTTTTGAATGCTAAATGTTACTACTATTAGCTTTTCAAAAATGCTACTTAAAATACCAAACATTACTTGAAATGCTAGTCAAAATACTATGTTACCAAACACTAAAAATTATCTAATGAGTGCATTAACTTAGTCAAAATACCAAACGCTGCCCAAAACGCTGTTGTCGAACACAACCTATATTTCTATTCTGCCCAGACACTTCCTTCAAAGATTTGTCACTCATAAATATCTGATATTTTACTTATATGGTGGAAATAGTTTGTGGTATATCTACTAGCATTATTAGACAATCCATTCATTCACATACGTAGAGCGATCGAATTTATCAAGAGATTCAAGATATTGAATTGTATCACTGCGGACAAGACATTGAGTTTTATCAATGCAGGAGTTCTCTCCCCTTGGTTCGGATGAGTCATAAAACACAGTATAATATAATTACACGCAAAGAAGAGAGGGGAATTACACCAGAGACCTAATGTATCTCCCCTTTTTTGGGTTTGGATGAGTCAATTTCTTTATAATTAAATAGAGTTCTCTTATCACAAATTTTCTCCATTCATAAGGTTCGAATCTGATATTTTACTTAAGGCTCCATTTGATCTTTAGAAAATTTGGTGGAAAGAAAAGTTGAAGGAAAAAAAATGTAAAGGAAAAAAAGTAGGGAGAAAATGAGGTTTTTTTTCTCTTGTTGGGATTGAGAAAAAAATACAAGAATTTGGATGAGAATTTTGAATGGTGATGAACTACTTGAATAATGTTGATATCATCTAAGTAATATGAGGTTGGAGAAGGTTGGGAATTTTCCTCAAACTTTCCTCATAATTTTATAAGAAAAATTTTATCACTTATTTTTAACCATTTTTCTACCTAACTTTCCTCCATATTTTTTTCTTTCTGATTTTCTCTAAACCAAACACAGGGAAAAAAGTAATTTTCTCAATTTTTTTTCTTTCCATCAATTTTTCAAAGGTCCAAACGGAGCCTAAAAAGAATAAGTATCAAATCACTTGAACCAATCTATGTTGATTTTGGATGAGTCATTAATTCGACACGAATGAAAATCCTGATATTCATTCCATCATTAGGGCCTGATCTTTTTATGGGTAAATTCCAAAATACAACCTCAACCCACTTCCACTATTTTAACCAAGTTCAATTTATCACACACAAAAAAAAATCCAACCCAATTCAACCAACTTCAATTCACCTCAATCTGTTTTAACCCACTTCATCCCTTTCTCCACCTCAATTTACTCACTAAAAGAACAGGCCCTAAATACCCGAAAAATCCTACTGGCATTGTATTGATTCGATACGAAAATCCTGATATTCATTCCATTATTAATGCCACCTACAAGCCTAGCTACAATAAGGGAATAGAAAATTGGAGATATTTAATAAATTATGGAACAATTGGAGATCCACCACACGTCAGTTGACAATGAATCACTGAGTAATTTATACAACTAGTGCTATACCCCTGCAATGCAAGAGCTATAGCTTTACTTTTTTAGTGAATGTATTTTCATGATTCATAATTTATCTATTTATTAACTTTTTATTTTTTCTTTCTTATCAATTGATGTACATATGTTAATAATTCTTTAATTAATAAAAATAAAGTGAATAATATTAAAATATAAAATAAAATAAAAAAGAACCATGAGAATAATGAAATAAGATGAATCCGAGTAAGAAAATTGGCACAAAAGAGAGTAATTCAACATTTCAAATTTATATGTGTAACATCTTTATCCTATAATACAACAAAGAGTTTAGTGTTTTATTATCTCACTCATTTAAAATTTTCTTCTATAAATATTATATTACTCAAAAAATTATAAGCTTATACAGATGTATAATACATTTTCATAGGATTTTTAAAAAATTTCCACATTATAGTTAAACATGTTTTAGTTTTTTAATGCTATATTCAAAACAAATAGGTTTTATTGATAATTAAAACTTTTTAAAAGTAGAAACTTTTGGTATGAAAATCGAAAAGGGTGAGAATAATAAAAATGAAAAAAAAATGATGCAAGATTACAAGTCAGATTGTTAGAAAAATATAGCATGAAAATTTAAAAGGGCGAGCCCGTTAAAATGAAAAGAATGAGAGGTTGCAAAGTAATAAAGGAGAGAATACAGATTGATATTTGATATTTAAAATTTTAATTTGCAATAATATTTAATGGTATATTATGGGCCCTCTTCAGATGGAGTAAAAAGGATCGCCAACCAACCTTTTACTCAATGCTTAAAATATGAAGTTATGAACGTATAGAGTTTCAACCAAATATCTCTCTAAGAAATTATACTTTACTAATATTGTAATATGTAAATATATGTTTTTGAATTCATACTATATAAATGTTGCATAGCTTGTTCTTTTAAATGGTTATTACAAACAGTACTTTTTTGCATAAGTTTCAAGACCTAAAATCCAAACAATCAATATTTGTTTCAAAATCATAGAGCAATGATCAAGGCATTAAGACAACAAATATAACTCGCACGTTTTAGAAATTACTATGTTTAAACTAATTTTAAAAGTTCCAGCAGAACTAAAAGCTCCAAATAAAATGTTAAAGAAAGCATTAAAATATAAAAATATAAAAATATTTTAAATTTTAAATCATAAATAATAAGTATAAATATTTAATTAAAAAATAATTAACCAATAATACTTTGTCAGCTCAATATAAAATTCAATTTGAAAATATCACACATTGATCTCACTCTTGTTTTACCCACATGATAAAATTACACCAAAAAGAAAAATCTTGTCTTAATCCTTAATTTCAAGTTTCAGTAGTTTCTAATAGATAGAAAAATGGAAGAAAGTTGGGTATGAATGTGTTTTTTTAAATAAAAAAATTAATATTTTTGTACATATAAATGCATACAATAATGAGCACTTTAAATGTGAAAAAAATCATTAATAAAGTTTATTAGTAAATGAAAGACAAATGAAACCAATAATAACTCGTCATCTCACCTTTTATTGCCACCTAAGCCATCCACATATCAACTCCATATGCTATCACTCAATTTTATATATAGTTATATAGATTCAAGTGGTTTTTCCAACCCCAACTGTAAATGAATGGAGCAACGAACAAACTTATATACACACTCAAAAATCACCTATTTTATTAATATGGGACAAAACAAACGACTATATTCTTCACATATCCTCTTACGTGCGAACTACTAACAAGACTCAGTATGTGCATAACACTCTACGGGGGATGGTGGCAAATTGAGATTGCACATAACCTAACTTTGTTACCATGTTAAATTTTACAAATTGAGCCTTAATAAATGACCAATGTATACAACCCAAGGTTCCAACCCTAAGACCAAGTAGCAAAAGTTAGAGTAATGTGCAAGTTTATATGCACACTCAAGGCTGCCTATTTCATCAATGTTGGACAAATTAAAGCTCAATCTTTTGTTCTTCCCAATCTGGGTCCGCTTTATTTAGTAATATGAAATGACAAGCAAATAACAATGTAGATGAGATAGAAGTACATTAACAATGTGCATGAGTCGAATCAAGTAATTTGTCTATTTATGTTTCTTAAGGAAGACATCAATTAGTTCAAAATGAAAATGGAGAAAAGATTATATTGGAAGAGATCTAAGACTATTAGCTTACAATAGCTCGACTTCAGTTAACCGTAAATCAAAGACCAAACAAAAAAAAAAAAAAAGAACGAATAGGCCAAACACTTAAAGCTTGTTCTTTTAAACTTATTGTAAGTACTTATCATCAATATATAACACTCATCAGCAGATGTAGTATTGATCAACACTAGTCAACACTTAGTCATACTTTCTACTCACAATTTCATTTCTGATCAGCGCTCATTAGCATCGATTAGCACTCATCATCCCTCATTAACAATACGTTACTTATGGTAAGCTGAAAAAGAACAAACCTTAAACTAAGTCGCAGATTAAAAGTTGATCACATGGCCAGTCTACTACATCAATGTTTTGACAAAATCCCTGCAGAGTTGGTTAAGTTCACGAGTGGTAACCTTCAAAGTCGAGCCTTCAATGACATGGTCACATACTAACATTAAATATCTA
The DNA here is from genome assembly GCA_029747015.1 of Carnegiea gigantea. Lineage (NCBI taxonomy): Eukaryota > Viridiplantae > Streptophyta > Magnoliopsida > Caryophyllales > Cactaceae > Carnegiea > Carnegiea gigantea. Next base: position 296,317 of record JAKOGI010000180.1, on the reverse strand, counting down.
GCAATTGTATCGCACTCTTGAGAAACAAATGATGCCTATTGCCCATGTTAGGATCATAACCGATCAGACATTGAAGTCTTGAAAAATGATATCAACCGATTGAGACATGATTGCCTATGAGACATGAATAATGCTCTCTTGTTGGTGCCTTTTTGCCTAGAAAGACAAACTCTAGAGGCAAAATAATGCATGAGGTAATTGTTGTTTAGTACACCATCCATCCTGAAAGTCAAGGGTTCCAATCCTGACATGCATGAGGTAATTGTTGTTTAGTTCGTTTGTATGGGTGTACAATTTGGCCTATTGAACTCAGTTTTTGGCAGAGCTTATCTTGTCTCTCCTTGGACCAGCCAAATAGGCCTTCTGAATACGAAACTGTGATGCTTAAATGTTTACTCTTTTCAAAAAAGAAACAACAGGGACTTACGACATATGATCACATCACGAACACTACACAATCGACGGTTAGCCAATGACCCCACTTGTAAATATTGTCCAGGGGTTGAAGAAAATTCTTTGCATTTACTTAAGATTGTACTGTAGTGCTCAAGTACTTTGGAACTTTGATGGAATGGATGCCACCCAATGGATCACCATGGATGTGGATGGTTGTGGAAAAGATTAGTAGGTCCGGCAAGTTGTTATCAGAGACTGTTTTGAAAACTGGGTAAGAGGATTGGCTTCGAAGTACTGCATATATTCATTGGTCAAAGACTCAAAGCTGAATTGCTCACCTTACATTTCGGATTATGGTTGGAATTGAATGGAACCTTGACATTAAGCGATTGATCATGCATATGGACTCTGAGGTTGTGATGAAGAATGAATAATCAACTTTTAGTACTGTAGAATGAATAATCAACTCTAGTACTGTGTAACCTAGTAGTGCCAGTATTTTGTTTACTACGCAGAATGGAAGGTTAAGCTCGAGCCTTACTACAAGGAAGCCAATCAAGTTGTACACCATAAGGCTAACATTGATGCTGAGCAACGTAACCCCCCAATTGTTATGTTTGAATATTTTATTACCCTCTAGTTTTCGTTAAAGCTATGTTCCTTGACATCATTTATGGTGTTTTTGAGCGTGCTTCACGTGTGGTTAAGAAAGCAAAAATTTTTAGGGATCTTGCTCCCAAACAGGATATGTAAAAAGTTTCATGTTCGGTATATATATGGAAGTTTCAAAGTTGAAATAAGAATAAATTTTAAAATTGTGATGTTCATAATTGAGGTGTGGGAAAAAGAACAACTTCCCATAGAAACAGGAGGGTGGGATAGATAGAACTAAGGAAAAATAACCAACTTTTTGAGGTGAAAAATAGGCATTGCATTAACGTAATAAAAGCTTGTCCATGAATACATAAGTAGATACTTGACTCGGCCATACATCAAGTCAAACCTGCTCCACACCATTAGGCACACAACCGTAACAAGATTATGACTACTGAATTTCCATATCTCTTGACATAGGTCCAAACACAAATAGAAAAATCACGTCTGAGAAAAAGAATGTCTTTTAAAATAGTCCTAACTTTAAAAGAAGGGGAACAGGGTTCTTGACTTGAGCATTACCCAATTGTAGCCAAACCTCCTCGTTAGTTGCAAGCCAAAACAAGTGGCCTTGCCCGAGGCTACCATAGGAGTCCATCACACCCTAACGTAACCTTCTAACAATGAACGCCATGGGGACTTCTCCCATCTCATCCCTGCAAACTACTTACAATAATAATTTATATTCCAACCCATCCCAAACACCTTTACTTCCCAGTATCAAAGATAGCACGGAAAAAACAGGAAAACTAACCAACTTGGCCATTGAATTATAAGAACATTTTTTAATTTTTTTAGGATAAGTATTAGTAAAATTATGATTTTGGCAAAATGCCAGATAAGAGAAATGACATGACTATGCTGTAACTGCTAGCTGTTACTAACTACTCATAATGACTTATAAATACTAACCACTATATATAATCACTCCTAAATGCTTCTAGCCGTTTCTAATAGCTCCATACCAATCCCTAAGTGCTACTTTTATTTATGACGTTAGGGCCAAACCATTTGCAACTGTTCCTAATCGCCTCATACTGTTCCATACTGTTAATCACTAGTGGTAAACGCTTCTACCACTAATCATTGCTACGAACAAGCATTAAATAATTCCAATTGAGCATATGAAATCAAGTTCTATGATTTAATTTAAATTTTTTGTGAGTTTATGTTAGCTTTAAATTTTAAATGACACAAGTCATTATGTCTTTGTTCACTATTTAAAAAAAAAAAAAAAATCTACTTAAAGGAAGGGGTCGGTAGTTGTTAGCATTTAACACCTTCGGAGTGTAGACCCAGGAATGATGCCAAATTTGATTCTTTAGCCAAAGCAACGATACCATTGGCAGACTCTTTGTTTCTCTTTCCACACAGCCGTTTTTAACGACTACGTACATATCCAGTCAGCCCTCGGCAAATGTTTACACACGCCTTTCCCAAACTATCCCTCCCTGCTCAACCTCCTTTTTACCTAGAGCTCGAAAAGTTTAACCTAACACGATAACACAATACGAACCAGACTTGAAGTTACTGAGAGAAACACAAACCCGACTCGAACCGAACTAATTTCGATCTAAAGTCGACATGATTCGACCATTTAACGTAAAGATATGTTATTTTTCAATTTTGGGCAAATCTAAATTACTTTCAAAATCAATACGAAATTAATCCATTTATTAAATAGGTCGATTAGATCCGTCTCGACCTGTTTATCAACTCTACTTTTACCGTCTAACCCTCATCCATCCGCGCAATTAATTACAAAAAGCACTTAAACCTTGAGGGGCAAATTAGTCATTTAGAACTGCTGCTTTTTATGCGCTTGATATGCATTTCATCATTTCTTTCCTCCCAAAAACATTCCTGCTCCCCTCTCTCTCTCTCTCTCTCTCTCTCACTCACACACACTTTCATTGATTTTAGTACCCTAAATCCCCGTTAGGAGGAGTTTTGGATTTTTAATTAATTTATGAAAGATTAAAAAAGTGGAAAGCAGGGTGTGCAAGGGAACAGAGGGAGCTCATTACTGGCGTCAGTCAATTAAATTCAGTGCATATTTTTGAACCCTCAAACCGCCTCTCGCTGTCTCCCACTTTCTCTCTCCTCCTGCTTTGCACGACTTTCGAGGGTGAGAAGAATGAGCTGCTGCTGCTGCTGTTGCTACCAACAACCTCCGAATCTTCGATTCTCTGTTGCGGTTTTCCACACCACTGCTTTCCTTTTGTTGTGATGGCTAAGCGGATTTACCAAGCTTGGAAAGGAAGCAATGTAAGATTTTTCTCTCTCAATTCTCTTCCCTTTTGTTTTGGTTTTGATTTTTTTAGCTGCGGTTGATAATTCGAGCTGGATTGAGCCTAAATTCTTGTGGGTCGGTCTTAATTTGATGAATTTTGATGTGATCTTGCCCAACTTCCCTTTTTGTGGGCTGATTTTGACTTGGGTAATTTCGGAGCATTTGAACATTGATTGACTGTGCAATTTAATGGGTGAACTATTATTTGACGAAATTCGATCTGGGTCTTGCTTAAAATTTGCGTTCATGTCTACTGATTCTAATTCAATTGCCGTTAGGTTTAAGCATTTGAAGCTCTATGCTCTTCTTTTGATTATGATATTCTCTACGGAGGCTTCAATATGATGAGAAGTTAAGATTTGCTCAATTCACCTTGTATATGTGCTGATTTGATTCGGAATTATTTTTTTGGAGCTTCCGAGTATGCCTTTGATAGCACTTGGTTGTTTTAAAAGCACAATTCTGGTTGGGATCTGTTTGAATTTCAAAGTGATGCAGAGTTGGTGATGGTTAATGAGGAGTGTAACTATTGTCGATTAGTCATAAGCACCTCCTGCCATCATCTCATGGTGCTTGTTCATATTTGGGGGGTTTGGCGGGGGGTGCCAGCTCTCTGATTGTGGGTTATTCAGTGTGGTTGCTCCTGGTTGCTGTGGAAGGCTTGTTGCCGAATTTCAGGGACAATAGTATTAAAGTTTTGGCATTATACAGTACAAACTTAAACGGGCTTTTGGTATCATATAATATCAGGAACAAAGTAGAAATGTGGAATTTTGACTACTTATGGGAGTGGGAAGGATGTTTGCGAATTAGAAGCATGTGATGCTAGAACTAGTTAAGGGTATCAGCTAAGAAAAGTGTACATCAACTTGAGTATTTATCCAGTTATCCTTACTTGTGGTGGGTATACGATTAGTCATTTGAAAGGGATGATTGCATTGTGTTGATAGATGGGGAAAAGGAGAGCACAACAGTGAAGGCAAAGCCTTGTCAAGCCAAATGGAATTCCAAAAGAATTGTGGAAAGTTGCTTTGTATGGTGTTTCTTTTATTAAACTGTCCTAGTATTTTGACCAAAAAAGTAAATGTGAGGATTTGGCAGTGTTTAGATGTTTGCTAAAAAGTGGAGCAAGATTTGGAAGTATGCCAAGTCTAAAAGAATTGAAGTTTTGAATGTATGAAATATCTTTTGTATCAAATTTGGGAGATTTTCTAGATATACTATTACGTTGAATATTATGAGTAGAGGCTATAAATAGAGCTGCAATCTCCGGAAAACTTGGCTCTTTGAATGGATAAGTTGCTTATGTCGACATCTTCTCAACTTTATATCAACCTCCAAGTGATATGCTGATAGAAGGTGTGTTTCTAGCATCACCCAGCCCTCCAGGCGGGGGTAAGAAGTAAGCGGAGGTCTTGTGGTACGTTGATAAAATGTGTGTGTTTGGGGTTTAACCCCTCTTCTGCAATAAAAAAAGAGGGGGGTGTGTTCCTTGCAAAATCCAGCTCCATGGTTGGTGTGGCTGTGTGCAAGAAGGGGGGTGGGGAGCACTAGAAGTTATGAGGGAGGTTCTGCAGTCCCTTATTTGTAGAAGCTATGACAACGATTTGGATGAGAGGCCAATGGGTTGAAAGAAAAGATGACAGAGATAAGGGCACCACAAACATGAGGTGGAGGAGATCGAGTGCTAGAGTCTTGTCTTAGCTGATGTAATAGTGGATTATTTTCTATCCATCAAGCAAAGAAAGGGTCGAACTTTGGTAAGTATGTGGTGTTCTATTCTCTTGTCAACAATTCTGGTAAAAATGCTAGGGCTTGTGTGGTAATTGGTAAGTGCGGCTTTATACTTAACCAATGGTTTAAAATGGGACAAAGCTTGAGCCTTTAGGGTATGTGTTACTCTCTTTTTCCTCGCTTTGTCTAGATGATATTGTGTGCTTCTTTTGGATTATTTATATATGAAGGTTCAATTCCTATGTCATACTCATGGGACTTGTATTCCCATGAGCCATGGAAGTACAAAAGGATTAGAAGCTTCCTATATCAGTATGATAAATGCACGCGAGTAAAAATTAAAGTTGCAACAAGCTTCACATGTTTGATTATAGCAGCTTAACCTGCTTGGCATTTTGGTATGCTTGCAATCTAGCATATGAAGAAGTGCGATGGACGGATGGAGTGGGTTTGGATGCTAAATACAAAGAATTCGTTATCAATAGAAGGCATGTGAAAATGTTCCTAGAGTGCTGTTCAAATCAGTCAGTTTGTAATCAATTGTTGGAAAAAAAGGGAAGGGTGTGGTGGGGAGGGTCAGAAAATAGCACGCATAATTCTTATTATTTCCGTTGTATGAGTATGACCTAGTGTGCTACTGAATGGATTTCCTACCTTCCACCAGCCATATATATGTTCGTGGCTACTATTTTGCATGTGTTTCCCCCAGAAATAGTTTTTTCCTATTTTGGATCACTCTTATAATGGAAATTAAGTTACTCATAGCAGTTATTGGCTTCGTAGTTTCATTATATTCTGAGTTGTCCTTCAAATCTTCAAAGTTTTAGGACAGTAACCACAGATAAGAACTATCTGTTTATTTCTCCTCGCAGCATCTATTTTCTATTCTGGAAGTTCAGATGTGTTTGGTTAGAAATCCACAAGAAAGCGATTACCTCAATTCTGAATAATGGCAGACCAACCAACTTTGTTGACCTTTATGATGTAGTGAGTTATAGAGCCTTCTTTTCATGTTCATAAGATCGATTTTCATAGTTGTACACTGATCTGTGTGACTGGTAGCATCATACTAGCTTAGACTTATGGTATACCGATTGCCAAAAATCCTGACCCACTATGCCTTATTGCTGGCGGGATTCCAATTTTATGATTTGGTTTGGTATCCAAAAAGCCTTAACAAGGCAATAAGGCATTGCTCTTATGATGTGAATATCACTCAATTTTCCTGAAATTCAGCTTGATGGTTCGCGGTATTCCTATTTCGTAACTCTTTTGTTAGGCAATGATGATTCCTTGATTCTGTTGCTTTGCTAGGGTTTGCATACAGATGTACTGCGAAGCATGGAAGATTCAAGGTAAATCAGTGCTATGGGCAGAAATATGCTAAGCACAATGCTCGCTAAATATAAGAGAGAAAAGATAAATCCAAGAAACAGTTATATCTGTTGTTTCCTAGGACAAATAACTCTGTTTCTTTATCATTAATAAGCAATTTCCTTTTCTTCTTATCCACATTATCCCCCCCCCCCAAAAAAAAACGAAAAATACCATCCATGGCTTTTGAGCAAGAGAAGAATTAGGGCCATGGTAATAATGATTTATGCATAGTTACATTAGGCTTATGCATGATATAGGGACAGACATAAGTACATAACAGCTTTTGACTGAAAGGGTTTGGAATTGTAGTTTTGAAGGTTTGACAAGTGAAGCATGAGCATCTTCTTTAAATTTTGAAGAAGTTTGGTCTCCTCTTGAGCAGGCAACAAGTCGTTCCGCATTCATTACTGGCTCAGTAGGAACCATGAGCTCTAATCGTTTTTTACATGCCTCTTCTTGTGGATTTAGCATTGCAGTCGCTCCAATCTATATCCTCAATATCTACCCGTTAGTTTAACAATAAGCTTTACCAGTGCCTCTTTTCTACTTCTAGATGTCTAATCTCTAGTGCTTCTGGTCTTTTATCTATTAGCTTATTGATTTCTAGTGGTTGAATTATATGATGAAGATGAATTGACAAATAGGGCATAACAATGAAACAATGAAAAATATTGTGAAAGAAATATTATGCATTGTGAATCCTCTGGGGAGGTTATGGTATAGGAATGCAACTTGTTAGACTTAATTCGGTTTGACACATGAAATTTTTTGTATGTGGTTTTCTCAAAAGGTTATATGGATCCTAAGGTGTTGTAGCACATACCAAATTTGATGTAGGGAACTTCCGAATACAAAGATCACAAAATCAAAAAGGGTTGTTGGATGCCTATAATCCAAAGTTTGTGGGGGTTTGGACAGTAATAATCTAAACTTTATAAATAGCTTCCAATGCTGTGAACTTTGGGGGTATTTATTGTTAGTAGTTGAGGAGTTATTTTAGGTTGTATTTTTCAGTTAATTGCAAATGATATTGCCCATAAAGCAACATAAATGTATGAAATTCAAGTTGCTTACATTTATTACCTGAAAAATACAATCTAAAATGACCCATGGACTATTGAAACACCCTAAAGTTCAAAACATTGGGATCTATTTCTAAAGTTTGAATTATTGGCATCTGTACCCCCCTAAAATTTGGATTATTTGCGTCCAGGAACCTAATAAAAAATTAACTATAGAGAAATAATCAACTCGCTTGAGTTTAATGTTGATAATAATTATTCATAGTTTGATAATCTCCAATTCTCCATTACATAAATGGGTCTGATTGCATAGAAGTCCCAAGGGAATTAGGAAGCCTGAAGATATCAAATATACTCTAAAAGAATAAATTATCTAACCTAGAATGATTCTACTATGGATTAGGGAACTAAATCTTACTGAAGTACTGATAAATATTTATCTTGGCTACTCTAAAATATACTATGAAATATAATACACAAATAATTATTTTATATACATCAGCCAAAATATAAAAACTTGCTAAGCTTTTGTAGGAGTTGTAACCTCTTCGTCAAAACACCTGTTAGCTAAACATTATCAATTTGCAGTTGCTATGTTTCCAATTGGTCAAAATACTATTACTATGTGCTATCCCAAAAGCTATTGTAAAAAGAGGCCATAATCTCACTAATCTCCTCGAATATGGGTGGGTGTGTGAGTCCATGTACCTTTTTGTTGTTGTTGTTGTTGTTACTGTTGTGTGTGTGTGTGTGTGTGTGTGTGTGTTTTGGGGGGGGGGGGGACAGAGGCAAATTTCGGGCTTCAACGAGAAATAGTTACAAAGGACTGCTGTGCATGCTCAAGGCCGCTTTAAGCTTCTTTTACAATCAGAACCCTAAACAAAACTCGTAAGCCCATCATCTCCTACTATCTGCTGAAGTCTGTTACGCACAACAGCCTTACTTCTGTACACAAGTGCAGCTATTGATAATTTTTGCTGCCTGAATTTTTGAAAGTTCTTTGTATGCCATACGAATAGGCTGATGCATGCAATTGTGCCTCCATGACCAATGTGTAATCAGCTTATCTCTCACTTTTACTGCTCCATATCCACGAATCATTCACTGATGTTTTGACATGCCAAATATCCCCTCTTTGTCCTGATCCTACAACCCCCCCCCCCCCAAAAAAAGAAAAAAATCCTCTCTTTGTTGGATATTATTGATGACATGAAATGTTCATTAATATATGACAAGAACTAGCAGTCCGTGAGACCCTTCATAATGCACCAACTGAAGACTAGTGAGGATGTTTTTATGATGCATAGTTTCCCTATCATGTTTCATATTTCCTTGTAACACATGGTTATGGTTGGAACTCAATGGCCAGCTGGCACTTTTTGTCCCTTGAATTCACAAGTCATTGGATGCATACTTCATCTAATGGTTACTTTAGCGTGTTGCACATAACATTTGGCCCTTGACTGACACCTTTTTTGTCTTTTTGCTTCTGTGGAATTTGTCTCCTCCAGATATTCTTATGCAGTGGGAGGCTGATATTTGGACCAGATGCTAGGTCACTTATAGTGACTGTATTACTTATTCTTGTACCTTCTGCTGTCTTTTGTACCCTTGTAGCAAGAAACCTTCTCCACGATTTCCATTCCTATAATGCAGGATATGCTATTCTGGTGGTAGCAATTGTCTTCACTATCTATGTAAGTCTCCTGTACTTCTGTTTTACTGATTGCCATTTAAAGTTTTTTGATTGATGTCTTTTCAGAGTTCAGACATGCCTAAAAATGATAGCTCAAAGACGTATGCTGGCTGGCTTGCATATTTGTATTTAAGCATTCTACTGAATCTGGTCCTGAGGTACACACTGTGATTGTCTCGGTGAATTGGAAGTGGTCATACTCAAGGAAAGAGAATTTTGTTGTCAATTCCCCTTCTATGAATTGATACTTATCTATTGAAGAGCTCCTCCCTAATGATGTCTCTTACCCTTTCTAGTTCCTGGCCCGCTTTTTGGCTGTTTCACTGCACTTATCTTTCACGAATGACTTTATTGGCAGCTATTACTTTGCTTATCTCAGTTCATGGATCTAAAGGCAATTTTCCTAGATGGGCAAATCTGCCATTTGCTTGGCATTGTGGTGTTTTGGTTGATTTTATTTCCCTGCTGGCCATGGTAGGTATTGGTGCTTCTTTTATTTACTTCAGCCCGTGACCCAGGCATCATTCCCCGTAATTCACATCCACCAGAGGAAGAGTTTTGCTATGAGTCTTCTGCGTCTGCAGCAGCTGGTGGCAGACCGACACCAAGTCTGCAATTCCCGCGTACCAAAGAAGTCCTTGTCAATGGTATCCCGGTCAAAGTGAAGTACTGCGAAACATGTATGCTATATCGGCCTCCTCGCTGTTCTCATTGCTCAATATGCAACAATTGTGTGGAGAAATTTGATCACCATTGTCCTTGGGTTGGCCAATGCATTGGAATGGTAGGCATCTCAACAGGCCAACTTCTTTTTGCTCTGTTGCATTTGTATATCCTCTTTGATTGGACGTTCCAGTTGCTTAACCCAATTTGATTCACCTGGACATCTCGTATCTCGCATAGATAACTAGTGAAGTTTTGCAAAATTTGATCCATTTTGTTCATGGGGCCATTGCGACATGATATTTGGAAGAGATTGAATGCAATTTATTGTTGATGAAGTGGTTAATGTCCTGTCTGGCTGTCTTTCTATGCCTTTTTTACTTGCTTTTCTGTTTCTATTTCTTTCTTGCTGAATTTCTCGCTTCTGTGTCCTTCACAATTGTGGCAAGAGTCACGGTGATACCTGATAAATAGGTCATCTTAGTTAGGTTTTTGGTTGGGTTAACTTCGCGTCATGTCATCTTCGGTTAGTAAGATTTGGGTTAGGGTTGACTTCAGGGGTTGATGTTTTGTCCAACAAGCTTGTCTTACAAGGAAAAACAACTTTCAAGGAAAAAGTTCGAGCAAGTTCAGTTTGTTTTGGTTTGGGCCATTTTGAATTTCAGGTTCAATTTAGGTTGATTGTTTTAGGTGTTGGTTTGGGTAGGGTTTGGGGTCTCGGTTAAGTTTTACCAAGTCTAGTATGTGAACCTGGCGATCCTCTTTTTGGCTTAGTTGGATGATTGAGGTGGATCAATAGCCGCAGATCTAAAAATTTTGTACAGTGGTCTCCATTTTAAGGTTTTTTTCTAAAACTTGATAATATCATCAATTTTTCCGGGTGTTCATGTTGAAAGTTCAAAAAAATTTTATGCAAAAATATGACAAATTTTTCTGGTCAACGTTCGTTGTGGATAGCTATGGTGTCCACATAGATCTGGCCATTGGCCCATGGATGAAGGTATATTGTATCTCGAACCTTAGGATACTGTTCTTGCCCTTCCTATTATTTGGTCTTTTCTTTTCTCTCTCTCCTATGTCCCACCCTCCTATGAAGGGGGTTTGGTAGAATTCCTCTTAGCATCTACTCAATGACTAGATTTTGTCATCCTAAGGGGTTTAAATTTCAACTTGCTAGTTGTTGTCTTAACAAAGAGACCGACATTTGCAAAGGTGTGAACTGTCTCCAACTTGTGAGAAAGATGTCACCTTATTTTGCAGATAGAATGGTGATGATACTTGTTTTGAGCTGTTTTGCTGAAATGAGAACATCCTTGGGCCATCAAGAATGTTGCATCATCTTCCATCTAAGTTTTGTGTTTTTATTAACATGTTGAAAGTGGTGCTTTCAATGCCTTTTCTGATATTGGTTTCTTTTCTTTTTGTTGTGCAGCGCAACTACCGTTGTTTCTTCATGTTCATTTCTTCTGCAACTCTTCTTTGTATCTTTGTTTTTGCAATGTGTGCTTTGAACATAAAATTCCGTATGGATGATCATCACACTGTGTGGAAGGCAATTAAAGCATCACCTGCATCATTGGTGCTAATGGCATACTGCTTCATTGCTTTATGGTTTGTTGGGGGTCTCACTGGCTTCCATTTGTACTTGATAAGCACAAACCAGGTGAACCCTCTTCCAAAAAAGATCTATGTTATTTTTCTACTATACATTGCATGTTTGTGGTTGGTGATTGGTTGACTTCTTTGAGGAAAACCTCTTTGAACTGCAAATGTTTAATCTGGCTTTTGAGTTTTCAGTGTTTGATTGGATGAGCTTTGTCCAAGATGATGTGCTAATATGGTGGTATTCGTCTTGTGCGTTTCATGATACTATAGTCATTAGGAACAACCAAACCTGCCACGCTCTACCGTCTGCATTTTGTTGTAGGGGATAGGCATTTTAAATTTAAACTAAATTAGTCTTGAGCAGGGAAGTGGGTCCCAATAATGCGACGCACTGTCCAGGCCTTCTACAAATCTTGATGACTGTGTATATGTTTGATGATCCTAGTATGATTTTGTGTTATTAATCAGCCCATGTTGCCCTTTTGGCATCTTGGTAGTTTGCTGATTTATATCTTCTTCACTAGACCACATATGAGAACTTCAGATACAGGGCAGACAACAGGCGCAATGCTTTTGACAAGGGTTGCTTGCACAACTTCCTCGAAGTTTTTTGTACCAAGACCCAGCCTTCGAAGAATAAGTTCCGAGCACTTGTGCAAGAAGAGCCGCCAAGGATACCCATGAGGCCAATGCCAGAACCAGTTGAACAATCTGCTGCTGATGATCGGCGGGCTAAGGTGGAAGATGACTTGGAGATTGGTGACGATATTCTCAAGTTATCTCAACGCCGCGACTTCTATGCGACTGAAGATATTAAAAGAAGGGGCAGCGATGGGTTACCCCGGGAATCTGCTGAGTCTGATTTCAACTTGGGTTCAGATTTGCAACCTCCATTGGGTGAGTCAGATATGCGGCATTCTCAAAGAAGTGAGAGTTTTGGGGCTTCGCCACGAGTCGCTTCCTATAATGCCTTGCATGCCTTTAACTACTATGTTTCGGACCCCAAAAAAACTTGATACATGACACTCTGATACGACGATGACGATGATTCTCACTGTACTAACTCATCAAGAAGTTGAATGGTGAATTTGGCTGTATACTCTGTTTTAGACTTCTAGTTAAAACAGGTGATCATTCTTTGTCCAGCAGACGTTTCTCAGAGTGAAACTCAGGTGTATAAATTCAAGGATGTTATAGCGTTACCATGTTGTTTGTAGTTGAAGTTACCAACCAACAGTGTTGAGATATGCTTGGTTTCTGTTTATAGTTTGCAAGCTCGTGTTGTGTTCATAATTAAATTCATGTCGATGTTGACTAGATGAATTCAGCGTTGGGATCCGTCATCCTGACTAGTGGCAAACTAAAGTTGTGATTTGCACATCATTTCATAGGTAACATTGACATGGTACTACTCAGTTTCCTCAGAATAGAAATTTAAAACACATTGCAAGCTAAGTTGTCACTACGGTATTAGTTGTAATGTTTGTAATCGGAAGTTTAAATTGTATTGTGTTGACCCAAAATAATATTATTTTATATTAAAATTTTAAAAAAGGGGTATGATTGGACACTAAAAGAGTGTTACTACTTGTAAATTATGTAAAATTATTTTTTTATTTATAATTTTTTACAATTATAAGACCACAAGACTATGTCATCGCGGATACAGTTGATCTATTTAGGGGTGTCATTTCTACTCATCGGCATAGCCGACGAATGCTGAAGTTTCATAATTGATAATTGATTGTAACTATTAACAATTTGCTGATTTCAAATTATATATCATGTTAATTTAGCTTATAAGAAGTGTCTTGCTACATGACATCTATCATTACTCCTAGGCAATGGCAAAATGTATTCGAAGGTCGGCTAAGGAAATTCTTGGTACATCTAGAAGAGGTGGCAACAAAATGAAGGGAGCCTGGTGGTGGAACGAGGAGGTAAAAGATAAAATCAAGGAGAAAAAAGAAGCATGAACTGCTTTCACAAACAGCGGTACGGATGAAGAGAAAGAGATTAGTAGAGTTAGATATAAGGCAGCAAAAAAGATAGTCAAGAAAGCTATTGTTGTAGCAAAAAGCATGACTTATGATAGGTTATATCAAAAGCAGGAGGCCAAAGGTGAGAAGGAAGTCTTTAAACTAGCGAGTACTAGGGAAAGAAGAATAAGGGATTTGGGTGTCATAAGATGCATCAAAGATGAAAATGGTAGGGTGCTATGTGAGGATGCAGCAATCAAGCAGAGATGGCAGATATACTTTTCTAAACTCCTAAATGGTGAAATGATGGTGGATTTTTGAAGTAGGAGTAGAGAGAGCAGTGAGAGTCAACTTGATCCTCGTTTTAGTGAACCTATCAGCAAGGGCGAGATTAAAGAGTCTCTAAGAAAGATGACAAATGGGAAGATAGAGGGACCAGATTAGATACCGGTGGAAGTGTGAAAGTGTTCAAATGAAGACGAATTGAAGTGACTATCAGAGCTTTTCAATGGTATTTTTAGGACTACTAAGATGCCAAGAGAATTAAGGTTTAGTACAATTATCTCATTGTACAAGAACAAATGTAATATTTAAGATTGTAATAATCATAGAGGTATAAAGTTGCTGAGTCACACAATGAAGTTGTGGGAGAGGGTGATTAAGAAAAGGTTGTGAAAGGATATTTCGATAACAGGGAATCAACTTGGTTTTATATATGGCAGGTCAACCACAGAGGTGATTTACCTCCTTAGAAGGTTCATGGGATTGTACAGAGATAGAAAAGTAGATCTTCATATGGTGTTCATTGACTTGAAAAAAGCATATGATAGAATCTCGCGTGAGGTGTTATGGATATGCTTGGAAAAGAAAGGCGTGTTTCCGGTGTATATTTGACTTATTAAGGATATGTATGAGGGAGGTAGGACGAGTGTTAGGACGCCAGGAGGGGTTATCAACGACTTCTACGTTGGTATAGGCCTGCATCACAGTTCCGCTTTCATTCTAGTCATGGTTGAACTTACAAAAGGGATTCAAGATGAGTTACCCTGGTGTATGTTATTCGCAAATGACATTGTTCTTGTTGATGAGACCAGGGAGGGAGTTAATAGAAAATTGGAGCGATGGAGACATACACTGGAGTCTAGAGGTTTTAGAATTAGTAGATTGAAAATTGAATACCTTCATCGCTGTTTCAGTATAAAGATGCGAGGGGAGAAGTCACCATTGAGGGAATACAGATACAAAAGGTCGAGAAGTTTAAATATCTAGACTTGATAATTCATCATGAAGGGGACATTGACGAAGATATTAGCCATCCCATAAAAGTGGGCTGGCAAAAATGGAAGTATACTTCAGGTGTGCTGTGCGATAAGAGAATACCTATAGGACTAAAAGACAAAGTTTATCGTATGGTAGTTAGACCTGCTGTGTTATATGCATCGGAGTGTTGGCCTATAAAAAAGATTCAAGTTCAAAGGTTAATGGTAGTAGAGATGAGAATGATTAGATGGATGTGTGGTTATATGAGAATGGATAGAATTAGTAATGGAGTGATCAGAGACTTAGTTAAAGTGGTCCCCATTGAAGATAAGTTGAGAGAAATAAGACTCAGATGGTTTGACTATGTGAGAAGAAGGAGTGCGGACGCTTCAGTAAGGAAATGTGAGAGTATTAATATCCCAATAAGTAAAAGAGGGAAGAGACGATTAAAAAAGAGTTTGAACGAGGTGATTTGAGAGGACTTAAAAGTTGTAAGGTTAACGGAGGACATGACTCAAGATAGGAGACTATGACGGGATAGGATTAAGATCTTATATCGCAGAGAGTTAACCTCGTAGTTGGACACTCGGTTGTAGTAGAGTGGGTTTGGTTGTAGTTTTTTTCGTATGTCATATTTGCATGCAGGTAGTTCATACGTCTGGGAAGAGACATTATTTGCCTACCTCTGTTTGTTAGGGTGCAGTATCTTCCTCTACCTTGTTGTACTTATGGTTACATAGTTACTGCCACCTGATTTTTTTTCATATTTCTTAATTAATTTCCCATGACTTATCCTTAGTTTTTCTCCATAGAATGTTTTCACAAAATCCTTCTTCTATAAAATATTTTCACAAAATTTGATTTTTGTGGATATCTTGGAATCAGCATCTCTACAGGCAGGATTACCGGTAGAGGTAAGGTTGTCTACATCTTGATTTTTCCAAACCCCGCAAAAGCGGGACCCACACTAGGAGTTGTTGTTGTTGTTGTTGTTGTTCTACATATATATTGCATAATACCACATGGTATGGACTCTTAGTTGATTATACAGCTCGGTACTCACCAATGGGTTAGTGCTCATTGCTTGATTGGTACCACCGTGTTTGTCCACCTCCACCACTTGGGTTCGAATCTAGGTGGAGCTAGGTACTCTTCCTTGTCATTAATTTGGGAATGAAGGGAGGTGGGCTGAGGCTTAGGCTTGCTTGGTTCCCCCTTCCCACAGGTTAGTTGGCCCACTAGGGTATCCCCTAAGATAGGGGCCCAGTGGGTAACCTAAATTTACCATTATATATGAGGGGAAAAAAAACGGCTCGGTAGTCAACTGTCTATACACGTGCTTGATGCTAGTTATATTAAGCATGAGGATTTTATTTTGACATCAAAGTCGTAACATTTTTAACCAGATATATGTCATGGATACCTATCAAATTTAGTTAGTTCCAATAAAACAATGCATACCGCGCACGCAGTCCTGGAGGGGTTTTTGAACTGATTATCGATAAACAGCAAATTTGATGGGTATTAATTAATTGATTTTTTACTGATGTTATTCCGATACGAATTGATTTGGCGGTGTCGTTCGAAAAAATTCTAAGAATTTTATACTATTTTTTCTCTTTAGATTTATTTTGGCTAATTGTTGCATGGAACACTTATAACGTAAGTCGGTCTTTGTGTCCAATTCATTTAATGCTTGCTGGCCATATTTTTTTGCCACTTTTTTTTTAAAAAAAACAATTATATAAGTTATCCACCCCTAGATCTTCTTTGCAGGACAAGTCCGATAGATTATCAATGGATAGACGAGGGATATACGTAAACCAAACTAGGTTAAATGAAGGCTTACAGTCTATAAGATAACTAAGATTACATGGGGCGTGTACTTTTTGCGATATGTTAAGTTGTTTGTCGGATGAGAGTTTGGAGGATCTACACAATTAATTGAATGAGTTGCTGTTGAACACAGATTATATGACAACTTACTTGATTAAGGATTGGATTCAAAGAATGTGTGTGTAATCCTCTAAATTGTACGGAGTGTTAGAATTTTTAGCGTTGCCAGCTAATTATTATTATTATTTTCTTAAAACAGATACTAACAAAATCGAACGAATGATCGGTTGATGACTAGTTAGATGCTTGAGTTTTCTTTTCCCTCTCTCTCTCTCTCGGTCTCTCTCTCTTCCTGTCTCTCTCTTCCTTTTCCCTTTGACCCTCAGTTAACTACAACTAATCGGAAAAGCATCAAGAGCGTTTTCATGGATTAAGCTTTTCATTTCATGATTGATTCTGAACAACACATATATATTTTTTTATTATAGTAAATTTGGGTCGCCCATTCGGCCCCTATTCTAAGGGATACCTAGTGGATTGACTAGCCCATTAGAAGGGGGAACCATGCAGGCTCAATCCTCAACCCATCCCCTTCACTCCCAACTTAACGACAAGTTCAAACCCAGATAATGGAGGTGAACAAATATGATGGTACCAACTAGGCACTGCCTCGTTGGTTGACTCTAACCGATATATTTATTAACCATTGGTTGAACTAAGCCCTTGAGTTCAACATATCTATTTAGAAAATCGACTTCAAGTGTACTAGAAGCTAGAGTTAAGTTGATTATTTAAGTTGGAGAAACTTCTCGTTTCAAACTATGATAGAAGTATGAAAAAGCGTGTTAAATTTTAATTGAATTACGTCTTAATAAATCGAATCATATATACAAATTGAAGTAAGGTTTTATCTCAAATTAAAATAAATTAACTATCTGTACAATACTCTCTAACTTATAAACATATGCAATGGCATTAATTTTATCCATTTAAGACATGCTCTACTTTTATAACTCCAACAAACCCTGAACAAAAGTAATTGAGAAGTCCAGGAATACTAGCAATTAAAATAGAGAGAAAAAAAGTCGTCCATAAAACTTCTAGTATATATTCTCTCTCTATCTCTAGTACTACAACCAAATTTTAAAATAAAAAATTATTAACAATTTTGATGTAATTGAACCTACTAAACTCAATTCAACTTGCTAACGATTCTAACCACCATAGTGAACTAAAATTTTTTTTTTTAAAAAAAAATATTATCTGATCATGATCACCATACTACTCACTGAGTTACATTTTTCACTAGACTACGCGTGACTGCATGAAGGAGAGAGCAGATTTGCCACATGATCGTAACTATTTTTGGTTATATGAGTAAAGATTGCAGACAGAGATCAATAGGAATTAACTTGTTAAAAATCCTTATCAAAAATAGCTGCATGAATTCTTTGTCAAGGCCAATTTGATAAGATTTCAATTCATGAGGACATTAGTTCTCCCCCCCCTGGGGAAGGGTTTTTCGAACAAAAGTATATTAAACAAGATTTTACGTTTTTGAATGAATAGTAATTTACTCAACTGGGACTCAAATTAATTAAAAGCCGACATCGTGAGGGGAAATTTTAATTAGTGACTCGTAAATTATGGGATCATACAACCAATTAGTTAGACAATAACTTAATGGTTAGTAATCCTTACAAAGTTATCCAACTTAAATGTTATCAGCTCTTTTAAATAATTAACTCTTAAGGAACATCATTTTAATGTCTATATATATACCTATGGCCGCCAAAATCTAAATTTGAGCTTAATTTTAGGCTTAGCTGGAGATGGAGGCATGCTTCTCTAATATATAGTAGTGAGCATCATGACATTATATTGTGGAACCAACATATATCAAAATTGGACATTAGTCGTACATTCTCAACTGGTTCATCAAAAAGCAAACTCCAGGCGAAGAATGCACATCCAACTGGAACTGGCTGTCTCATAATAAGCAATTCATCATCATTCGTTATCGTTCATATCACGTACAGTATGCTTATAGAACAAACCCCCCCCCCCCCCCCCCCAAAAAAAGAAAAAATATCACCACCAGAAAGAAGGGGTGCTCCCAGATCTTTCTTATACTAAAACCAATACATCAAACACCAAACATCCTATACAATTAATCACATTATTCTTCATAAAATACAACTCAACATCAAATGAATCACCTAATCAAAGGTCTAGTTACTTTGTAAATACTTCGTAATTTTGCTCTTCATTAAATTGCGAATCACTTTCTCTCCTTCATCGTCGTCTTCACCGTTGAAATCATCTTCTTTCCTTTTCTTCATCTTCTGATCATGAGTATTCTCTTTCCTAATCTTTCTCTCCTTCCCGTCACTATCACCGACGACATTGTCGACGGCGACGCTGTTATTGTTTATCTCAGGGCGATCGAAGGTAACAGAGCCGCCGCAGCTGGAGGAGCTACTGGTGGGAGAATCGGCGGCGGAGGTGGTCGTGGTTTCACCTTCGCTGAGCTGCACCAGCTGCAACGCCGCTTCTCTCTCCATATCAGTCAGTTGTAATTCGTCCGCCATGGATGAAACCCTAAATAATCAACAACCCTGGCAAATTGATTATGCTGATTTAGAAATTTATAGCAGAGAGAAAAAGAGAGAGAGAGAGAGAGAGACGGAGAGGATTGCTTAAGGCGATCAGATGAGAGAGAGAAAGAGAGAAGGAGAAACGAGGATGCGTAGAAAATACAAGGGAGGACTCGTATTTGTAGGCGGTTGAAAACGTTCACATTTAAACACGCTAAATAACTTTTTTTTTTCCCCCCTTGCTTGTGGCGTTGCTGTGTTTTCCTATCTTTCTTCATGTATCAAAATATTAAATATATAAATAATACATAAAGATTATTTTTGGCGACACGTCATGAATTACAGACCGACTTAATAATTCAATGACTTTGTCTGTCCTCAGTTTCCATATTTAGTTATTTACCATGCCTTCTCTCCTTGTCACCTTTTCATTAACTTGCAAACTTGGTATACAAGGCACCTTATTGGCCCTCTTACGTCCCTCCATCTCATCATAAATTCTTTTGGAATCAGCCTCTCTACAGGTAGAAATATTAATAAAGGCCACGTTGTCAACATCTGAATCTCTTCATACCTCGCAAAAGCGGGACCGACATTAAGAGGTGTTGTTGGTGGTGTTTTAAATTTTCACCACTTAAAATATATTGTTAGGTTGATTTAAAATTGTGAATGTATATATATATATATATATATATATATATATATATATATATATATATATATAAGTCAAGTGGCTCAACATACAAGCCTTAAATTTGACTTAATCAAAGCTCGACTTAGGTGACATTAGAACACTTACATTGGTGATCTATATTTTTATCACAAGTAGGGGCCTAACCTTTCACATCATCTTACAATTCAACTTTTTCTCTCCCTTCTATATCAAATGGATCACCAAATAAAATGTTACTCATGGGCCAACATTTAAACATATTTAATTAGTTTTAGCCTTTTATTTTGTACTATTTATTAATGTATTTGCCAAAAAAGAGGAAAAAAAGTTGTGAACAAATCATCGCGCGCAAAGAGCTGAAAATGCATGCAGATAATATTTTGGATCACGAACCTTCCTTTTGGACCGTGATCCAACTAATACAAGTACTCTTACCAAGCTAGCCCCAAGGCCTAGATATATTTAGGTCAATTCAGCTCATTTATCTTAGAAGTGAAGCAGGTCATGCTTTCATGGTTATGCTTAAACTTTATATTAGGTTGAAATATCCACATTTCGACATTATAATATATATTTAATCCTTAGTACTTAAATTGCAAAAATAGTTTTTTAATATTATGATAAATTCTAAACCGATTATGTAATGATTCAAGCCATATGAAAGAAATTAAGTGCTAAAACTTGACAAGAAAAATCAAGTAGGGCTGGATTGAAGTTCAAATCGATTAAAGCATTGTTCTAAGTCAATCAACCAAGATTGTCTTAAGTTTAAACTCAATAAATTAAAGACTCAATCAACCAAGGTTGACTTAAGTTTGGACTCAACAAATTAAAGATGATTAAGAAGCCAAACAAAACCTAGCAAAGCTTGGTCTCAACTCAACTACAATACAAGACTAGTTGTTATGGACAATCCATCATCATTTGTGAGACCATTACGGTTGAAATTGTAGATTATGGTTTGGGCTCATTTTAGCCCAAGACAATGCGTAAGTGGGCTAACACAATTTGGGGATGGTGCGTAGGGTTGGCAAAAATACGGGTTCGGGTCGATTCAAGTTTGGAAAAATCCGACATTCAGACAAAACTTAATACTCAAACCCTGTTCGGATTATAAATTGAACATTTTGACCGGACTCAGACCTGAATCAGGATATCCGATGTACGGACCCGATTGTACGAATGTCCGAATTTATGATATAATTTTTAGACATTCTGACCAAAATTTTGTGTGATCGAACCTGAATCCAATTTTTCAATGACTGAACCTGGTTGTCCGAAACTATTTTTATAAAATTTGCTAGAGAATTTGTATCAAAATTGTATGTACATAAACCTAGTTGTCTGATGTCTGAACTCGGTTATCCGAACCCAAAATAGTTTAAAATTCAGACAACCCGAACCCTATCCGGATTTAAATTCGGACATGACCGATTGTCCGAATTTTAAATTCGAAAAAAAAATTTGTGACCACACCCAATTTTTTCGGGTCAGACGAATTCGGGTAATTGAGTTAGACGAATTTTTGCCAGCCCTGATAGTGCGTAAACCAATACGGTTGTTGGTCGATCTACACCATATTACCTGTATTAATTGTTTTTTTTGGGGCGGGAGGGGGTTCTGCGGGTTAATGCAACATAACTATCGAAAATCTTTTTATTTTGGGATTTAAAAGGCAATGCGCAAATGGGCTAAGGGAAGGTACGTCAAACAAGACGGTTTTTTTTTGGGGGGGGGGTCGCCCAAATTACCCCGTGTTAATTGTTGTTCTATTCAAACAAATGCAGCTCCATGAATTCACACTTTGTTATCAAAAATCTTTCGAAAGGCAAAGCTTTTGATGTTCTTTCTTTGTCATTTCTCTAGTTTGCATGAATACATACTTGACTGTCAAACAGTATAAATGTTAGAAAAATTTGTGGGATTTGCATTGTACATAGGTACTGTAAGTGAACGTAGCACATAGGTGCTTCAGATCCATACATATTGTAGTATATGGTTCGTTGATTCTCGAAATGTATCCTCTCTTCTCATCAAAATCTTGAAAATGTTGGCTATTTTCTCTACAAAATGTTTGTGTTGACTAGTTCTAAGCTGTGAGATCTGAGGACGGCATACGAGCTAGTATAAGAGACTACTGGTACTAAATAATTCTTGTCGTGTTGGTTTTTTCCGATAATTCACATCTATAATCTATAATAATAATAACAGGGATCATTTTAAAACCGTCTTTTCCAACCACGCGATTAAATTTCGGAGCTTAGATCAACTAACGCCGTTGATGATTGAGTGCTGTCAAATTAGGGTCGTTGGATTGAAAATAATATAATTTTTTTTAAA
Organism: Carnegiea gigantea; assembly: GCA_029747015.1. Lineage (NCBI taxonomy): Eukaryota > Viridiplantae > Streptophyta > Magnoliopsida > Caryophyllales > Cactaceae > Carnegiea > Carnegiea gigantea. Next base: position 274,192 of record JAKOGI010000180.1, on the reverse strand, counting down.
AAAAGACTTTGGTAACTGCCCCGTGCTCACGCCTTCCCAGTGCCTCAGGAGTGAGGACATTTAACATCCTGTTTCCCATAACTCCCTCTCTCTTACCTCTCTCCTCCAACTGTGATTTTCTGTCTCGATTCTCCGAGTTTGGAATTTTGATTTATTTCGATGAGGAATAGTCGCCGCTTCAAATAGGTGAGTTCCCATTGTGTATTATTCAATTTTTATAATTCCGTTAGGTCAGAGTTAATTTCATTTGTTACTTGAATTTTGTTTGGGTTAATTTCATTTGTTAGTGTTTAATTTTTCTTGAATGCTGAGTTTTGTTGCTCATTCACGATAAGTCATCGTCACTATGTCCTAAGTTTGTTAGGTTACGTTGGAAATAATGGCATAGGAACACCCAAGGCTACCACTAGTATATACCTCCTTAAACAGAGGAACAAGTACATCGAAGAGGGCGGCAATATAATTAATAGCAACAAGGGAAGGCAAGACTGCTTCTGTGGTTTTGGTTTTTCAAACAACCTCATCGTATTTATTCACTTCTTTTGATTATGATTAGTGATCGATAATCGTAAAGTTTATCTCGATCGTTTGCAGTTTCAATTTCTATTTTGACATTGAGCATTCTTGGTCTTCCATGCACTATAAAATCTTCATTTTTCTGTATGTTTTGCAAACTCAAGTGGTTTTCGTGGTTTCTAACATTTTTCTTTATGTTCCTAGCTTGGTTGGGATATCGAGCTGCAATACTTGAATGATACATTGACAAAATTTTGCTTTAGTATTCTGGGTTTAGTCTTATATAATACGTAATGGTGACTTGTTCAAAATGGCTTGATATGTATACTTCCATATGTTGTGCACTTGTTTCTGTGCTGCTATAAACCTACTCATAAGTGTGACCACCTTTTGTTTTTAGGCCCTATGCTGGATGTACTATGTGATTCATGCTAGAAATATACCTCTTCTGCATCCCCGATTGGTATGAATGTCATAATGATCCAATATACTACTAACGGGTGAAATTGACATATTTGTTTTAATGTCTCTGTGGTAATTTGTTTACAGTTTCCTATGGTTATGTCTTTCTGGGGTTATGGTTTGAATTGTGATTGTTAGTTGTGTTTGACATTGTATGAGAGTGTTAGCCTTCTCTCATCTATCAATGACAGTGGTCTTTTTAATTAAATTATGTATCATAATTTGGCACTTGATGTTCCCCGTTTGGTTTTCTTTGTTAGTAATTCAGGTAGATTTTCTATCGAAAGCCATCGAGCATAAGAATTTCAATGCTCTTCCTGTAATTGCATAACAAGATATAGAGTTGGAATATTGGATATCTGCAAGCTCTATCATTCCCAATTCAAACCTTTTAATTCCGCCTTTGATGGACATGATTGGAAAAGGTAGAAGAAAAGGAAAGATTAAGTCAACTGGTAGAGCCCTATCAATATGAGGATAGGTAAGTACTAACTATGCATAGTTGATAAACATTGCATTTGTCGTCTCTATCATTCTTGAATGTGTGACTCAAGGATATCAACAATGATCCTCTAAGTTTTCAGTATCAATTAGTTGTCATTGTAGCATCTCTGAGATACTACTAAGCCCATTGCTTACAGATGATTTTAAAGTTTAAATTTCCTTCCTCCTATGTGTAGGTTCAACCTGTAAAAATTGCAGACTGAAGCTAAAGTTACTCTTAAGTGCTTGAAGCTAAAGCTTACTTTTATTTTTCTTTTTATTTAGAGGGGAATATAATGCTACCTATTGTGCCAACACTCTTCACAAATTTAGAAATTTTAGTTAAGGGCTCAGAGAATGAATGGCAAAAATCTTTGATCATTACTCTAAAGAACAAAATCATCAATGTGATCCCATTATGGGTGTTGGCAACCTTTTGTGATTATTTTTTTTCGAGTTTTAATTATTCATGGGTTTTTTTTTGGGGGGGGGGGAAGATTTAACTTAAATTTTGAATTTTTGCATATTGGGTTTAAGTTTGGCTTCAATTTTGGGGTTTGATGACTCTGAGTCTAGATATAACATGTTTTATTTGTCTGTAATTGTAGCTCTCTGTCTCTCACTATGCTTTTGGATGATCTATGAGATAGGTTTCAAGGTGGAATCTGAATTCTCTTCTTCGGACATCATCTGGAGTTTGTTACTTAACTTTGTTACTGTTAGGAAAAATATTAGAGCAACAACAATAGCGGAAGCGATAGGATGAGTTAGAGATTCAGAAATCAAGTGAATAACAGAAAACAGAAATAAGAAGACAAGAGATTTAACGTGGAAAACCCAAATCGGGAAAAAACCACAGACGGCGACAGCACCAGAACAATTCACTATGAGCAGGAAGAATACAACACAATCACAATCACCACAGTGATTTGATCTAAGAGCAGAATTACAACCTCTCTATTGTAATCTCTCACAAAGTACTTCTACCTCTCAATGTATGTATGAGTACTGGAGATCAGGAGTTATTTAGATCCTAGGCTTGACCCCCTTTATATAGGGTCTAAACAGTAGGGGTTTTCCCTTTAAAGTAGAACCCTAGCCGCCAGGAGGAATCCCCCTCGGAGACAGAAACCCTAGCCGCCATCCGAAAGAGGCGGCGAAAAGACACGTGGCACGGCACCCCCGTGCCAATTTTCTGCCCCTCTCGCCTTGGTGCTCCTTCGTTGTGGCACGCCCGTGCTCGCGCAGCGTCGTCCCACCGTGCCGGTACTCGAATTTTGGGCTATAAAACCCAACAATCTCCACCTTGGACCAAAATCTTCAATGTTCAACTTTCCGTCGCCGTCGTCTCACCCCAAAGGGTGATGCCCCCTATGGGGCTATGCCCCGCAGGGCCCTCAAAAACTGCGAATGCCAACTAAGTCCAAGCAATGCTTGAACTTAGCTCTGGGAGATGACTTATATGAACTTTCCTTCATATAACCTGTCACAGTAGATGCCTGCAAGACATAGAGGCCTCCTTGCCTCAAACCCTTCAGCAGAATCCTACTGCCCTTTGAGACCTTCAGAACTCCACCTTCAGCTGAATATTTGCACCCTTTGGATTCAAGGGTGCCCAACGAGATGAGGTTACGCTTCAAGTCAGGAACATGACGAACATTCGATAAAGTCCTGACAACACCATCATGGGTCTTGATTTTAACAGTACCGATTCCAGTTACATTACATTGGGCATTATTGCCCATGTGAACAACAGTTGAGTCAACTGGATCATATGTTGAAAACCAATCCTTGTGAGGACACATATGATAGGTACACCCAGAATCAAGAATCCAATCAGAATCACTCCCTCTTTCAGTAGAGGTAGCGAACAACACGTCACCATCAGAATCAGATTCAGCAAATGAAGCTTCAGCAGGCTCCTGAGAATTATCTTCCTCTTTCTCCTTCTTCTTTTGCAGTTTCCAGCAGTTAGCAATAATATGACCCAATTTACCACAGTAATTGCAGGTCTTACCAGCATGAGGATTTTTAGACTTAGAACGGTTCTTACTCCTATTACCGTTCCCCTTTTCAGTTGTTGTACCCCTTACTGCTAATCCCTCAGCAGAATCAGCATGAATGTCAAGATCAAACTTCTCCTTAGACAACAGGTTTGACTTAACATCCTCAAACGATATAGTATTAGAATTACTATATAGCATAATCTCCTTAAAGTGTTTATAAGAAGGGGGTAACGACACAACAAGCAAAATAGCCTTATCTTCATCCTCATCACATCTAGACTCTCCAAGTCAACAAGAATAGAGTTAAACTCATTCAAATTTTTTTGAATAGGGGTACCTTCAGCCATACAAAAGGTATACAACCTTTCCTTCAAACGGATCTTGTTGGCGAGACTCTTCGTCATGTAGAGTTCCTCCAGCCGAGCCCAAAGATCCACCGCAATTGTCTTATCAAGCACCTCTCACAGGACATGTGGTGCCAAGCACAACTGTATGGCTGAAACCGCTTTCAGCTCTAGTTCCTCCCATTCGTCCTCCGTCAACGACCCACGTCTCTTCTTTACATCTTCAGCCCACTGTTCTTCTGTCATCTTCTCAGGTTTTACGTGAGGTCCCTTCAGAACCTTCCACAACCCGTGCTGAATGAGAACTGCTCTCATCTGCACCTTCCAGAGATTAAAACTAATCTCCCCATCGAATTTCTGAATATCTACCCTCATGATTGAAGACATCCTATAACCAAAGCTCTGATACCACTTGTTAGGAAAAATATTAGAGCAACAACAATAGCGGAAGCGATAGGATGAGTTAGAGATTCAGAAATCAAGTGAATAACAGAAAACAGAAATAAGAAGACAAGAGATTTAACGTGGAAAACCCAAATCGGGAAAAAACCACGGACGGCGACAGCACACCGACAAATTTCACTATGAGCAGAGTAGTACACCACAATCACTTCAGTGATTAAGAGCAGAATTACAATACTCTCAATTGTATTCTCTCACAAATAACCTCACTCTCTCAATGTGTTTTCTATACTGGAGTGTTTTGAAACAGGGCCCTAGACTCCCTTTATATAGGGTCTGTGAGGTAGGGTCTCCCCTTGAAAACCCTAGCTGCCGCCTTCCAAAAACCGTCACCAAAGCGCAACCCTAGCCGCCACTTTAAGGCGGCAGAAAATTTCCCGTGGCACGGTCGTGCCGTGCCATGTGGCACGACCGTGCCACATGGCACGGGCACACCGTGTCACTGCTCTGTTCTTCGGTCTTCTGTGTCGCGGCACGCCCGTGCCCATGCAGCATGGTCGCCCCGTGCCTAAACCCGAGATTTTGGGCCATAAAATCCAACAATCTCCACCTTGGACCAAAATCTCCAGTCTTCAATTACCGTCGTCGTCGTCACACCCCAAGGGGTGATGGCCCCTATGGGGCTATGCCCCGCAGGGCTTCTCAATGACTGCGAATACCAACTGAGTTCAAGCAATGCTTGAACTTAGCTCTAGGAGATGATTTATATGAACTTTCCTTCATATAACCTGTCACAGTAGATGCCTGCAAGACATAGAGGCCTCTTTGCCTCAAACCCTTCAGCAGAATCCTACTGTCCTTTGAGACCTTCAGAACTCCACCTTCAGCTGAATATTTGCACCCTTTGGATTCAAGGGTGCCCAACGAGATGAGGTTACGCTTCAAGTCAGGAACGTGACGAACATTCGATAAGGCCCTGACAACACCATCATGGGTCTTGATTTTAACAGTACCGATTCCAATTACATTACATTGGGCATTATTGCCCATGTGAACAACAGATGAATCAACTGGATCATATGTTGAAAACCAGTCCTTGTGAGGACACATATGATAGGTACACCCACAATCAAGAATTCAATCAAAATCACTCCCCCCTTCAGTAGAGGTAGCAAACAGAACGTCTCCATCAGAATCAGATTCAGCAAATGAAGCTTCAGCAGGCTCCTGAGAATTATCTTCCTCTTTCTCCTTCTTCTTTTGCAGTTTCCAGCAGTTAGCAATAATATGACCCAATTTACCACAGTAATTGCAGGTCTTACTAGCATGAGGATTTTTAGATGTACAACGGTTCTTACTCCTATTACCGTTCCCCTTTTCATTTGCTGTACCCCTTACTGCTAATCCCTCAGCAAAATCAGCATGAATGTCAAGATCAAACTTCTCTTTAGATAGCAGGTTTGACTTAACATCTTCAAACGATATAGTATTAGAATTACTATATAGCATAATCTCCTTAAAGTGTTTATAAGAAGGGGGTAACGACACAACAAGTAAAATAGCCTTATCTTCATCCTCAATTTTCACATCTAGACTCTCCAAGTCAACAAGAATAGAGTTAAACTCATTCAAATGCTTTTGGACAGGGGTACCTTCAGCCATACGAAAGGTATACAACCTTTCCTTCAAACGGATCTTGTTGGCGAGACTCTTCGTCATGTAGAGTTCCTCCAACCGAGCCCAAAGATCCACCGCAGTTGTCTTATCAAGCACCTCTCGCAGGACATGTGGTGCTAAGCACAACTGTATGGCTGAAACCGCTTTCAGCTCCAGTTCCTCCCATTCATCCTCCGTCAACGACCCACGTCTCTTCTTTACATCTTCAGCCCACTGTTCTTCTGTCATCTTCTCAGGTTTTACGTGAGGTCCCTTCAGAACCTTCCACAACCCGTGCTGAATGAGAACTGCTCTCATCTGCACCTTCCAGAGATTAAAACTAATCTCCCCATCGAATTTCTGAATATCTACCCTCATGATTGAAGACATCCTATAACCAAAGCTCTGATACCACTTGTTAGGAAAAATATTAGAGCAACAACTATTCTTGATTCTTAGTTTTCTGTTCTTAGTTTGAATATAGTCCAATTTGCTTTATTGGAGTGTTTCAAATTTGTAGTAGTTTTTTGGGATTTATTGCTTAGGTGCAACACGTTTGTTGTTAAATCCTATGATGAATTTGAGGTATCTTGATCTTCGTGCTATTATAACATTTTTCTTGGAGTTCGTCGTTGTCTGACAAAGCTGAGATTGGCTAGCCTTCCCCCCAAGTTAGACTTTTCTATGAATTTTCCGAATTTTGAATGCATAACGTACATGCACCTGCTGCTGAAAGTGATGCAAACTCAAGACTACAGTTCAACACATTGCCAAGTTCATACCTTTTTGGTTGTGCGTATGGTCATCCACCTTCTATGCTACGATATTATGAGGCTCATGATTTGACGATAAGTGGTCTACACTGTGTCATCAATCCGGTGTTTTAGGACTTTATAAGCTCTGATAATTAAGTCACTTAGTCGATAGCTAATGACTTTATGAGTTAGCCTCCATCTAATAGGTAGTTTCTGTTTCCTACTAATATGTATTTTTTGTCACCCTCTTTATATTGTCATACGTAGTATCTGTTTGCTACTAATATATACTTTCTGTTACACTTTTTATATTGGATTTTTTTTTGTCATTCGTTGTTCCAATGCCAAATTGAAGATGTCAATAGTAAAGTATCATTTTTTTGGTACGTTTTCTACGTCTTTGTTATCTTAATTAATTGTTTTCGAGAAATCCTTTGTTTAATTCCCAAGCAATATCCCCCATCCAAAAAAAAAGGAAAAAAAACATTACTCCTTTGTTGATGCCTTTCCATTGAGCATTTCAATCCTCCCTCATGTTAGTTTGGTGTTGGTTGCACCATTTGATCTGTGTTTCTTTCTCTCTTAACATGCTGTATGAATCAATCTGCTAGACTAATGAGGGTTACTATAGAAGATATCTTCTCTAATCCTCTTTCGTGATATATTAAAGAGTACAATGTAATGGCAGAACCTTTAATTAATTTGAGATGTTGAAGCTTAACGTCTTTTACTTCAACTCATGTTATCTCTGATCACTTCGAACCATGGTAAGTAGGTTGCTATGTTTCTCTTCATTTAACTCTTATGTTCATTATTTGCTCCTTGCCTTGTTACAAAGTGTTGGTGTAAACTATGCACCTACTATTAGTACTGTATTGGTCATAACTCCCTTTATGAGCAAATTTTTTGGTTATAAGTATTTAACTTGGTTTCTATTGGTAAGCATATGATCTTTGCAAGTTGACTTAATATTATGCAAATATTTGCATTCGACTGCATTTGATAATTTTTTCTTTTGTTTTGCCATTACGTTCCTGGAGTCCTAATGATTCAAAAATCAAAATGAAAAAAAGGGATTTATTTTGGTTCTTTGTATTCTCTATTGTGGTTCGTTTCACAGTTGTGAATAAATACGTTGAATTTTTTATACATATTTATAATTTGAATCATGTATATGCCTCATTAATCATATGTACTTTGTAAAAATTCATCTTTTATTTTTCATTTTTTACGTTGCTGCATCAGATTCATCTTCTACGAACACATACAAGAGCTTTTTCTTTGGAAGGTTTTTTTTGGGGGGGTGTTAGACATGGGTAATTATTTAATTTCAATGTAGTTTACTATTTATAAAATATATTCCAATATTAAATTGCACCGTGCAAAGTATGAATCCACACTAGCTAGTGAACTAGTCAAACTAATTCAAAGTAAATTAATTTCCCTCAACTTCTCAGCCTAACTAGTTTTGACAGTATTCATCATGAGCTGCTTAGAGTCTTAGGGATTATCTCATACAACCAAAATTAAAGCATCGTACATATCCACACTGTGGCGGACACAGGTTGAAGGGTCCGGCGTCCGATAACTGTTGGATTCAGCATAAAATTCCTCATAAATTTATAAAATTGAGTAAACAAACGACTCATAAAAATTAATAACCAACATTAATAAAATTCAAAGGAAAAACCAAAAATTGACACCATTAAATAATTTTTGTATATCCACTGTACATGCGAACATATTTAGTTTTGTGGAGCAGTAGCATTGTTTAATCAGCTACATCACAACCATGCAATTTGTATCTTGTCCATGCATGAAGTTTGGTCGTGATGACCAAGAGGAAAACAAAGTTAGAAAATTGTCAAGTCTTCCTTGCATTAATTTTGGATTGAATATTGTCAAGTCTTGGTCCTCTATGTCTGTGGTCCATAAGTAAGGCGCTGAATATTGAACTTGGCTGACTTCAAATGTAGAGTGATTTCAGGTTTATAATCCTGTTTGGCAAACAGCTATTAGCTGTTAACTGTTTGTATCAGTTGTTTGAGTTAGCTGTTTGTACTAGCTATTTAAGTTAGCTGTTTGTTGAAAAACTATTTGGTAAAATTAGCTGTTTCTGATAAAGTTGTGAGACAAAAAGCTAATTCTTCAAAAAGTTCTTCCAAAAAGTTCATGAAATTAGCCTTTTCAAATTAGCTTTTTAGATCCAAAAAGCTCTTCTGAAAAGCTCTTTTGCCTAACACTCAGATTAGCTTTTTCACTTGGTCAAACAGCTAATTTTGATAAAAAAAATACTTTTTGGCCAAAAAGCCCTTCAAAAAGCTGTTTGCCAAACACCCTTTACACTTAGTAATGCATGGCTTTTGTGAACTTGATCGATTTAACGCGGTTTGTTAATGCTAAACCTAGTGACTGTCTTACTAACAGTGGCATTTAAGAAACAAGAAGTAAAAGTTGACTGCCAGTCGTGGTGTTTTGCATCCTACGGTTGGCGCGTGTTTGGCGCATGAGTCGCCTGAGGTTAGGAGGCAGGGAGTGACGGAACTAGTTATGCTTCGAAAGGGAGGTAATAATAGCTGAGCTTCCTATTTTACTCCTTTTTTTTCATATTGATTTTGTGAATATTCGCCCACAATATTTTAAGACTTACAAAACAATGTCCATGAGATGCATCTCAAATTAGCGTACATTGTTATGTGTAAGCATATTGATTGTGATCATACTAATTAAGGTTATGTAATGTAATTTTTGAACTTGATAGGGATGGTGTACAACCCACACTAGACCACTCATCGTAGAACCTCAACTTGATGCTTGATGGAAACCATCAGATCTTATGTTCAATGAGTCAAAGTGCATCATCAATCTATGTGGCTTCTGAGCAGTCACTCTATTTTGTCATCCAAGTATAGAGGGTGCTCGATACACTCTCAATGAATCTCAATCGTTGAGCAGAGGTATGAAAATAAGTTTTAGATTAATTTGTATGTTGTAATCAGTGATGTATCCCATTTCTTATTTTCAAATGTTTTCATTAATACTTTGTCTGGGGGTGTTGATGGGATTTGCCACTATGCGTGAAGTTTGGCCGATTCTATCGAGCTTGCGCTTGGCTCGGCTCGGCTCTACAGCGCTTACAAATTAGATATGGACACATGACCATCGTAAATATGTGAGGATTACTATGTGATTATGAGATGAAAATCTCATGCATGACTTACTCACAGGTGCTTACAGAGGATGCACCGGTTCACAGATTCATCTATCATATCATCATAATCATTTGACAAGCAAGTCACTAAGTGCGGGTTCAATCGTTTGGACACCTGCATTTGTGCACTGAACATCTGGGAATTCTTAACATCATTTATTACGGAACTGATGGGAGATAGTTTTGGAGACAATTTCCATAGAAATGAAATTTTATAAATTATGAGGAGGCATGATTGAATAATTAAGTATTTTGAAGAGACATGGTTGGTGAAGATATGTGTTTTTTTAAGTTAGTAATTAAAGTAACTTGATGACTATTTAGAAAGTGTCTTTTCATGAGACAATATCATCCTCTCACGATCCAATAGGCATGTATTTATCTATAAAAATCTAGCTTAGCTGCAAGCGCTGGTATGCCAACAATGGCATAGAGCAAGAGCAGAAATGTCCAACACAATCTCTTGGAGTTTATCTCAATTTAGGCACTAGTGCTTACATTTGTGCGTGCCACATGAGTTGTGGGTTTGGAATTTTGAAGAAATAATAATAATAATAATAATAATATTATTATTATTATTATTATTATGATTTTGATAAAATATTTTTATAATTTAATGTTATAAAAAATTAGATAAATAACCTAAAAACACCTGCTATAATAGGCCATGGTTCCATATCTGACAATTTAGATTAAGTTGTACATTTGAAAGGAAAGAAAGAATGTCGAAATGAAGCTTTTCAAAAGTACAGTAGCATGTACAAGGAACGTCAGACCTTTAGTAATGTACATTTCTGTCTGTATCCCCCCCCCCCCCCCCCCAAAAAAAAAGAACTCAAGTGTCACATTCGGAACTAACAAGTGGGGTGGATCCACCATAGGTAGTACAGTGGGAGCTGCCCAGCCCCGATTAAATCTTGAGCTGATACTGAGATGTTCATCTTCTACCATTCAAATTAGAGCCAAGTGCTAATTAAGCTTAAATTAAAGAGGCCTGCTTAAATTCTTCAATACCCAAAACAAAATAAAATAAAATAAAATAAATCATGGGATTGTTAACAGCCAACATTTGTCATATTTGGAGATAAAACTATAGAACCTTTGATTGATTTTTGGGGTTCAACAAGCAAACTTTCATATCCAAAATTATCCGATCGAGATCAAGTTTTACAAAACACACACAGAGAAAGAGAGAGAGAAAAATTGTATTTCAAGTAATTTATCATTCATTGATCATCGTTCAAGCTGGATGCACAGTGATGATTATTTATTTATTTTTTTTTTTTAGAAAAAGAAGTAAAACACCACCGAAAGGGGCGATTCCAGATAATTTTTACAGATTATGATCCGAAACATCAAACATCCTATACAATTGACTCGACTACATTGCTGTTCGTCATCATCAACTAAACCTCAAATACTATGAAATTAGCTAATTAAAAGGCTTGGTAACTTTGTAAATATCAACAATAGAACGGTACCTTTTGCTAAAGCTGCTCCTCATCAAGCTGCATATTACTTCCTCTCCGTCGTCGTCATCATCATCATCATCATCATCATCGAAATGATCAAATTCTTTCCTTGTTTTGATCTTCAGATTCTTATTCTTGTCTCTCCTGATCTTTCTCTTGTTGCTCTCATTACCTCCGATGCTACCATTGCGTTTCTCGGCGCAATTGAAAGCAACAGGACCGCCGCAGCTGGAGGAGCTGCTGGTGGCAGAGACGGCGGCGGAGGAGGAGGAGGTGGTGATTTCGCTTTCGCTGAGGTGCACCAGCTGCTTCGCGGCTTCAATCTCCACATCAGTCAGGTCCAATCCGTCGTCCGCCATGGCTGAAACCTAACTAATCAGAGCGATCTGGCAAATTAGGGAGAGAGAAAGAGAGTAGCGAGGAGAGAGAAATGGGATTGCTTAATAAGGCGGTGTAGTAGAGAGAACGAGAGAGAGAGAGAGAATGAGTCCGTAGAAAATACCAAGCAGCAAGCGGACGGGCAGAGATATATCACATGGAGTAGGAAAGACTGAAATTTAAATCAACGCCAACGTTTTCCTTTTATTCGTTTTAAAAAAGTGCAGATTTTTTTGTGACATGTCGCGACCGGGTTGCTAAACCGACTTAATTTAAGACTTCATCTTAGATGATAATTTTTAATAAAATTGACCAAAAAGGTGTGTTCATATAATTTGATTGATTTGTTGTAAATTCTGTCTTTTAGATTCTACTACCCTCATGGTGATACACGGATACTTTTCAATTTCTATGTCACTGTGTTATGTTATATTAGTGTTTCTTATAATATAAATTTATTTGTGGATCTTCTTCGACCATCAGTTTAAACTTTTAGTTGAATTGATTCTTGAACATAATATTAGCGCGTTTCTGAGCGAGAATTCGAGTTCGAATCTCAATAAGCTCTCATATTGATTTATTACAGTATTCATGTTTCAAGCCTAAAGGGCAATTGTGTGGGGAGACGAGATAGAGTATAAACTTATTCCTAACCCTTGAATCATCAGCTTAAAACTTTTGGTTGAGTTGGTTCCTAAACAGTGTTGTACTTTTGGCCAATTTGGGTTAGTGTATTTAGAATAATTTCAAAAATAAATAAGAGTCTTACAAGCTAATGGACATTTTAAAAAGAAGGCTTCTTTCATTAGTCTAAAAACAATTGTGTGTGTTGTCATGTCTTATGTTAAATTTGAGATTAAATGGGGGTAAAACAAACTAGCAACACATATAAGTTTGATGAAGTTCCAACCTAAATTCAATTAATGATTGATGAAGTAACTCCTTTTTTATATACTTGCTCAAAGCCACCAAATTGTCAAGATGAGGCAACTATGCTTTTGTATAATCCAACATGCCGAATTAAAAAGGGTGATGGTCTTGTAGTTAAATGATATACTACTTATGAATAGTAATATATATAAAATGACCACCATATAATCTACAATTTTCACATTACAAGATTACATGTATTGTATTTACTAAATTAACAGGGTCAATCTTATAAAGTGTCACTTATATCAGCTACGTTAACTTAGCTAACAAATAAATATTCACACTTAATAGTTAACGCTCCATGCGTACCATTAAAGTTGTCAAAATTGGTCAAAGACAATATACATTGGCCATCAGTTTCAAATGAATAATACAATGAACTCAAAAAATATAAAAAGTAATCTTAAACTAATTTTCTAATAGTTTACAATATTTTCTTTAACATTTAGAATTTGATTAAATTTATAGAAAAGAAAGAACGTAGAGCCTTTAATCTTTAGTGATTGTATGAAACAGAAGAAGTAAATAATTAATTATAATTATTGATAATTTAATGATTTTTTTCTATAAATTCTTTCTGCTGGCTTGGCCTGGGTTATGTCTAGTTACATGACAACCACACTATGGTTTATTGTAGTACCTTAAGATCTCCTCACCGGTCATTCATAACCCAAGTAGCCTACGTAATTTCGCTAGTTTTTGCATCATTCAATTTTGAGTATGGTTAATTGGCTACTCTGCAAAGACGAGATTACTTTGGAGAGATAGTGTCAGATTCACCTGTTAATTCTTCAAAATGATTCTATTTAACATGTTTTTTTTATGAGAATAAATGTATAAGAGAAATTATATTTATACTAACAAAAAACAATACTTAGGCTACGATCCTAGGTCTACAATACTACGTAGATTCAAAGTAGTAATTTCATTTGAAACTTATTGAAGCTATAGTTTGAGCAGGGCCCACTATGGATGATTAACTACAAGAAAAAAGGCTTTTTGCAACAGATGAATACTGCTACAATCGGGTGCAAAATTGTTGCCATAAACTTATGGGAACGGTTTTGTAGGCGCTGCATTTGGTATGCGCTGCAATAGACCTAAGGCAACGATTTTTTGCTTTTAGCAACAGTTCAGTAAAAAAACATTGCCATAGCGTTTTTATGCTTGCAAAGGTTTTAGATTTTTGTGACCACAATGTTGTATGCTCTATGGCAACGGTTCCCAATTGTTACAATAATACTTTTGGGTATCTAATTAACTATATATATTGTCTCAATGTTAAATAAGTTGGAAAGCTTAAATAATAAATTGCAAATTCATATACCTTCATACTTCTCAAAGAAATTTCATTGCAAACTTTGAGTAATGCACTTTGCTTGTCTTAAAATAGGTGAAAACTTAGATTCTTTAACAATTTCATCATATAATAACTAATGTATATACATATATACATGATCCATGATCCTAAACACTTGCCACCACACCAAACCCAACCCAATTCTATCAAAGATGTTGATCACGAGCTTGTCTAGAACATATTCTATCATATTCTACGCACCATCTTAGAAGTCCTCAGCCAACTATTATGTTCTACACATAAACAAAAGGAAAGAAATGAAAATATAGAACAAAATAACCATAAGGAGAGAACTTAAGACTATGTCAAAAGAAGTTCTTAAAGAACATTATTTGATAAACACCGAAATAAATTTCCATCAAACTTTTAGACCATGAGGTGGAAGATGTACTTTTACTCATATTTTTTAGGTATCATATGATCCCAACAAAATGGCTATTATGAACTTTAATTTAATAAGAAGAAAAGACACACTTGGTAGTTAGTACCTACATAACCAAATTGGGTTCTTTTATAATATATGCAACAATAACCATTCAACCATTCTAGGATAATAACCATTGACACTTCTCAATGCTTATAAAAACAAATGTTGAGAAATTTACCATTGGATTTATGTTTTCAATGACATATAATAAAATTTATTAAACAACAATAGTTACATAAGCAAAAATAAATTAAGAAACAAAGAATAACCATGCAATCAGAAGAATCATTCACATAATTCATCTGACTAATTACTTATTCATTTGACTAAGAAACATTTTTTAGCTCATTACTTGCTTGCTTTTTAATTTCCTAAACCTATCGGCTATTTAGTTGAGTCATTCACTAAATAGTTCGATGATTTAGGGTCATTTTAGACTACAAATGCCTTAACAATCGAACAGGCAACGGGTGAACATTTAGAAACATCTGAAATTATGAAAACACGCTTTTAACGATTTCTAAAGTTCACAAACCATTCACATAGCATCATTTAAACAATTCAAGAGGGAAGAGATTCACAAATAGCACATTTGTATCACTTCACGAGAATAGTTTCAGCAGAATCTATTCAATATCCCAAATACTTCGCAATCCACATGATTGCGATCAATATCAAACTCAGGCTCCCTCCTTACACAAGTACTGACCACAAAAACCTCGAATTGCTCATTAATTTCACCTCAGCCCATCCAATGACTAAGCTTGGTTCAATATCACAATAATTCAATTGATTAATTCACAAAACCAATATCCACAAGCATAGTATTCATATGTAATCACCCAAACAGAATTTAAACATATTTAATCTGATTTTAGCAACAATGTTACAGCATAAACTGCTTAGTCTGCAATTCCCCAATTTGACCGATTAGCAAAATTATGCGTGAGTTCAACATGCATGAATCCCAAATCAGCATCATCACTATTTTTACGAGATTTTAACATCGAATCCTTCAATTACTGATAATAGTTTTAGAATTAAACTTGAACTACCTATAATCATTGAAATTCATTTGAAATTACTAATAATTAGGAGGAAGAGAAAAATCCACCTCAAATCCAAGCTAGAGGACCCGATTAGGGTTTGGTTTATGCGCATCTAAGTCGAGTTCCCCCCTCTACTGCTACTATTACTTCTCCTTTTGTTTCTCAGCATAGTTAATCACCAATCACTAGTCACGAAGGAGGTGATGGTTTTTTCGTTGTGTGGTGTTGGAGACGGCTTAGGGCTTCACCCACTGCCCTTCATCATGCCCCCCTTGTTCGCACCTCAGCCGCCGGCTGGTCACCGGCAACCGTCAGGGGCCGGCGCCTAGTCTGGTGATCGTCCGTGCATCACGAACCTTCGCCTCACACTTCCTCTCTTTCTCTTTCTAATTCCGATGGGTCGCAGAGGGGTCGTGGCCAGTCGCTGGTGTGGTGGTGGTGCGGCGCTGCCCTACGCCTTCTTTCCTTTCGCTCTCTCTCTCTTTCTGGTGGTAGTTGGAGAGGGGTCACAGGGAAACCCGGAGAACCCCCCCCCTCTTTCGTGTATTTTTTTTAAGAAAGGTAAGGAGCTTCGACCCCTTTTTCTCTTTTCCCCCCCCCCCCCCCCCCAATAATTAGTATTTTAATTGAATTCAAGAAACGACTAAATTAAACTATCAACACAATTTAATGGCAGAAATTAGCACGAATTCAATTTCAAAATCAGTAATAATAATAATTCTCTTTTTAATAAAGTTATCACTTAAGCAAGCATGTCAGTATTAATCTAACGTAATTACAATAATAAAATACGATGTCGTAATATCAAAAAATAGGCTAGATAGTTTAAATAAAATGCGGGTATTACAAATCCCTAGAAAACCAGGCTCCATATGGGCAATTGGTAATAGCCCTAACCACCACTTTCTTGAGCTACATTGTGGGCAATTTGATGCGCTAGTACAGATCTAATTTAGGGCTTGTGACATAATGTAAAACCCTGAAAATTCGATTTGGAATTTTTGCCCAGTTGGACCGACCTAGGTCAAGTCAATCCAAGTCAGTGTCAATTAACTCTCGTGAAATTGTTTTAATAAAGTTCTTAATATATTTTGGGAAGTATTAAAGTTTCCAAAATTTTTCCTTTCCGATTTTTGTAAAACTCCTAATGTCATTGTTATTATCTTATTATTATGAATATTACTTCACTCTACTATTAATATTACCGTTTCATTATTTTATCTATTTCGACGTATGCAAATTCTACTATTTTATTGATATTATTAATATTATTATCACCTTATTATCCTTTTATCATCTTATCATTATCCTATTATTATCACCTTATTATCCTTTTATCATCTTATCATTATCCTACTATTATCACCTTATTATCCTTTTATCATCTTATCATTATCCTATTAGTTTATTATCCACAAAAAAAAAAAAAATCCAAACCCTAACCACCCCCCTTGCTGCCACCACTTGTGTAAAAAAAAAAAAAATTTGAAAGTTGTTTTTCCCCCCTTTTCTTTTCTTTTAACCACCCATTTCCCCACTTTCTCCCCCCTCTCACGTCACTCTCTCTCTCCCTCCCTCTCCCTTTCTCTCTCTACTCGCCCCCTTTCTCTCTCTACTCGCCCCGCTGCCGGCCACCCCGCCAGCCGCCCACTGTGCCGCCACAAGCCACCCACAATCCCCTCCTACTCTCTCCCTTGTGTTGGTAAGAAAAGGCTAAGTGATGCATGGATTCATGCACACCATGCATCCAAAACCCCCACTTTTAACTCTCCTTTATTTTTGCAATTTTATGACCTCATGAATGAAAGTTTTAATATAATTTTTATTATATTTCCTCAGCGCTTTCGACGTTGAATTTGAACGAAGGTGGAATTTCCGTCGACCTAGATCCAGTTTTGATCAAAGGTACTCGTAACGATGTTATTATATAGTTTCATTTTTTTTAGTCTCAATAAAGATGGGTTATTTTGGCATGGTTGGGTCTAGGCGAGAGTCTAGGGATGTTTAACGGGTGTGGGCGTATTTTTTGGGCAACCCGAAACGAGCGAAAATCGTGCAAAAAGAAGTCGAATAATCTGGATAGAATTCATACTGTTTTTGATGCAATCTTGAAAATTTCGGATAATTATTATGATTGTCCAAAAATTATGAAATTTTTACAGAAGTTAGAGTAAGATGTGAAGATTATGTGGGTTTTTGAATTGGGTGAATTGGAGTTAAATTGAGAGATTTATAGCCAGAATACTAAACCCTATCAATTCTGAAAACTGCAGGCACAGGGTGCGGTTTTTAAGTCTTTTAGACCTGGTTATGCTGTGAATTTGTGAAAGTTCTGAACATAAAAGTTTTAGTAAACAAAATTATCTTTCTAGATTGATAAGAGCATAATTTTTGGAAGTCGGAAGAAAAAGTTATGAGGATGAGAAGTTAGGAGTAAAAATCTGGGTAAAGTCTGGGGAACCAGAATCTGGTCTGTTTTGCCTTCAAGTTAGAAAACTTCCCTAGGCTAGTACTGGTGGCCAAAAATTGTGAAATTTACTGGGTAGGAGCATTTGGATGTGTCAAATAATGCCATTTTGGAATTGGATCGTTTAGAGTAGTGTAGCCCGAGTTTTGATAATTTTTACCGGGACTATCCTAGGGAAGACAGTCTTTGGCATTGCCGGAAGAAACAAACATTGGACTGGGTTCGGGGCAGAATCAAGCCAAGCTCTAAACATGAAAAAGGTAGAGGATATTGTAAGGTTTCCAGATTGACCTAGAACACTGAAATTGGAGATCAGGAACTAGAGTTATAATGTTTTTAGGTTGGACCAATAACTGGCCAGCCGAACCTTTACCCTAGATAGGGTTGGATGAATAAAGATCTAGAAAACCTCCTTTTAAATTTGGGGGAAGCTCGGGGCTGCCCTACACTGAATGTGGACTGACTATGGACTACTTGTGGACTCAGGTGCGGAACAGTGAATCCTCATTAGAGTAACCGAGCCCGTAAATTGTACGGTACTCAGGTAACAGTTATGCCCTAACCTTTCCCCTGTGTTACTAAAATTATGGAAGTTGTGGGAGTTCTTGTATTGATTCCTTGGCATTTCTTTCCAAAAAGAATGTTCGCTGATGTGAAGTTATAAAGGATTCCTTGATGGAAACTGAATGCTGTGTTTGTTCTGGAAGTTGGAAATCTCCATATTGTAAAAGTTGAAACTTACTGTTGTAAAAGTTGAAACTTACTGTGATTGTATTTGAAGCTCTGTTTTTGCATTCTGATTTCTGTTGGAAAAAGCATTTAAATTTGAATGAAACTGAATGCGTCAAGTTGGTATCCATTAACTGAAAGGAACTAAATAGGGTGAGTTAAATCGATTGGAACTGACTGAAAGCCATAGCCTTCCCCGGGTAACAGGTGCATGCATGTGAGCGGCCATGTACTCAGCCGAGACGTGGGCCAAGTTATCGGTAACCACCCATGATGGTGGTAGGTCAGGAAAGTTAAGCAGTAACCGCCTAAGGAGCGGTAGGCCAGGAAAGAGTTAAACGGCTGCGCCATGTTAGAGCGCAGGCCATGAGACCCACTGGGGTCGCTCACCCAAGACTTATCTAAAATTGAACATTTTGAATTGAACTATGGAAGTGTGATTCTAAACTTGATTTAGTTTAAGGAAGATGGTGATAATGGGTTGTGTACCTTGAAACGTGATGTTGTTTTTCCCCCTCTCCCTAAAATGTTTTCAAAATGAATTTGTACGTGTCTTTGACCGTTGGGGGTGAATATTACTGAGTTTATCTCACTATTATAAAATGTTTTGTTTTCAGGTGATTTAGCTGTTCTTGGGACTGGGGACAGGAGAGTAGAGCGAGGCTCGAATGCTGATTGTCCCTAAAAAGGGTTTTAAAAGTTGTAATGGAATTTAGCTGGTTAATTTATGATGTACAAGTTCTGTGTTAAAATTCTTAGACCCATGTATGGTGGGCTTTGATTTGTAAGGGCTTTATTTATTATTTTTTTCTTTAAGAGTCAGTTATGATATCCAGCCTGGTATTTCCAATGAGGGAATACAGCGGTACCACCCCGTTAGGAGTTCCTGCTGCCCTTCAGGTTAAAACAGTAGTAATTAAAGAATTAGAAATCTGGGGGTGTTACAAAGTGGTATCAGAGCCCAGGTTAACTGACCTGAAGGCTCGCCTAAAGGATAAAGAGAATAATATTAGTTAATAACCCTAAAACAGATAGACATAAGGACTGCTCGGAGTGTGAGTGTAGGTTGGGAAGGGAATATACTTATATATATGTTACCTTTTTGTATATATATATATATATATATATATATATATATATATATATATATATTATATATATATGTATATATATATATATATATATATATATATATATATATATATATATATATATATATATATATCTGATTCGGGCCTACTAATGTCTAGGATGAATGCGGCCCGTCATTGTGGGTGTATGGGACGACTTTGTCGCCACCGGAGGTTGGAGAAGATTCCCGGGGCCAGTTTTGAGAGTCACTTGGAGCGAGTGGAGATTTTTCTTTTTGGAAGACTAGCTGAGGTTCCTGATGATTGTTTGAGGTTCGACCACAACCAAGCCCTGTTCTTCCTTTTAACTCTTTGGGGAGACCCCTTGTGGCGTTATAGAGTCAATGAGCTTCACCCTGAGGAGAGAGCATTTATGGTTGCTGGGGATTGTTGTTTATGCAAGTGGCAGCCTATGCACTTCAACCTGAATGAGCTAGTGGACTACCTTATCGATATAGGTCCTTATGACGAACCCCCCACCCCTGACTCTAGCGATGCCAACCCGCCACCACCTGTAGAGGAGGATACTGATGAGGGGAAAGACCTAGAGGGAGACCCCATAGGAGAGGAAGACCCTGAGGAAGACCCCATGGAAGAGGAAGACCCCGAGGAAGATCCTGAGGAACGCCCTAAAGAAGACCCTCAAGAAAATCCTGAGGGAAATTCTGAGGCCAGCGAGGGGCAACTTATGGGCAGTGAGGACCTAGGGGGAGATCAGAGAGATGAAGAAGGGAATCACCTTGTGCAGGATGAGCACTCCAGCCACTTAGAACACTTAGGAGCAAATAAGGCTGGGTTGACCCGCTGGGAGCGGGGTAGATGTGGTCGGATGTGTAGAGGCACTTGTCCACTGGATGCCTCCAGTCAGTAAAGGCTAGAAGCATTAGGAAGTTGTTTTATTTCTTTTTAGGACAACATTAGTAATATTTTTTTCTTTAAATTGTTACTAGCCATTGTGGCTATTTGAGTTAAAAAGTTGTGCTGTAATAAAAGGGGCTAATAGGAACCCTTGTGAAACTGAGAATTTATGCAATAAAAGGTGTTCTTGGATTATTTGAAAATATTTGTGCACCTTGTTGTGAAATATGTGAAACATGTGGATGATATATCTATATGCCTGTATGATATAAACCTTCTGAGTTTGTGATGTAATGGATGCACCACCTAAATGTGGTGGTTCGTATTGTGAACGAATCTCTAAGAAAGTTGTGGTAATATGCACTGGCATGCTTTATGTTCCTGGAACCTAGTGAGTTATAGGATGTGAACTATTAGGGAAGGAATTGAACCCGAATTGTTTTTCTCGATCAGGATGGCGGGAAACAGCACCAACAACCATAATGAAGAGTCTCAGACAGGGCCCCACCCAGTGACGAGGGTCCCTACGATCCAGGACATACCTATGGCAGCCTTTAGGGAGCGATTGGAGGCCCTGTGTCCCCGGAATGGGAATGGGTCTCGTAGCCAGATCGATGAAACAAATCCACCCACGGGAGTCGAACTCACCAATTTGCTACTGCTAGAGATGCTGCAGAAGTAAGGGGAGCAACTGCAGCTCCAGAATGAACAAATCCATAGGTTAATGGAGGGTAGGGAGAAAAGGGCGGAAGAGGATAACTCCCATATGTTCAAGAGATTTGCAAGTCATCACCCACCAGTTTACGATGGTACCCCTGACCCCAAAACTTTCGAAGACTGGATTAGGGGGATGATGAAAATGTTCGATGCACTCCAGTGCCCTGAGGAGTGGAAGGTAGGATTTGCAGTATTCTACCTAAAGGATAAAGCCGACCTTTGGTGGGCTACAGTACGGGAAAGACAACATGAGCCTGGGTTTGGGTGGGGTAAGTTTAAGGAGATGATTAAGGACCATTTCTACCCCACCTCCCTTCAGAAGGCTAAGGAGAACGAATTCACGCAATTACAGCAGGGGAGCATGAGCGTTCTCGAGTATGCCTCCAAATTCATGGAGTTGTCACGTTTCGCCCCAGCCTTCGTAGCTGATGAGAGGCTGAAGATGAATAGGTTTGAGGCCGGACTCAATCCAACTATCAAAGAACGTATGTCAGTGCGGCAGTATGCCTCCTACGTTGAGCTGTATGACACTGCGATCAACGTAGAAAGAGCAATGAAGGAGCGCAGTCAATATTTCAATAAGCAGAGGGGCACCAAGAGGAAAGGAGATAGTCGGGGAACCTTCCAGACGCAGGAGCAGAACCGTAGACCTGCTGGGGGACAGCACTCTGGCAGTTTCAATCGAGGGGGCCAGTATCCCAACACACGACCCAAGATAACCTGCAACGCTTGCGGGAAACCAGGACATTTCGCCAGGGAGTGTCGAACAGTGAAGAGATGCTTCCGCTGTGGAAGCCATCAACACCAAGTGCGAGATTGCCCGTTTCCTGTACCGCCTCCCGGGCAAGGACAAGGACAGAGTCAGGGACAGAGGCAGAACCAAGGGTATGGGCAGCGGCCCCAATCCTCGTACCAAAGTAGGGGAGGGAAGACGACCTACTCCAACCAGCAGAGTCGGGCACCCCAGTCAGCTCAGTCCCAACCCTCCAACCAACCACACTGGAACAACGGGGGTCGAGTGTACGTGATGCGAAAAGAGGAAGCAGAGGATGCTCCTAATATTGTGACGGGTACCTTCTCTCTCCTAACCCAACTAGTAGATGTGTTATTTGATTCGGGTGCCCCGCACTCGTTTATTTCCGTTAGACTGGTTGAGACGTTAGGGCTCACCCCCACTCGTAGATCTTCATTACTATCTGTGACCCTCCCGGATGGGAAGACTGTATCATGTGAGGAGTTATACGAGGGATGCCCCCTTAGAATGTATGACTGTGAGTTCCTGGCGGATCTATATAAGTTTGAGTTAACGGATTTTGGGTTTATTTTGGGGATGAACTGGTTGGCTAAGTACCAGGCTCAGATAGACTGCTCGAAATAAAAAGTTTCCCTGAAAGGGCCCAACGGGGAGAAGATAGTGCATAGGGGTCAGAGTCCTAGGATGGGAGTGAACTTAGTATCAGCAATGGAAGCTCATAAGTTGTTGGGTAAAGGATGTGAGGGATTTCTGTGTCATGTGGTGAATACTGAGGATGCCAAGCCCTCCTTGGAGGATATCCCTGTCGTGAGAGAATTCCCAGATGTATTTCCCGATGAAATCCCTGGCATGCCACCTCTTAGGGAGTTGGAGTTCTGTATTGACCTCACCCCTGGAGCCACCCCGATTTCTAAGGCACCCTACAGGATGGCACCAGCTGAACTTAAGGAATTGAAGACCCAGTTGGAAGAACTCTTAGAGAAAGGCTATATCCGACCTAGCACATCTCCATGGGGAGCACCGGTCTTATTTGTGAAGAAGAAGGATGGGACGCTGAGGTTGTGTATTGACTATCGGGAATTGAACAAAATAACGGTGAAGAACCGTTATCCCCTACCCAGAATAGATGATTTATTCGACCAACTGCGAGGCGCAGGAACCTTTTCCAAGATAGACCTCCGTTCGGGGTACCATCAACTCCGAATTAAGGATGAGGACATATCCAAAACCGCTTTTCGTACCCGATACGGCCACTATGAATTCGTAGTCATGCCCTTTGTTCTCACTAATGCCCCAGCGGCATTTATGGACCTGATGAACAGGGTCTTTAAGCCCTATTTGGATAGGTTCGTGGTGGTTTTCATTGATGATATCTTGATTTACTCGAGAACCCCAGATGAACACACCCACCACTTACGGGCAGCCCTGGATGTGTTAAGGAGGAATGAGTTATATGCTAAATTCTCAAAATGTGAATTTTGGTTGAAGAAGGTAGCTTTTCTAGGACACGTAGTGTCTAGTGAGGGAGTATCGGTGGATCCATAAAAGATTGAGGCAGTGGCCAATTGGCCTAGACCTAAAAACCCGACAGAAGTATGGAGTTTCTTGGGTTTGGCGGGATATTACCGCCGGTTTGTCCAAAACTTTTCGAAAATTGCGACCCCGCTTACCAATCTGACCAGAAAGGTCACCAAGTATGAGTGGACGGAAAGTTGTGAAGGAGCCTTCCAGGAGCTTAAGAAGAGACTTACGAGTGCACCAATACTGGCTCTACCTACTGCGGAGCAGGACTTCGTGGTGTATAGTGATGCTTCCAGGAATGGGTTGGGGTGTGTGTTAATGCACGATGGACGAGTGATAGCGTATGCTTCACGACAGCTGAAGACACATGAGCGGAACTACCCGACTCACGACCTGGAGTTAGCCGCGGTCGTGTTTGCTCTCAAAATCTGGAGACATTACCTATACGGGGTTCGTTGTGAAATATTCACCGACCATCAGAGTCTGAAATATCTCTTCTCGCAAAAGGATCTGAATCTGAGACAGACAAGGTGGCTAGAGTTCCTAAAGGACTATGACGTCCATTTTCAATATCACCCTGAAAAGGCCAATGTAGTAGCGGATGCGTTGAGTCGCAGGCCATACCCAACGCTGAGTTGTGTAATAGCGCTTGTCGAGAATTTAGAAAGTTGGAACTTAATGTGATTACGCCGGAGGCTAGACCCATGCTTTGCACCCTGGAGGCCCAACCAACTCTCATAGAGGAGATCCGACTAGCCCAAACCACGGACCCTCAACTGAAGCGGATAAGAGAAGAGATATTGGTGGGAAAAGCACCTGGATTCGTAATCCACGAGGATGGGACCATACGATTCCATAATCGTGTGTGTGTCCCAACTGTAGAGGCACTCAAGAAGAAGATCCTAGATGAAGGACAGAATACCCCGCACTCGGTACACCCTGGGGGAAATAAGCTGTATAAGGATCTAAAACAAACGTTCTGGTGGAGTAACATGAAACCAGAAGTGGCTAACTATGTGGCAAAGTGTCTGACCTGCCAGCGAGTGAAAATAGAGCACCAAAGACCGGCGGGACTCTTACAGCCATTGGATGTCCCTGAGTGGAAATGGGACTCTGTGTCTATGGATTTTGTCATGGGGTTACCATTGACCCAAATGAAGCACAATGCGATTTGGGTTGTAGTGGACCGGCTCACGAAGTCGGCACACTTCATAGCCATGAGGAACACGTGGACCCTAGATCAGTTAGCTCGAGCCTACCTCGAGGAGATAGTATGGCTACACGGAGTACCCAACTCCATAGTGTCGGATCGAGATACCCGATTCCAATCGGAATTTTGGCAGAAGCTGCAGGAAGCGTTTGGAACGTTGTTACGTTTTAGTACTGCCTTTCACCCTGCAACTGACGGGCAGACCGAGCGTACTATCCAAACCTTGAAAGATATGCTACAGGCTTGCGCCCTGGACTCTAAGAGCGCGTGGGACGAATAACTGGCACTAATTGAGTTTTTTTACAACAATAGCTACCACGCAAGTATTGGCATGGCCCTGTATGAGGCACTATATGAGAGAAAATGTAGGACTCCGCTTTGTTGACAAGAGATTGATGAGGCCTTGACCATCGGGCCAGAGTTAATTCAGGCCACCACCGACAAGGTAAGAGTGATTCAGGAACGAATGAAAGCCGCCCAGAGCCGCCAGAAGAGTTATGCGGATCGGATGCGTAGACCCCTTGAGTTCCAGGTGGGAGACCAGGTATTTCTTCGCGTTTCCCCAACCAGGAGAGTCGCGATGTTTGGAAAGGCAGGAAAGCTTAACCCGAGATACATCGGGCCGTATTCGGTCATACAGCGAATCGGGGAGGTGGCTTACCGACTAGGGCTGCCGGTTGAGCTTCAGAGAATACATAATGTGTTCCATGTGTCGCAATTACGGAAGTACATTCCAGATCCCTCACACGTCATTGAACCCGATCCTATACAACTCCAAGAAAACTTGTCATATGAAGAGCAACCCATACAGATCCTAGACCGACGGGAAAAGCATCTCCGGAAAAAGACGGTGCCCTTAGTAAAGGTCCTTTGGGCCAACCATGAATCGTCGGAAGCCACCTGGGAGCTAGAACAGGAAATGCGAGGCAAATATCCTCATCTTTTTTCATAGTTAGGTATGTATCAGTTTCGTGGACGAAACCTCCTAAGTGGGGTAGCATGTAAGACCTCAGGAATTAAGAATGTATTGGTGATGTGTCGCGGCATAATGAAGTTTCGAGGACGAAACTTTTCTTAAGTGGGGTAGTATGTAAAATCCTGAAAATTCGATTTAGAATTTTTGCCCAGTTGGACCGACCTAGGCCAAGTCAACCCAAGTTAGTGTCAATTAACTCTCGTGAAATTCTTTTAATAAAGTTCTTGATATATTTTGGGAAGTATTAAAGTTTCCAAAATTTTTCCTTTCCGATTTTTTTGTAAAACTCCTAATGTCATTGTTATTATCTTATTATTATATTATGAATATTATTTCACTCTACTATTAATATTATGTTTCATTATTATTTTATCTGTTTCGACGTATGCAAATTCTACTATTTTATTGATATTATTAATATTATTATCACCTTATTATCCATTTATCATCTTATCATTATCCTATTATTATCACCTTATTATCCTATTATTATCCTTTTATCATCTTATCATTATCCTACTATTATCACCTTATTATCCTTTTATCATCTTATCTTTATCCTATTATTTTATTATCCACAAAAAAAAAATCCAAACCCTAACCACCCCCCCTTTGCTGCCGCCACTTGTGTAAAAAAAAAAAAAAATTTGAAAGTTGTTTTTCCCCCCCTTTTTCTTTTAACCACCCATTCCCCCACTTTCTTACCCCCTCTCACGTCACTCTCTCTCTCCCTCCCTCTCCCTTTCTCTCTCTACTCGCCCCCTTTCTCTCTCTACTCGCCCCGCTGCCGACCACCCCGCCAGCCGCCCACTGTGCCGCCACAAGCCACCCACAATCCCCTCCTCCTCTCTCCCTTGTGTTGGTAAGAAAAGGCTAAGTGATGCATGGATTCATGCACACCATGCATCCAAAACCCCCACTTTTAACTCTCCTTTATTTTTGTAATTTTATGACCTTATGAATGAAGGTTTTAATATAATTTTTATTATATTTCCTCAGCGCTTTCGGCGTTGAATTTGAACGAAGGTGGAATTTCCGTCGACCTAGATCCAGTTTTGATCAAAGGTACTCGTAACGATGTTATTATGTAGTTTTATTTTTTTAGTCTCAATAAAGATGGGTTATTTTGGCATGGTTGGGTCTAGGCGAGAGTCTAGGGACGTTAACGGCTGTGGGTGTATTTTTTGGGCAACCCAAAACGAGCGAAAATCGTGCAAAAAAAAGTCGAATAATCTGGACAGAATTCATACTGTTTTTGATGCAACTTTGAAAATTCCGGATAATTATTATGATTGTCCAAAATTATGAAATGTTTACAGAAGTTAGAGTAAGATGTGATGATTACGTGGGTTTTCAAATTGGATGAATTGGAGTTAAATTGAGAGAGTTATAGCTAGAATACCGAACCCTGTCAATTCTGAAAACTGCAGGCACAGGGTGCGGTTTTTGAGTCTTTTAGACCTGGTTATGCTGTGAATTTGTGAAAGTTCTGAACATAAAAGTTTTAGTAAACAAAATTATCTTTCTAGAATGGGTAGGAGCATAATTTTTGGAAGTCGGAAGAAAAAGTTATGAGGATGAGAAATTAGGAGTAAAAATCTAGGTAAAGTCTGGGGAAGCAGAATCTGGTCTGTTTTGCCTTCAAGTTAGAAAACTTCCCTAGGCTAGTACTGGTGGCCAAAAATTGTAAAATTTACTGGGTAGGAGCATTTGAATGTGTCAAATGATGCCATTTTGGAATTGGGTCGTTTAGAGTAGCGTAACCTGAGTTTTGATAATTTTTGCCGGGACTGTCCTGGGGAAGACAGTCTTTGGCATTGCCAGAAGAAACAAAAATTGGACTGGGTTCGGGGTAGAATCAAACCAAGCTCTAAACATGAAAAAGGTAGAGGATATTGTAAGGTTTCCAGATTGACCTAGAGCACTGAAATTGGAGATCGGAAACTAGAGTTATAATTTTTTAAGTTGGACCCATAACTGGCCAGCCGAACCTTTACCCTAGATAGGGTTGGATGAATAAAGATCTAGAAACCCTCCTTTTAAATTTGGGGGAGGCCCGGGGCTGCCCTACACTGAATGTGGACTGACTATGGACTACTTGTGGACTCAGGTGTGGAACAGTGAACCCTCATTAGAGTAACCGAGCCCGTAAATTGTATGGTACTCAGGTAACAGTCATGCCCTAACCTTTCCCCTGAGTTACTGAAATTATGGAAGTTATGGGAGTTCTTGTATTGATTCCTTGGCATTCCTTTCCAAAAAGAATGTTTGCTGATGTGAAATTATAAAGGATTCCTTGATGGGAACTGAATGCTGTGTTTGTTCTGGAAGTTGGAAATCTCCATATTGTAAAAGTTGAAACTTACTGTTGTAAAAGTTGAAACTTACTGTGATTGTATTTGAAGCTCTATTTCTGCATTCTGATTTCTGTTGGGAAAAGCATTTAAATCTGAATGAAACTGAATGCGTCAATTTGGTATCCATTAACTGAAAGGAACTAAATAGGGTGAGTTAAATCGATTAGAACTGATTGAAGGGCATAGCCTTCCCCGGGTAATAGGTGCATGCATGTGAACAGCCACGTACTCAGCCGAGACGTGGGCCAGGTTATCGGTAACCACCCATGATGGTGGTAGGCCAGGAAAGTTAAGTGGTAACCGCCTGAGGAGCAGTAGGTCAGGAAAGAGTTGAACAGCTGCGCCATGTTAGAACGCAGGCCATGAGACCCACTGGGGTCGCTCACCCAAGACTTATCTGAAATTGAACATTTTGAATGGAACTATCGAAGTGTGATTCTGAACTTGATTTAGTTTAAGGAAGATGGTGATAATGGGTTGTGTACCTTGAAACGTGATGTTGTTTTTCCCCCTCTCCCTAAAATGTTTTCAAAATGAATTTGTACGTGTCTTTGACCGTTGGGGGTGAATGTTACTGAGTTTATCTCACTATTATAAAATGTTTTGTTTTCAGGTGATTTAGCTGTTCTTGGGACTGGGGACAGGAGAGTAGAGCGAGGCTCGAATGCTGATTGTCCCTAAAAAGGGTTTTAAAAGTTGTAATGGAATTTAGCTGGTTAATTTATGATGTACGAGTTCTGTGTTAAAATTCTTAGACCCATGTATGGTGGGCTTTGATTTGTAAGGGCTTTATTGATTTTTTTCCCCCTTTAAGGGTCAGTTATGATATCCAGTCTGGTATTTCCAAGAAGGGAATACGGCGGTAACACTCCGTTAGGAGTTCCTGCTGCCCTTCAGGTTAAAACAGTAGTAATTAAAGAATTAGAAATCTGGGGGTGTTACACATAAACACTCAATTGTCAAAAGTAATATGAAATTGGGTCAAAGAGAGAAAGAAAGAGAACCAAAAAATTAGGGTTGTATTTCGAATTTTGACAAGCGATATGAGGCAGAAGGCTTAAAATTGTTTCACGAGCTTTTAAGATTTTTCTTTTCTTTTTCTTTTTTCTTGGAAAAATGTTGCAACAGAAGGCTTATGGCAACAGCTTCGAGAAAGTGTTGCCTTAGGTCAAACTTTATGCAGCAATTTTGTAACATGTTGCCACAAGTACTCTATTGCAACACATTCTACAACCGCTGCCTAGGGAGGTGTCGCGAAAGGGTTGCTCCCTTGTAGTGATATATTGTAAAACACCTACTATTATAACTCTTCTCAACTATAAATTAAAAGCTCTTGAACGAATTCTGCAAGCAATTGTAAAAAAAATTCAAGTCAAGAAACAAAGATTTGACAACACAAAATCAAACAATCAACCAATCAAAAAAATTAACCAAGAAGTTCTCCATTCCAAATCAAAAGAATACTACGTATATAAACAATGTTCAATGAAAAGCTCATTAAATATTTAGGTAGTCATATAAAGTAATTAGTTTAAATGTTTAATTCTATCACTTTGAATGCTCAATGATTTAAGTTTAAATGCTCAACTTCATCACTTGAATGTTGTCAATACTTGTATCCTAAATGCTCAACCATCTAATCCCAAATGCTAAGCACCCTATGCCTGAATGCTTAACATCATTAACTTGAATGTTATTCTATTTGTGTCTCTTAATCATCGACATTCTACTCGTTGAGCTTCTTGTTTTTCTGCTTTGAGCATTGTATTTGGACCACTTGTGCATTCTAACAAAGCCCAAAAAAAAAAAGAAAAAGAAAATGTAGCAACTTAAAATAAACAAAAAAAACACTCATTTACTGAAAGACCACCATTGATCTTCAACACTATCAACTAGAGGTGGACAGCGGACCAGGTACCCATTGGGTTAAGTGGTCGGTCCGTTTAAAATAGAGTTAAGAAAGGGCCGGGTCAATAATGGACGGGTCACTAATGGGCCAACCCATTAAGGCATATTAACGGACCGCATTAGGCTAGCCCATTAATGGTTTGTTTAGTGACCCATTAATTTTTTCAATTTGCTTAACGTACTAGTTTACATGTTCCAATTAATTAAACTTATTACTGACACTTTATACGTAGCAATAATTATTATGCACCATTTTTTGGCGCAGGTTTGTTCCGTTTTTAAACGGGCCCAAAGCGGGCCGCCCATGGATCGACTCGACCCGACCCGTTTATTCGCTTGGTTGTGTATTTTCTAACTTGAAATTTGGACTAGTCCAGTTTGGTTGGAAAATTACAGAGACATTAGTTGAAAAATTAACATACTAAAAACACATTTTAGGTGGTAATGGACAGGTCATGGGCGGGCTGGGTTCATTTGGCCCATAACCCTGCCCGACCCGTGAACAAATGTGCTAGGCCCTGCCCAGTCCGTTTAGTGAATGTACTGGCTCAGTCCGTTGTCCACCCCTACTATCAACCTTCAATTCCTTTTCTTCAAAGCTTCAATATTACACATATTCATCTTAGAAACTCCGGAATTCAAGTCGTCGATGAATAAAGAAGAGGATGAAGAACTTTCTGACAGACTATAGAATGCAAGTCGCCGATGCATCAAGAAGAACATGAAGACCAAATGCTGTGCATTTCTTATGTAGCCAGTGGAGTAAATAGTAAACTTTGACCTTGAGATTTGTTATTCCAATAAACTCTTCCAATAGATCTGAATGATGGAGGAAATTTATTAAACCTGAGTTCTAGGATGAAAAATCTGAAGTATAAACTTTGAATGATTCATGGAGGAGAGAGAAGGAAACGAAAAATCAAGATGCAAGTAGAAAGTAATGAAGAGAGAGAAACGAAAGCAGTAGCAGTATATCAGACAACAATGCACACAAATTGGTCACAAACATAAAATCCTATGCATGTCAGTTGTCCTTAGCTTCTTCAAACGTATACTAGTTTGTCTCTCAAATTAAACCTCATTGTCACGTACTGCTGGTGCTGGAAGTTAAACTTGCCGATCCTTCTAGATATCGAAGCATGGTGGGTGTACTGCAATAACTCACCATGAAGGGAATAGAAATAAACTATGTAGTACAGGTAATTTCCCAACTTATACATGTAGTTTTTTAGTGCTAACTTGAACTTATGAAACATGTTTCCAAGTACTTGCGGGTTACATTAGATTATGGGTTGTTCCACATTTCCAACTCCATGCATTGGATCTCATGGTGGTTTTTTGTGATGTTTTAGCTGCCTACTATATAACAAGGTTTCCACCACCAACTTTGTTAGTTTTTTTGGGTATAACTTAGAGCTGGGTAATATGGATGGGATTCGTGTTCGTGCTGAACTTAAACAAGTTTAAAATCCTCGACTTAAATCTAACCCGTTTATTAAACAAATTGGAAAACCTTGACGCATACCCGTTTAATTTTTAAACAGGTTGACACAGTTAACCCGTTTAAGATAAAGAAGTCGAATTCAGTCACCTAATTGCCCATTTATGCGTGCATTTAATATTTTCAACTAATTTATAATTATATAGTATTAAAAATTAAGTTTACATACCACATTAAACAATTACTCTTTAGCTCCCCCGATTCATCATAATTGACGTTTTCTTTTTTTAATTTTTTTAATTTTATTTTTCTAATAAAAAGGTAAACGGATAAATGATAAATGAGAAAATGAATTAACTTATTTAACCATTTAACTAAACAGGTTAAATAGGTACTTTTTCGTGTCAAAAATCTCAATCTGAACCTAACCGACTAAATTAAACGAGTTGAACATGTAGTTTTGGATCTGTAATTATATTGGGTCAGTTTTGCCCACATCTAGTATCATTGTCATCTCCTAGCTAGACCTGATCAACCGATCAGGGACCCGCCCGACCTGCCCCAACGCGACCCTCAAAAATGAGGGTCAGGGTCGGCTGTTTTTGTTTCCAACTCACCCCGACCCTTAAATTGAGAGTACTCGACTATAATGAGGGGTCGGATTTGGGTAAAGGTTTTGACCCGCTGACCCTTACTTTTTTAAAAAAAATTAAAAATTGAAATAAAAATAAGATACTTTCGATTTTACTTATTCAAAACTTTTTCGCTTTCACTTTTGTTAAATTTATCATAAATTGGGCCTTAATCCACCGAGCAGTGCATACAAGCCATGAGAGGTTCCATCCCAAAACCAATTGGTAATGAGTGGAGTAACTCACAAGCTTATATACATGCTCAAATCCTTTAATTTCATCAATGTGGGACAACATCCACTATCATATTCTTTGAATTTTATCAATGTGGGATAATACCCATTTTCATACTCCAACACGCCCCCTCACGTGTGGGCTACTAACAAGGCCCAACACATGCATACAATTTTAATCAAACGGGGACGGTGGCAAATCAATATTGAGCAACCCGCTCTGATATCATGTTAAATTTTACATATCAATTGGGTTTTCAACAAAAAGTCATGCATACAAGTTCAAATGAGGTTCCATCCCAAAATCAATTGGCAATTGGCAATGTTGGGCCTTGAATTGTTTGCATGCTTCAGTATTATTACCGGTAAGCACAATACCATCAACGTAGACTAGAAGAGCCAGGAAAATTTCATCCTTGCGATAAGTAAATAATGAATAATCAGCATAAGAACGAACAACCGTACTCATACAGTTTTGAGGAGAGCTTGGCGAACCACTGCCTTTGAGCCTAGCGGAGTCCGTACAATGACTTCTTAAGGCGACAAACCTTATTCTTACCTTTACATTTAAATCCTAAGGGCAACTTCATATAGACTTCTTCTTCAAGATCCCCGTGCAAGAAAGCATTATTAACATCTAGTTGATGCAATTCCCATTGTTTGGCAATGGCCACAGCCAGAAAGCATCGAACGCTTGTCATCTTCGCTGCGGGTGCAAAAGTTTCGTTGTAGTCGAACCCTTCAACTTGGTGATCACCCCGAATTACCAAACAAGCTTTGTAGTGCTCGATGGTCCGATCAGAGTTGTACTTAACTCGATAAACCCACTTGCAGCTGGTAGGTTTCTTTCCTAAAGGAAGAGTCTCAATGGTTCAAGTGCGATTTTTTTCCAAGGCACTAATTTCTTCAGACATAGCTTTCCTCCATTTTTCATTCTGGACTGCTTCATGATAAAATCTGGGCTCTGTAACTTTAGTAATAGCAGCTAAAAATTGTTGATGAGAGGAGGAAAATTTTGTACATGTGACATAATTCTTTGATGGGTATCGCGTACTTGAGGATTCCTTTTGGCGTGGTGTAGCAGTAGAGACAGGGTCTATAGGTCGAGCGGTGTAGCAGATAAAATTATCTAGATGAGCTGGTGTTCGGCGCACACGCTGGGCTCGTCTAGGTCCAGTTGCATCAACGTTGGGCCTGGGTTCATCATCTGCAGGCCTGACTTCGTTGCCAACGCTACTGCCGGCGTTCTCACTGGGCTCATGGCCCACTTCGGCTCCGGCTCCGTCCGTGCAGGGCCCTGGGCCAGCGCCGCTGCTATCTCCCGTGCTAGGCCCTGGGCCAGTGTCGCTGCTATCGCCCCCCTTGCTTCCAACTGGACTGGGACTATTTCGGTTGGCCCCCCTTTGTTTTGGTTGCTTTTAGCCAAAAATTCCACCAACCCAGAACTGAAGTCTTCGGCAAGTGGGTAGCTTTTGTTTTCAGCTTCGGTTGGGTTTCGATCACTTTCCTCTTGGAATGGAAAGATATCTTCATGGAAAACAACATCTCAACTTTCGAAACACTCATTGGTATCCAAATCATAAAACTTCCATGCCTTCTTTCCATAAGGATATCCCACGAAGATGCACTTCCTACTCCTCGAGGTAAATTTATCATGTCCTTTGGCACGATTTTGAGCATAACACAAACTCCCAAAAATTCTAACATGATCATATGAAGGCTTTTGATTGAAGAGTACCTCATATGGAGTCTTTCCGTTCAAAAGCTTAGTTGGCATTCTATTGATCAAAAATGTCGCCGTTAACACACATTCTCCCCAAAAAGTTAAAGGTAGATTGGCTTGAAAACGTAGGGCCCGAGCCACATTTAGAATATGCCGATGCTTGCGTTCTACTCTTCCGTTTTGTTGAGGAGTATCTACACAACTAGTTTGGTGTATAATTCCTTCTTCGCGATAAAAACTCTTCATAGGCCCTGATTTAAATTTAGTTCCATTGTTCGTCCTAACTACCTTGACTTGCTTGCCAAATTGTGTTTTGGCCAGCGAAATAAATCCTTTTAGAAGGGTTCCTGCTTCACCTTTTTCTCTCATCAAATACAACCACACTGCCCTACTAGCATCATCAACCAAGGTTAGGAAATAATGAGCTTCGCATGAAGAGGGCACTCGATATGGGCCCCAAATATCACAATGAACAATCTCAAATAAATCACTGGCTTTATTATCACTAGTAGGAAATGGATTTCTAATTTGTTTAGCCCGAAAACAGGTATCGCACACATCACTTTTCTTCCTAACGGAATCCGAAAGACCTAATTCCTTTGCAAACAAAGACATGACTTCACTTGAAGGATGACCCATTCGTTTGTGCCAAAGCTCACTAGTTCTTACTGCGTTACCTTGAATCTTCAATTGCGTCTCATCGTAGTAATAGACCCCATCTCTTTGCTCGCCCATACCAATCGGCATCCTCGAAGTACGGTCCTGTAAAACACAACAATCATCAAGGAATGTCACGCTACAATTTAAGTGCTTGGTGATCCTTGCAATAGAAACAAGGTTACAACTTAAATTAGGCACAAAGAGCACATGTTTTAGGTTTAGGTTTTCTCCTAGAACCACACTTCCTTGCTTGTTTGACATAGTTTGAGTCCCGTTAGGAAAAGCGATAAGCACGGGTCTTATGCTTTGTGGTTGGTCTAACAACTTCTCATCACCCGTCATATGCATCGACGCTCCGCTGTCAAGCATCCAATTTACTTTACCTGTGAGTTTTTCAACACCATTCTTTGGTGTGTCAAGAAGATTTATGAGTCACTGCACTTGCTCTGTGGTCAGACCGGGAATGTGTACTTGTGCAGGTTCGGTGGCCGCTGGTTCTGATGTAGTAGATGCACCGTGGTTAGACCAAGCATGGGCAGTGACTGTAGTGTGGGCTGCTTCTCTTCCTCCTCCTCGTCTGTGCCTACCTGTCATGGTTGATTTTAGGACTAGGACTTGAGATTTGGGCAAAAAGCCTCAAGGCTCTGATACCATGTTAAATTTATCATAAATTGGGCCTTAATCTACCGAGCAGTGCACACAAGTCATGAGAGGTTCCATCCCAAAATCAATTGCCAATGGGTGGAGTAACTCACAAGCTTATGTACATGCTCAAACCCTTTAATTTTAATGTGGGACAACACCCACTATCATGTTCTTTGAATTTTATCAATGTGGGACAATGCCCACTTTCATACTCCAATAACTTTCCCATCTCCTCCTAGCATCTTCCCCCCATTCACCTCAACAAAACTCACTAGTTCGTAACCTTCTAACGCTCCCTTTCTGATGTTTGGAGTAATGAGTAGTCATTTTAGTAAACTAATCGGGCTATTGGTTTAATGACTAAATTACGCATTAGAGTGTTTGTAGTTGCGATACGCTTCATCAGAGCATTATATTATCGTTTGACTTTTTATTTTGTAAGATGTTTAATGTTAGCCTTTATAATAAAAAGAAACCTTAGTGAAAAATTTCGTTTTCTATATCAAAAGGTTTGAGGGTCGGGTTTGACCCAATAACCCGAAAGTACCAGCAGAGTTAGGGTTAGGGTTAGGGTCAGGGGTATGCTGAGCCGCATGAGGATCGGGTAAGGTCAGGGTTAAGAAAATCCTATCTGCCGACCCTTATGCCCTGACCCTCAATCCAATCTGACCCTCAATTTGATCAGGTATACTCCTAGCATCTACTACGAATAACTAATTGTTTCTCCCTCCTCGATCAAACTGAAGTTGAATACCAAGCAGCCACTGAAATCCTATGGCTATGTTAATTGTCCTTGACCTCAGCATCTTGGTGCAAGGACTCATTTACCTCTTCTTTGATACTTTGTAAGCTATATAGCTTGTTGTCAATCAGATTCCTTATAACCGTTACGAACATATCAAGGCTGGCGACCATTTCATCCATGAAATAATAGTCGTGGTCAGACGCATTCCAAATTTACGACTTAAAAGTTCCATCTAAATATATGTATTCCACCTTATTTAAAATTAAACGAGATTGATACTGTGTAAGCTTTTTTAGAAAAATAGTTTTCAATCCTACCAAACACACCATAAATGCATGCTTCGTCAATGTCTTGTCATTACAACTGGCTCCTAAAACTGCCTCTGATTTATGGAGCTTTCGCTATATAATATTGATCACAAACTCTCACATGCCATATTCATTCAAGTTACATAGATTAGAAATTCAATGGATTGTACAACATGAATGATTGCGAGATGATATTAATTCAAAGTAGCAGGAAAAAGTCGCAAAATCTCCCACGTCACAGATTCTGCCTTATCTTTGGCTTGAATATTATCAAATCTTCCTTGACAGGGGTCCATGTATGAGTATGCATTGAATCTTTGACTTGTTGACTCCAAAAGGTACACTGATGTTCCTATGTTGGTCCCGCAATTATTTATCAAATCTTCTCGCTTCTACACCAATTAACATGTATATTATACTCCTATAAGCAAATACTCTCAACGACCATATCAATAAATATAAAACATTAATTTTATACACCGAAGTTGGTCTTCACATTTTAAATTTCAAATCAAACAATAGCTATGAAATTTTAAAATTCTTTTTTAATTAGATTTTTTATTGTAGACGTGTATACATGCATATATATATATATATATATATATATATATATATATATATATATATAGACACACACTCCTCTATTAGATATGAAATAGACATTATTTTTTCATAATTAACTAGTCGAATTTCTTACAAAATGTTTCAATAAATGGGAAGAAATTAATATCAACATAAGTAATTGCATTATTTTTACACAAAGATGACTAATGTAGCATGCTATTTACAACGCCCCCCCCCCCCCCCCCCCCCCCAAAAAAAAAAAAAAAACCCCTTTCTGGATCTTTCTCTTCATTTCCATCTGTACCATCAGTCTGCTTTCGTGCAAGTAGGTAACGACGTGACCCCCATCGGTCCATCACGACCAATTGACCACGTCCTTCCTCGTCATCTTTTGCTGCCATACATTATTTTCATCTTTAATTACATCGATTTTTTTTTTTCAGTGTCCATTCTTTTCAATGTATCATATATATCTATCATTAATTTCAGCATTCATCCGCACTTTTCATTATTAATTATAGTCTCTACTCAAAATTTCAGCTCTAATAAACACTCATCATCGTTAATCAATATTCGTCAACAATTCAACTTTGATAAGTGATCATCGGCATCCATTCATCAATAATAAATTGTTTATGATAGTTGGGGAAAAAAAAAAATAGATCCTAAATAATGAGATTAGTTGATCACCACTTCACTAGTGAAAGTGGTCTCTCTCCCAACGTATATTCATTTGGTTGGCTTTTTCATGAAATTTGTACTTGCTAGATTTTTAAGTGATGAACCATTCATGGACCCCTAAAATGGCTATTCATCAACGGAGCCCTACGGCCTGCCAGACTGCATTTCGGATGTAATATCTTTAAGAGTTATATATGCCATGAAAATAATTCATCCCAAAAAAAAAAAAAAAGGATGATGAGATATGTACCTTACCGCAAGATACTTTTAAATGTCTTGTCTTATCTTGAATCAACATATTATCCTTAATTATGAATTGTTAAGCTTAAATATCCATTGGCTAAGCTGACAAAGTATTAAATAGCACCGTAATTGAATCAATCTTATTTATGAGGGCATATATTAAGCATATTTTAGAAATATGACAAATTATAAATAAAAAGGTGATTTTACACAATTTATAAAATATAATATGCTTTCATTATTCGATCATACCATTTTTTTCAATTTAAAAATATGATAATATGTTTTTTAAATCAAAACAAAACACCTTATAATATGATAAAAAGTATCCTGTAGCAAGACATTTATCATTTCCCCCACCCCCAAAAAAAAAACAAACAATATGTAGATATCTTCGATCTTCAGGTTATATCAACAAACAATGATCTACGTCAAAAGGCATGCCATATATCAATGTGCTCAATCGAGGCTAGTTATCTTGATTAGGAAGATTTCATTTTGGCACCAACACTTGCAAATGTTTTTGAATCGGATATACATGTCATACAAGCCGAGAGAGTCCATTATTAATGTTTAACAGAACAGAAAATTGGAAACATAATCAAATAGTGCGATAAACAAGATCACAATTAATGTACATATTTTCATAATCGTAAAATTAAACTAACGCGGAAATAGCCTAAGAGGATCTGTTGCTCTCAAACTATGAGACATATTCCTAAACCCTCAATCATTAGTTTAAACTTTTGATTGAGTTAGTTCCTAAACGTGGTATCAAAACATTTCTACAAGAGAGATCTCACATTCAAATCTTAGCACGCCATATTGAAGTATGGTACGAGATATAGGGCCTGTTCTATTTCGCGTTTTATATAGATAGATAGATGTAAGGAGATGTAAGAAGCTGTAACGAGCTGTAAGAAGATGTAAGGAGCTGTAAGGAGATGTAAGGAGATGTAAGAAGATGTAAGAAGTTGTAAGGAGCTGTAAGGATGGATGTAAGGAGTTGTTAAAGAGTTGAAGAGTTGTATAGTATAATTTGTTTTACAATGAACGTTTTGGATGAAAAATAATAATATTAAAATAATATACTTATTAAAAATAAACAATTAATTAAGTTAATTGCACAACAATAAAATATATTAATCCCCATAAATTTGGTGAATAAAATTTCGTCCAAGATTTTTTGATATAAACATTAGTTTGATCGAATAAGCAAAGTATAACAAAAAAAAAAACTTTTTTGACAAAATTGAATACAACTCTTCAAATAAATTCCTATTTTAAGTAAATAATTTTAAATATAAATAAATGTATGATCATCTATAATAATATATATTTCATGTAGAAACTCAAATATAATTTACGTCGTTATATTATGTTTTTATGTTTATGTAAATTTTGTGTTCATAAGATATTTATAAATTTTGTATATTGATAGTATCATTAAAAAAATATACATATTTTTATTACTAAAATAAATGAATGTTATAGAAAATTTATGAGATGTAAAGAGATGTAAGGTGATGTAAGAAGATGTAAGAAGATGTAAAAAGATGCAAGGAGACGTAAGGACCTGTAAGGAGATATAAGAAGCTGTAAGGAGATGTAAGCTCTCAATTAAATCCTAAAAAATACAAAATAGAACAGGGCCATAGAGAGACCTTTGTTGCATTCACATTTTAAGCTGAAAGGGTCTTCACGTGAGGCTGGTGTGTGTTAGACCATAAGACATATTCCTAGGCATTTAACCATCATTTTAAACTTTTGGTTAAGCATTTCTCTCATATATCTTTCCCCAATATTGCCTATGCTACTAGAAGACTTGAGAGCTTTGATTGGACTACCTATCTTACGAGCTATTAAGAAAAAAGCTTTAGTGCTCATGGTTTATTTTCTTGCAGGGGTGATCCAAATTAACCTAACCTGAAAATCCAAACCAAAAATTCATGAACCAACTCAATTTTTTGGTTACCAGGACTAAAATATTCAAGTTTTTCAGTATGGGTACCCGAATTGATAATTTTTTTTTTGTTTTTAGTTTGGATACAATTAATTTTTGGAGTTTCAAGTACTCGATAAACGGATAAGTTCTTTTGTTTTTAAACATAGTAGCATATGGAAGGGAAGAGCAAAGGTTTTGAAGTTTGAACCCAAAAAAAAAAAAAAATCCCTACTCATTTAGTTTAGCTATAGTCACCCCAACTACATTTCACTATTTTTATTTCATCGTGCTAGTGCTCTCTACTTCTCTCACTTAAGTACAAGTCAAAAATAATGGTATATTACTAATCTCATATGTATTGACTTTCCAAAAGAATTCGTTAATAGAATAATTTATAGAGAGCAAAATACATAAAGGAAGCGCGACTTTCTAGGTTATTCAACTTTTGCCCGTTACCTATGGTTCCCCTCTCTCTAATTTCCCATTTGTTTCAATTACATTGAGAAGCACAAATTTGGCATAAAAATATTTTTATTTTTAATTTGAAATCCAACATATTTTAGATTACTCTGAAAGACAAATGCACTATAAAAAAGATATAAGAAAATATCAATGAAATCTTAGCTTAGTAGTAAAGATTGAGGTACTGAGCACATTAGGTCTCAAGTTTGATTCCCCGCTTCCTCATTGTATTGTAATTGTATTGTAGTTCCCTTCGTAGCTCCTACGAACCAAAAAAAAAGGATATAAGAAAATGAAAATTTCAAAAGAAAAGTAAAAAAGAAAATTGGGTTAACAGGTATGCAAAAAAACCGAACCAAAATTTTAATGTACCCGAAATTTTTGGTTTGATTTCGGTTCATAATTTTATCAACCTGAAATTTTGGATGTCCGCATCAAAATCTATTTTAGTTCGAGGACTATCCGCACTATGAACGCCCCTCCTTTCTGGCTTAATGATGAAGAAATGCTCCTTAGGTAGCAAGGGAAGCTATCTTATAGGGCTTAATTATGATCATGGGATCAGATGTTGAACTCGAATTAACCCAGGGAACAAGCCACATATATACGTTGATAAGTAGAAACAGAAGTCACACAACCTGTGTGCATAATGGGACTGTACAACGAGCATTCAGATTGCAGACAGTAACACCATTTCATTGAGAGAGATAGACAGGGAGATTATAAACAGTTTTAAAAACTCAAAAGCATGGCAAATTAACAACAAGAGCTAAGCTGATCTAATTATGATTACGAAAACATGAAACATCCTACGCAACTAATCTCATTACTCTTCCTCATTGATCAATTAACTAAAACCCAGCATCATGAAATCAACTAATTACTAGTAATTTATAGGTTTGGTTGATTTATAAATACCAACAATAGAACGGTACCTCCTCTTAATTTTCCTCCTCCTCAAATCAGATTCTTCTCCTCCATCATCATCATCGTCGTTGTTTTTGTCGTTGCCATTGAAATGATGATCTTCTTTAGTTGTGATCTTCTTGATGTTCTTCTTCTGCTTCTTCTCTTCCTTCATCTTTCTCTTTATCCTGTCCTCATTACCGACAACGCACTTGGTGTTTTTCTCAGTGCAGCCAAAAGTAACTGAGCCACGGGTGGAGGAGCTAATGGCGGAGGAGGTGGCCAAGGTGGTGCTGGTTTCACCTTCGCTGAAGTGCACTACCCGCAATGCCAATTCTCTCTCCATTTCAGGCAGTTGTAATTCGTCCGCCATGGATAAACCCTAATTATTCAATCCGTTTAAATTGGTTATGCTAACGGAGAAAAGCACAGGAGAGACAAAGAGAGTAGACAGGAAAGAGAAAATAGAGAGAGAAAAAGAAAGAGGGAGATGCATAGAAAATACAAGGAAGAAAGGATGCAAATTATTATATACATCCAAGAATTTGTACTCTCATTATGATGTCAGCACGATAACATCAGTCATGTCAAAATAAAGAAAAATTAAAACTGAAAAAATTGTTAACCATAGCCTGTGAAAGTAGTTACACATTACCATCCACGTTCTTTCTTCCCCCCCCCCCTCTCTCACACATCATCAATCATAGTTTCCGTTTAATTTGTAGATTCCATCTCTATCGCTCTCTCTATTTTTCTATCTTGGTCTCTATGAAAAATGTTCCCAATTTCTTGATGAAATTAAAGTAGAAGGCTCAAGAAATCTAAATTCTAAAGTGAACAACCATTGTAATTAAATAAGCTTTGAAAGTTTGGGATCACATCCCTTAAGCACCTGATGAACAAGTTGAATTATGATAGTGATTAGTCTTAATGTTACAATAAATTAAGCGCGCTTTGATGACACAAGTATCAAGCCTATGGTGAATAATAATGAATTAAATGATGAACAAAATGAAGCTTTACAATGAACAAAGTTAAAAGACAAGATACAAGGCTATAAATCTTTAGCCTGTTCATCAGTCCCTCAACATTGCTTACTTTATGACTCCAATTTGTTCCTAACTTGAATCCTATTCTCTACCATGGAAATTAAATGGAGGTTGGTGATAAGGTAAGGTCTTTGACAAAGTACAATTGGTTCATTGGAGCTTTAAAAGAAGCTCACCATGAGAATCTAGTTTGTTCAGTAAGTTGTTGATGGTTGTTCACTATTAGACTTCAGTTTACTTCATTGTTGAGTTTTGGTTAGTTCATCTAGTTGCTGAGTATTATTCACTGAAATTTCAACAAGATGGGAAGCAACGAGAGGGAGAAGAATAAGCAAGATAGTCAATTAAGTAGCAAATGAAGTTCTGGCAACCCTTCTATTCACTATATTCGTGATGAACGGTAGAGGAAGAAGCAACAAGGCAATGTGAGAGAGGAGTACAGCATAGCAGTGAAAGTTCTTATGGTCTTTCCATGGCTGCTTGAGCATCAAAAAAATTCTGTAATATTCTCGACCATTCTGCTTAAGGTCGCAAGGAAGAATATGAGTATATAGAGATTCTATTCAGAATTTTCCATGAGATATTGAAATTCTTGTGTTTTCAGTTTAATTTTGGTAAATTTTATGACTTTTTTTCAATCTTTGGTGCAAAGAAGAGAAAATAGTGAGAAAGGCCATGGAGTAGACGGGAAGAGAGAGGAGGCGAAGAAGCAAATCAGAAGAAGGGACTACACTGACAGGCTGTTGAATGTGGTAGATAGGGAATTGAGCAATTTTTTTTCGTAATTTAATTTTTCTATTTTTAAGAGAAAATACCAACGTGTATGCCACATAGATTTAGGATTACAAACTCTCAAGTGTATAATATAAGTATTGAAGATATATATATATATATATATATATATATATATATATATATATATATATATATATATATATATATATATATATATATATATATATATGCAAAATTCTACCATAGTTGAAAAGTTTTTCAATTATAGTAATAGAATAATGCTAACCGTTGGTCTAACCAAATTGGATCTCTGTTGTTGGAAACTTCTACCTTTAACATGTGTAACAGGTTACTTGTACAAATTATTCTCTCTCCTAAAGTGTCTGCCTACCACTTTCTACGCCTAATTTCCTG
Organism: Carnegiea gigantea; assembly: GCA_029747015.1. Taxonomy (NCBI): domain Eukaryota; kingdom Viridiplantae; phylum Streptophyta; class Magnoliopsida; order Caryophyllales; family Cactaceae; genus Carnegiea; species Carnegiea gigantea. Next base: position 230,725 of record JAKOGI010000180.1, on the reverse strand, counting down.
CCCAGTTCCAGTCCTCTCCCCTTGCTCTTCTGGCCACTTATCTTCCCCCTTCTTCCCCCGCCTCTTTGCTTTGTTCGTGTTCAATAATGCTCGCTATCCCAGATTAACAAAGCACAAATGAATTTTGACTACAAATTTGGGTCTAAAAGATTCCCCATGCAATCCTCAGAAAATGCATTAATGATCATCGTCTTCATTCTTTGATCTACCGCTTCCTCTGTAGATACCCTTTTCGTTATTCTCTAACTTTATTCTTTCTCTCTTCCAAAATCGTAGGTAACAATCCCTGTAAAACTCACTTCGAATTTCCGCCATTTGAGTCAACCCGTAGCTCAATTTGCCATTTGAGAAGCTGTGGTGAGTAATAGGGCGTTGGTTTACATGGCTTACCCAAAACAAGGCACAACAACTGATTTATTGACTTCCGAAAAGGAGATTTGGGATGAGAAGATGGATATGATTATGAAGGGAGGTTGAGAAGTTGGATTATCTTTGGATCTTTCTCTTCTTCTTGCTTTTCGTCACCCTCACTTTTGCTTGATGCTCATTTCCACCATTCATTATGGTCTCAAATTCGTTACCTGGTATAAATGTCAACAACTTCAACAATTTCAATTAGAAAATATGTACAAGTAATGGGCTCTTTAATTTTGTTGCAAAGTCCAATCAATTCACTCTTCTGTTTTTCATGTCTTCTTCTTCTTGCTATTCCCCTGTTGTGACTTTTTCAATCACAATTAGTAAAGGACAATAGCAATTGAAGAATCTATTATTCATTATTTTTTAAAATTATTTTTAGGGAGGAGAGAGAATTCATTGGGGAAAAAATATAGCAACTACAAGTGATTTTGGTAAAGGAGGTTGTATAATTTTTCATCAACGGCTCAAATTTCTGTGGAGAAGATCAAGGTTTCATTTCCATTTCAATTATGGTAGTTTAAAAAAAAAACCATTATGGAAGAATCTTCCTCTCTCTCTCTGTCTCTCTCTCCCCCCCCCCTCTCTCTCTATATATATATATATATTTGGGGTGTATTTGTCATTTATTCTATTTTTTAATATATAATTACTTATATGTTATATGGGAGTACATACTCTCAAGCCTATGATATAGGCTTTAAAGGAAAGGGGGAGGAAAGTGGAGGTATAGGGGGCTCAAAATGTCGAAATTAAATTTAAGCACGAAATTAGAATAACGTACTCTTTTGCTTTCTTTTGCTTTTTTTTTTTTTTTAACTTTCAGTCTTTGCCAATATATATATATATATATATATATATATATATATATAATATATATATATATATATATATATATATATAAATCAGAAAGGATTTTTAGTGACATCATGCGTTTTACCAAATCGACTTTTAAACAAGACTTTGTGGTCAATTGCCATATTTAACACCCATTCTCTTGTCTTCTTAATTTTTACCTTCTCATTAACTTGCAACCTTGAAATACAAGGCAACTTATTGCTTTATTTCCCTCCATTTTATCATAAATCATGTTTTCTTCTTGATTTTTGATGCTAAAAACATGTTTCAATAATTTCTTACTAAATTGCTATGATGACGTATTATTCTGATGTTTTACATTTATAAATAAATTGAATTTATTCAAACTAAAATCTCAAGTTTGGCTCCATAAAAACTCAATTCAAACGGGCTTAGGCTCTGTTTGGTAAACAGCTGTTAGCGGTTAGCTATTAGCTGTTTGTATTAGCTGTTAGCTGTTAGCTGTTTTAGCTGTTTATATTAGCTGTTTGAATTAGCTGTTTTTAGAAAAAGTGTTTGGTAAAAATTAGCTGTTTCTAAAAAATATGTTGGTAAAATTTCATTTATGCCCTTATTTATGAATTAGTTTTTAATGAGATATGTATAATTTTTTCAAACTTATGGACAATTATGTCATTTCTACAAAAAGCTCTTCTCAAAAGACTAATGGGAATAACTTTTTCAAAAAGAGCTTTTTGAAGCCAAACAGCTATTGCAAACAACTCTTTACCAAACACCCTTTAGCTGTTTGACTTGGTCAAAACAGCCAAAACCCTCCCAAACAACTATTTTTTTTCAAAAAGCTGTTGTTACCAAACACCCCCTTAATCAAAGTACCAAGCTCGACTCAATTGCAAGTCGAGCCCAGCCATTATCTAATATGTGAAATTTTGTTCAACTTAACCAAATTACGCTACTTTATTTAGTTTGTAAGGGAAGGAGGCCACACATGGTGCACTTACAGATCTTGTGTTGGTTTCAAAATTCAACATTAAAGTATTCTTTAGATCCTTATTGTTTTAAGTTAGAAGAATACAATCTTTTAAAGGCCGTGTTCGGCAAAATTAGCGATTCAAGTAGAAATAGCGGTTTAGGTAGCGGATAACTGTTTAGGTAGCGGATAGCGTGTTTAATTTAGCTGTTAGCGGATAACTGTTTAGATGAACAGTTGAAATAAATATGTTCGGTAAATTTAGCTGTTAGGATAGTTGATTAATGTAAATCGACATAAAAAGATATAGATAATTTCTAAGGATAAAATTTTCAAATGATATTTTTTGACCAAAAAATATAAAATGCTACTTTTGAATGCCAAATATTAATACTATTAGCTTTTCAGAATGCTCTTTAAAATGCTAAATGCTACTTGAAATGCTAGTCAAAACATTACGTTACCGAACACTAAAAACTACCTTATGAATATGTTGACTTAGTCAAAATGTCAAACGCTATCCAAAATATTGTTATTGAACACACCCAAAGTTATAATACCCTCAAACAAACTATGTAATGATTCAAATTACACAAGAAAATGTACAATTAATGCCAGGCTATGATTAGGCTTGATCAAAATTCATAATCAGTTCAGTTAAAGCTGCAGTCATATTTAATTTGACCAAGTTTGCCTCAAATTTAGACTTGATCATGATAAGGAAGTTTAACATGCAAGCAAGCCAAACCTATCAAAGCTCGATCTGGGTAAAATACACAACCAAGGTTTATGGGATACGTAGAAAGTCCTAGGAACAAAAGGGTGACGGCAGAGATATCCTTTTTTGTTTTTTTGGGCGGTTGTTGATTGTTGAAATTGTCGAAAATTTTAACAAATAGTAATCATATTAAAATTCTATCGTGTATAGCTACATACACTGTTAGATACACATTTTAGAAAAGATGTATCATATAATAAAAAAGGTTCATCATTTGAAATATTTAAAAATTCATTAATTTTTTTGATAGCGATTCATTAATTAATCATAAAGGTACATGAAATATTTGTTACGTATCAAATAATGAACTTTTCCCTTTCGTCGTAGTGAATGAATTTTTGGTTTTAATTGATGACCTTTTCAATATTCCGAACGATAACTCTTTTCTATTGTGTGATGAATCTTTTTAAAGTATATACTTAACATCGTACATAGATGTATACAGTAGAATTATGGCATAACCGTACTCATTTTCTTTCTTCTACTTTCTTCGTTTTTCAGTAAGTAAAGATTTTGGGATTTTGTGACATCTCATGGTTACTAAACCGACTTAACTCACTCAAGTCTCGGCAAATTCTCCATTACCATTTTTAATCTCAAAAGTGATAAAAAAATTTATTACCAAACACAAAAAGTATATTATCTTTTGATTAAAAAGAATTATCTCATCTTGTCCAGAAAATGTACTGTTAAGATTTACGATTGTATATTATGTCATGTATTTAAATTAAAAAAAAGATGGTTATGTTGTATGGACCACAACCACATGTGGAGGATTACATTGTGCAAGGAAATTGTATACATGATTACATACCTTTAAACAAGTTTAATTATGTAATTACAATGTTCCAAAACCTCCCGCGTCCAATTTTGTCTGATTGATCTTCGCATGCTGTGGTCCATGTATACGTATGCGTTGAAATCCTAGTCCTTAAACTAGGTTGACTTCTTAGGGTAGATTGTGAGATCAATTTATTGGTACATTAATTTCAAATATTCTCGTACTATATATACAATTGCAAGTTATTAGTTTAGAGTGAATAAAGGTTAAGAACCAAGAACCCCCCCCCCCTTTTCTCTTGTTTACTAATTACATACAACACATTGCAGATACTTAGGAATAATTCCATAAGGATGGAAATTTTAAAGGATTGGACGAGAAACAACCATGTATTATGTTCATGTCAATTGCCAAGATGCCTTGGTCTTTCTGCACTAAGCAGAGATTGGTGTTTATGAACATTTGATTCGTTTATGTCAAAGTATAAAACCAATTCTTGTTCTTTCAATTATCAACTTAAACTATTAGTTGAAATGACTCTTGAATATATTAGAGTATAAACCTATTCTTACCTCCTCAGCCTTCAATTATCAAGTTAAACTTTTGATTGAAATATGATATTAGAGCCCTTCTGAACAAGGGATCTCGAGTTCAAATCTCAGTAGCCTCTATATTTGTTGTGCAAAGTAGGGAGGGCTTTTATAGTATTCACACTTCAAGCCCAAATGACATTCACATGAGGGGCATGTTAGAGTATAAAACTAATTCTTGGACCTTCAACTATCAACGTAAGTATTTTATTTAGATGGTTCTAGAACAGTTTATAAAAAGCACACGTACAAACAAAATTATTATTGTTATGGTACTTGTACCCTTGGTTTTTATCATATTGTGAAGTACCGATTTTTCTGCTTCAAAATTTGCACAATTTAAATTTTAAAATAAAACAATTGTTAAGTAACTCTTAGAAAATTATTTATTTTATTATTACCAATACTACTGCTATTATGCAAGCAAAATGATAAATGTGTTATTTTTGCCTTAGCTTAAAAATTATGTTATTATGCATACATTGAAAAAAAAAAATTGTGTAACCGAATATATAGTAGGAATGCACGTATTACCACTTATAAATTGTCTCAAATCATATTTTACCCATACTTTTTCACAATTATTAAAATAATATGTATGATAGTTTTTGCATTTAGAGTTAATTCGATTAGGGTGTTATTTTATATTTGTTGACATAGATAATCGATGAATATTAAAGTTTGACAATTGATAGTTAATTGTCACTATTGAAAATTTGGTGATTTTAAGTAATATGACATATTAACTTATGTTCAAACAAGATACTTAAGCAGTCTTTTATCACAGGACATATATTATCATTCATTTTACAAATATCAAATAATCACAGAGGCGTGGATGTTTGTTGGATCAATATGTAACTAGCATAAAACAATCTATCTATCTATTTATCTATTTATATAAATATATCTAAAATTGAGTAACTCTACATGCTTTTGTTAACTGTCTTAATTTTAATGATTAGAGTATTAACTATATGTAGGTCATTTTAACTTTTAGTTTGTATATAATTCTTTTTTTTATTTTTTGATACATTTTGGAAGGCCTTTCATCTTCTTCCTAATCAATTATTGAGCAATTGAAAAAGTAACACATTCATAAACATAAAAAAAAGTATCATATAAAAAAATTATTTAACTAATACCAGAACCTCAACAATGAAAGCAACATCTAACGTTAACTGTTTATAATTTTGAATATTGACATATTGTATACGTTAACACTTGTATCGCACGGATAATAGTTCTAGTACTGACTGATACTTAATTGAAACAATTCCAAATAGTAAATTGTATAATTTTTAAACTAAAATTGAAACATATTAGTACTGGACTATGTTACAGTATTTGGAACTAGCAATTTAGAACAATATCTTTATTCAAGTGCCCCCCTTCACGTCTTTTCATCATTATATTGATAATTATCTTTTGACGTTACTACGTGATTTGGTCTACAAAAACTTATTCAACATTTCAACTAGAAATTACCAATTTAAATTCTACTAGATGTACAACAGTAGTGCAAGGATCCTATGAGAGTTAAGACCTTGCAATTAACAATCTTGCAAAGCACAAGGAAAAAGCTATGGTGCTCATAGTTTGTTTCCTTAGAGATGAAGAAATGCTTCCGAGCTTGTTTAGGTGCAGTTACAGGGCAAATTATTATGTACATCCAGGAGCATATGCTCCCATATCTATTTTATATTTTTTATTATATTTTAACGTATAATTATTTATGTATCATATGGGAGTACATACACTCGAGTATATCATTCTAGGTCTATTTGACGATGATCATTGATGTATAATTAAGCACTTTTTGTTAATTAAAACAGAAAATTTAGGTTCAACCGATCATCATCAATCAAATCGTTATTGAGATAGAGTATATTGTTTTAACACCAGATTGAGGCACCTTTTTGTTTTTTTTGGGGAGGGTGGTACTGGATAGTTCATATTATGTGATCAAACATTGAACTCAAATTAACTTTAATGCAAAATGCTAATATTCCATTTTCTCAGATAATTTCCTTTTCTTTTTTTTTTTTTTTGAAGGAGATAACTTCATATTTTACCAGTAATGATGAAGAAAACATCAAAAATCCTACATATGCAACTAATCACATCACCCTTCCTCATCGATCAATTAGGTAAAACCCAACATCATGAAATGAACTAATACGAAAGTATTAATTTATACGCTTGGTTGATTTGTAAATATCAACAATACAACGGTACCTCCTCTTAACATTCCTCCTCGTCAAATTGCATTCTTCTCCTTCATCATCATCAAAACGATGATTATCTTCCCCAGTGACCTTCTTCATATTCTTCTTCTGCTTCTCGTTCCTGTTCTTTCTCTTCTTCCCATCACTATTTCCAGCGCCGACGGTGTTACTGTTGTTGCCATCGACTTGATTGAAGGTAACAGAGCCGCAGGTGGAGGAGCTAACGGCGGAGGTGGTGGTGGTGGTTTCGCCTTCGCTGAGGTGTACCAACTGCCACGCCACTTCTCTCTCCTCATCGTTCAGTTGCAATTCATCCGCCATGGCTAAACCCTAAGTAATTAATTGATCAGTCCTCCCAAGCCCAAACTGATTATGTTGGTTCAGGAATTTACAGGAGAGAGCAAGGGAAAGTGTGGGAGGAGGATGCGTACAAAATACATGGAAGAAATTAAGGGGGAGGGAAGTCAGGATTTATACAAGGTTGAAAATGTAGAAATTCAAAATAACACGCAAATTGAAAATAACGTATTTTTTTTCTTTTGTTTTTCTCTTTTCCTTCACTTTTTCTGTTTGTCAAGCTGTACAAACGAATAAAGATTTTTTTTTTTTTTGGGGGGTGCCATGGATTTACCAAATCGACTTAACTCAACATAAGTAATCAATTACCTTATTTACCACCCCGTTTGTTGTCACCTTTTTCATTAACTTGCAAACTTCAAATACAAGACGTATACTTTAGGTTCTATTTGATAAACAGTTGTTAACTATTAGTACTAACTATTAAATTAGCTATTTGTAAAAAAATTGTTAGGTCAAAATTGAATTAGCTATTTGTAAAAAAATTATTTGATAAAATTAGATATTTCTGATAAAGTTATGAGACAAAAAATTGATTCTCAAATAAGCTCGTTTTTTCAAAAAGTCTATACAATTAGCTTTTTGGACCCCAAAACTTTCTCTAGGAAGTCATTTTACCAGACACCCAAATTAATCTTTTACTAAGTTAAGTGGCTAATTTTAGTCCAAAATACTCTTTGTAACCAAAAAGCTCCTTGTCAAACACGCCTTAATCTTATTATTGGTTTGCTTCCCTACGCATTTTCTCAAAAATCCTTGTTTTTGTTTTCGATATTAGAAACGTTTGTAAATAGGTAGGTTAAATTTTCGGTTAAAATATATTGTTTGGTTATTTTATTTTTAGGTTATGTGTGTCACACTATCACATTAAATCATGACGACTCAAGTTTGGTTCAATCAATTCTATTCCAGCTTGGCTTCATCAAAACATGGCAAGGAAATTTGCATAGTCATGGTTAGCAAGTTAACATTAATGTAATATTTGATTAGATGTAATCAATTTTGTAATTAAAATAAGTTTGTAACTGTGTTTTTATTATCTTGTTTGATTGTATGGGAGTATTAAAATAAGAGAACTATTTTGTAATTATAATTAACATAAACTAAGTAATCACGATTGCAGTACAAAGTTGATTACATTACATTATTATTACATTACATCTACCAAACATCACATAAGATTAATTATTTTAGTTCAGCTTGTTCATTTATATCATAAGGGCATTGCGGTATATAGAGAAAGAGACTTTGTTTTAGTTTTTGAATGTTGATAATTCTAACACTCAAGTGTGTGTGTGTATATATATATATATATGTGTGTGTGTGTGAATTAGTGTGATTGCAACTCTTGATGATTTAAGTTGGAAGGGTAGCGTTTTAACTTATAATAGAAATTACATTGCCATTATTATGTAATAATTTAAGGCAAATAAAGTACAATTAATGTTGAGGTTTGAGTAACTAAGAAGCTAGACTTGGGGGTTCGATTTGACTAGGTTGACCCAGATGTGGACTGGTTATGGATTATTGACATGCAAATCAAGTTGGGGTCCACTTCATCTGGCTAGAAATTATTGTATCATATGTTTCAAAAGATCCATTATGAATGGAAACTGTTGGAGCATGAAAGTAGGTGTTGTTTCACATTAATAAAATTAAAAAGTTTGAGCATGCATATAAGTTTATGAGTTACTTCACTCATTGTCAATTGATTTTGGGTTGAACCTCATTTAAGCTTATATGCGTGACTCATTATTTATGGACCAATTTCAATATAAAATTTAACAAAATCGAGTGCTGATTATGGGGAATTGGCCTTCTCTTTTTAAGCTGGGTCCATGCTCAAGAGTCAAGAGCATATAGAAAATGGGAATGGTAGGCAAATCAACACGGTTATTGGTAGATCTACGTTCAGATAGAGCACCATAAATTCACACTTTGTTATTGACTTTCTTCAATTTTTTGTTTATTCTTTCGCTTGAATTCACGCTTGATTGTCAAAGGGTCCATCTACTGGAAATTTCTGCGTGGTTGCTTTCTATATTTTTTTTTTTGGGTTTTTTTTTGGTTTTGGGGGGGGGGGGTGTTATGCTCTCCGAGTGAACCCTAGATCCTTCACATCCAGCCACATCATCATAGGACATGGTATCTCAATTCTCAAGATCTATCCTGTCTTCTCATCAAAAGTCTTATCAAAGCTAACTCCCTTACAAAATGCTTGATTGATTAAGTTTTTTTTTGGTTTAGATTGCGCAATGTTGCATTATTCGTGCTATTAGATGATTTCATCTTGTAATTTTAAGGTTTGAGAGATTTTTCAATATAATTTGATCTGACTTTCAAAGTATAAATCACGATGATGGAACTCTCTTAGTAAATGTTGCCAATATATATATATATATATATATATATATATATATATATATATATATATATATATATATATATATATATATATATATATATATATAATTCTTGTATTAGTTCTTGCTGAAAAAAGGACAATTCACATAAATTGGTGAAATGAAGGAAATTTTATTTAATTTGACTCTCGCCAATTAAAGTTTCCACCTAATCAGTTTTAATTGATAACGTTCATATGGACCAATCCTCATAATATTGGGAACAATTCTGCATCGATGTGTTAATAGAGTATGTCATCTACAAATACAAGTGTGTGATTATACGCAGTACACTCCCGATAAGAGTCTCACCATTTTGGAGTTTGGAAATATCAAGATATAAATAATTTTACTCCGACAACCATTCCTTTACCTAGGAGACTAATACTAAATGTGTAATTTTTTTTTTTTATAGATGATTATGTGTAATTGTGCGGTATTTTTCAATCACATAGCAGAATATTGTCTTTGGATCGGAAATACACGGTGTTAATAGTGACGATCAAGTAATTAAGAAAATACTCGGATTGAGTATTGTCAAGTCGTTGTCCGCTGGGTCCAACAGCAAGCAATGAATGTTGAATTTGGCTGACTTTGACTGAGATAATCAGAAATCAGAACATGTTACACTCTCGCTGTCACACCAAAGGTATCTCCGTTTTTGGGGTCAAATTTTATGTGTATTTGATGGATTTAACATGAAGTCCTGTCAATGTGAAGGCTAATGCTTTTCAATCGCAAATTATACCGTCCAATTGGGTGGATACGTAGAAGGTACGCTTAGTTAACCACTAAGGGCATATTCTATTTCGTGTTTTTTAGAATTTAGTTAAGAGTTTACATCTCCTTATATCTTCTTACATCTCCTTACAGCTCCTTACAGCTTCTTATATCTTCTTACAGCTCCTTACATCTCCTTACATCTCCTTACATCTCATAGATTTTCTATAACATCCATTTATTTTAGTTACAGAAATATGTATATTTTTTTAATGATACTACCAATATAGAAAATTTATAAATATCTTATGAACACAACATTTACATAAATATAAAACATAATATAATGGCGTAAATTATATTTGAGTTTCGACATGGAATGTATATTATTATAGATGATCATACTTTTCAAATTATAATACAGAGCTTTTGTTCATGTTTGTCTGAAGCATATATAAAAACTATTAAACTGTATACGAGAAAAACATTACAGCTATTTCATCCCTAAGTTTATCCATTGCAATTTTGTTGCTATCGTCATACAATTGAACATTTGGTGGTCGTTTCAAATTTAGTTCCCTTGCTAAGATTGATATGCACTTGTTATATAGAATAATAAAATTGTACAAGGTTCAACAAGAAACAATTATCTCCAACTGCTGCTCTTGTCTCATTTTCAGCATTTTGTCAGCCAATATCTTCCATCTTCCCTTCAAGACTCCAAAAGTTCATGCCCAATTTTTGCAATGTAAATTATTAAAATTGTGAACGACTTAAGTAACACAACCCACTGACCTGATAAAGTACACAGCAATTTCCCGAGTCAGTGCAAGATGGCCACGAACCAGAGAAGACCACAGCAACTGCAAGTGCATTTTCCCCTGATTTTGAGCATGACTTTCTAATGGATCGGTAGTTATAACACTAGAAATAAAAGATTCAGCATAAAAATGACTGAAATTTACCTTCAATTTCAGCTTCAATCTATGAAATCAATGCTCAGTTCTTGCGTTGCCACATGCCCAGCAGGTCGGGGAAGAAGATGGGGGGATGAGGTTATTAAAAGTTAGGTTGGTTTCTTGAGAAAGTGAAAAGTAATTTTCAGGGGCACGGGCAGGGGTGAAAAGCAATGGTAGGCAGTGTATGTTCAATGCAGCCCTTTATTTCTTACACCACCTACTGCCTACTCATTTATCATATTTTGGTTTTATGTTTTTTTTCCCCAAAGAGTTTGAAAGATAATTTTGAAGTTTTGCTTGTTATATAACAAAATAATTTTTATATGTTAAGCATAATGTTTTAATGGTTTATTTATAAAATTTTTGGGGAACAATATTCACCATACATTTATTTATATTTAAAATTATTTACTTAAAATAGAAATTTATTTGAATAGTTGTGTTCAATTTTATTAAAAAATTTTTTTTTTTGATTGTACTTTACTTACTCGATCAAACTAATGTTCGTATAAAAAATCACCTCAAGTGGACAAAATTTTATTCACCAAATTTAAGGGGATTAATATATTTTATTGTTATGTAATTAACTTAATTAATTGTTTATTTTCAATAAGTATATTATTTTAATATTATTATTTTTCATCCAAAACGTTCATTGTAAAACAAATTATAATATATAAATCTTCAACAATTCAACAGCTCCTTACATCCATCCTTACAACTCCTTACATCTCCTTACAGTACCTTACATCTCCTTACATCTTCTTACAGCTCCTTACAGCTTCTTACAGCTTCTTACATCTGCTTACATCTATCTAAAACACGAAATAGAACACGCCCTAAAATTTCTTTTTAGTTATTATTCTTTTTGCCCTAAAAATCCTTTAAGCACCTTTCAAAAAAATTCATTAAGGCTAAATTAATTAATATTTTTTATTTCAACATCATTTACTTTATTTCTTTTCACCTTAAAAATTTTTTAGGCTCCGTTTAAAAAGATTATAAATAAGGCTAATTAATTAATTTTTTTAATTTAGACATCATTTATTTTCTTTAATTTATTCTATCCAACTAAGTTTTGTGATTTTTCTTACTTGTGACTTATTTTATTAAGATTAACTTTAATTTTTCAATAACTTCATTTATTCCAATGAGATTAAGAAACAAACATATAATTAAAATGCATTATATAACTTTTATTTTTTCATAATTTCATTTACGTTCATCTAGGTTTCAAGTAGATGAGATGAGCATAATAATTTTAAATGATGAGTATATAGTTAGATTTAGTTTGGTGAGCATATAATTATATAACTTATAGTAATGTGTCACCAAATGCACAACTAAAGTCACTAATGTTCACCAATCCGAATTTTGAGTGAATTAGACGAGACAATAATTTAAAATGATGAGGATCTAGCTATGTTTTGTTTGACATATTAAAAATTTTATTCACCTACACTATGCCTTTTTAAGAGCATTATTGTATAATATTTTGGTAAGCAGTTATATATATTTAGTGCGTTATAATATATGTTTAGTGAGTTATGATATAACAGTGAGCCTATGTTAGTGATTTATATGATATATATTAGTAAGCCGAACCAAAGTGTGCATGCGCAAGTGTTACTAAGTTATACAATATTTTTAGTGATTAGAATCCATGTGTACATGAGTAGATATTAGCTACACAGTATTTTTAGTGAGCTATTAATCAAATTAATAATATTAAAAGAGAAAGATAACAATAACAATAATAAAACCTGCATCACTACCCCCAACAACAACAACCACCGCCAAAATAATAATATACATTAGCAAGCACACACATATTTTTATTGATATTATTAGCTATGATATATATTTAGTTAACAATACTTTATGTTCATCTTATGAGGTTCTATGATATATCTGTTGGTAAGTCTTGATACATTTGATAAGTTGTATTCATATGTACTCTGTCTTTGTAAGAGATTTATTGTATAACATTTTGGTAAGCTATGATATATATCGAGTGAGCTATAATATATACTTAGTGAGCTATGATATACATTGATGAGCAAATGCTAGTGAGCTACAATATATATTAATGAGTTGAATAACAATAACAATAACAATAACAATAACAATAACAACAATAATAATAATAATAATAATAATAATAATAATAATAATAATAATAATAATAATAATAATAATAATAATAATAATATTGTATACATTAGCGTGCACATGCACATTTTTGTTTATGCTCTTAGCAATGATATTTTCTTATTGAGATGCAATGCTTGTCTTTTGGTGAGCTATGATATATATTAGTGATCAATACTTTATGTCATCTTATGAGGTGATATGATATATCTTTGGGTAAGTTATGATATACTTGACATGTTTTATTCATATGTATTATGTCTTTATAAGAGAGCTACTATATAATTTTTTGGTGAGATTTGATATACATTTAGTGAGCTATGAGCTATACAATTTATATTAGTTAGTCAAATGTTAATAATAATAATAATAATAATAATAATAATAATAATAATAATAATAATAATAATAATAATAATAATAATAATGATTATATACATTAGCGAGCACATACACATTTTTGTTTATATTCTTAGCTATGATATTTTTTTTAGTAAGCTGCAGTATGTCTTTTCATGAGCTGTGATATATATTTAGCGAGCAATACTTTATGTTCATCTTGTGAGATGCTATGATATATCTTTTGAAGTTATGATATATTTGATAAGTTTTATTCACATGTACTATATTTTTTTAAGAGAGCTAATGTATAATATTTTTATAAGTTATGATATACATTTAGTGAGTTATGATATATATTTAGTGAGTATATGTTAATGAGTTGTACCATATATATTAGTGAGCCGAATGCAGGTGTACAAATGCAGGTGTTAGTGAGTTATATAGTATTTTTAGTGAGTGGAACTGGGAAGTACAGAAAATAGGTATTAGTGAGCTATACAATATTTTTAGGGCCTGAGCCACTATTCACATTAATAATATAAAAAGAGGAATCAAAAAAGTTTCTTCAAAAATAAAAAGTTTCTTCAAAAATAGAAAGAGTTTGGTTGTATCAACTTTATAAAAAAAGAGTTTACTTGAATACAATAATAATAATAATAATAATAATAATAATAATAATAATAATAATAATAATAATAATAAAAAATTAATAAATAAATGTTGTGATAATAGTACTAGAAGATGAATATAAGATATTGCTCATTATACATATACTATAGTGCACCAAAAGTCATGGCGCAACTCACTAAGAAAATATCGTACCTCAAAATATAATGAAGACTGTATATATGGTCACTAGTAATTATGTATTACATTATTTGCTTACTCATTTTTTGTTATAAATAATTAGTATTACTCATTAAATCATATTGATCACAAAAAATATTTCATAGCTCATTAAATATTTATCACCACTTACTAAATAAGTAGCATAGCTCATTAAAAAAATACTACAAATTACTAGGAAAAAATGTTTTAAGTTTTTGAGTTATGTCGCAGCTCATTTATTTTTCATCATGACATAAGAGCATTTGTATTATATATATTTAATGAGTATAATACTACTGTAATCTAACTCACTAAATATATATCATAACTTACAGAATATATGTCGTAGCTCACTAAAAGACATAGTACAAAAACATTGAAATATAGAACTTTCAAGTATGTTATTCCTTAACATTTAGAGAATCTTATATTTAAGTTAACCAAAAGATGTATCATAATATAATACATGAGAATCTTATATTTATGTTAACCAAAAGATGTATCATAATATAACACATGACAAGATGAATACAAAGAATTGCTCACTAAACATATATCATAGCTCACCAAAAGTTATGGTGCAGTTGACTAAACAAATATCATACCTCAAAATATGAATAAGCATGTGGATAACAACAATAACAACTCCTCCTCCTCCTCCTCCTTCTCCTCCTAGTATGGGTCATATTTTCATAGGATTTGAAAAAATCTAGATATAGACGTTTTTACCTCTACAGGC
Organism: Carnegiea gigantea; assembly: GCA_029747015.1. NCBI lineage: Eukaryota > Viridiplantae > Streptophyta > Magnoliopsida > Caryophyllales > Cactaceae > Carnegiea > Carnegiea gigantea. The sequence goes on along the minus strand of JAKOGI010000180.1, from coordinate 215,644 downwards.
ATGACTACGTTATAAAGATCAATTCTAATAGATCTACATAATAAGTTTTAAAAATATATGTGCTTAGTAAAATTACATATTATATTGTTTGTTCATTATTTTTGAATATAGATGACAAGTACTACTCAATAAGTCATATTGATCACCAAGTAGTTTTCATAACTTATTAAATATTTATCGTAGCTCGCTAAATAAGTAGCACAACTCACTGAAATAACAATATAGACCATTGGAAAATAGTATTTTTTAAAATTTTTGCTCACTAAATGTCTATCATAACTCATCAAAACACTAAATAAAAGCTCACCAAAAGACATAGTATTATATTGTTTGCTCACTCATTTTTCAGTACAATAGTTAGTATTGCTTAATAAATCATATTGATCATTAAATATATTTTATAGCCATTAAATATCTATCACAACTTACTAAATAAATGGCACAGCTCACTATTAAAAAACATAGTGCATATCACTAGCAAATAATTTTTTCAAGTTTTTCTTACTAAATATACATTATAGTCATCAAACTATTATATAAAAACTCTCCAAAAAGACATATTGTTATATTGTTTGGTCACTCATTTTTTAGCATAAATAGTTAGTTTTGCTCAATAAATCATATTGATCATCAAATATATTTCA